>CM021102.1:245217145-245493414 GCA_007115665.2 Sequoiadendron giganteum
GGGAGGGAGAAGTTAGAGAGAGAAGAAGGAAGGTGGATAGATTGAGAGAGGGAAGGATGGAGAGAGGGAGAGAGAGAATGAGGTACAGAGGGATAGGTAGGTAGAGATAAGTAGAGAGGTAAGGAGAGTTGGAGGGAGAGGTAGGAATGGAGAGAGAGAGAGAGGTAGGTAGAGAGAGTAAAGGGAGATATAGAGAAGTGGAGAGGGAAGGAGAGATGGATGGAGAGGTAGGGATCGAGGGAGAGATAAGGATTTAGAGAGAGGTGAGAGAGTGAAATAGAGAGAGAGAAAGGTAGGTAAGGAGAGGGAGGGGAGATAAAGGGAAGTAGAGAATGGAGGAGAGATGGAAGAAGAGGTAGGGAGGGATAGATAGGTGAGATAGAGAGAGAGGAGGGAGGGAGGGATATTTAAGGAGAGAGGGGTGAGATAGAGAGAAAGAAAGTAAAGAGGGAAGAGGGAGAGAGATAGAGGTGATAGAGAGAAGTAGAGGCATAATAAGAAAGGTAGATAGATTGAGAGAGGGAAAGAGAGAGGGGGAGAAAATGAGGTATATAGGGGTAGGCTAGACAGAGAGATGTAGAGTGAATTTTGGTGGAAGAGAGAGAGGAGGGAGGGATAGGTAAAGATGGATAGTTGAGATAGATAGAAGGAGAGATATATAGGTAGAGAGAGGGAAAAGAGATATAGAAAGAGGGGGAGGGAGAGAGGAGAGATGGAAAGAGGGGGAGGGAGGGAGAGATAGAGAGAGTAGAGAGGGAGGAGAGAGATAGAGAGAGAATTAGAGAGGGAAAGAAGGTTGAGATATTGAGAGAGAGGAGGCAAGGAGGGAGAGAGAAATAGGTATAGAGGGACAACTAGGTAGAGAGAAGTAGATATGAAAGGAGAGATATAGGGAGAGGTAGGGATGGAGAGAGAGGTGAGACAAAAATAGAGAGAGGTCTAGATAGAGGGAGGAGGAGATAAAGAGAAAAATAGAGGGAAGTAGAGAGGGAGGAAGAGGTAGGGATGGAGAGAGAGAGGTGAGAGAGATAACAGAGATGAGGGATGAATAGGTAGGGAGAGAGGGGTGAGATAGAGAGAAAGAGAGTAGAGAGGGAAGGGGAAAGAGAGAAGTGAGATAGGTTATAGAGATGTGTGATGGAAATTAAAATTAGAGAGATAAGGAGGAAGGTGGAGAGATTGAGATGGAAGGAGGGGGGAGAGAGATGTATAGAGGGATAGGTTAGATAGAGAGAAGTAGAGAGCAAAGGTGGGTGAAAGGAAGAGAGAGGGAGAGAGAGGGGGAGAAAGAGAGGTGAGATAAAGAGAAGAAGAAAGGGAAGGAGAGAGAGAGAGAGATCGAGAAAATTAGAGAGGGAGGGAGGGAAGGAGAGAGAAGTGAGATAGAGAGAACTAGAGAGGGAAGGAGAGAGAATGACAAGATAGAGAGTAGAGAGGGGAGGAGAGAGCGAGGGGAAAAAAGAGAGAGAAAGAGAGGAGAGGGAGCGAGGGAGGGATAGGTAGGTATAGAGAGTAAAGAGAGATATATAGATATTAAAGGAGAGGGATGAGAGATAGAAAAATGTAGAGAGGGAAGGAGGGAGGGAGATAGATATTGGAGAGGGAAGGAGAGAGAGATGGACATGTAGAGACATAGTTCTTGAGCTCAAGGAATGTTAGATAAAGGGATGGAGATAGTGAGAGAGAGAGAGGTCTAGAGAATAAGAGATGAAAATGAGTGAAATAGAGATCTAGAAAGATGAAATTTGACCTCCTGAGTACTAAAATTTGACCTCCTAATTAATGAAATTTGACATGCTGATTACTGAAATTTTACTAAGTCTGAAATTTTTAAGATCTTCCAAAAACTAGAATTTGCATTATAACTCTTAGAGATCTGAAACCACTCTCAAACATCTTGCCTATATATACATGAAATATAACTTAAATTATAATAAAGTAAATGTCCATATGTAAATGTCAACTTATACTTAAATGTTTATTTCATGTATATAGTTTCCCTGACAGAGAAAGCAAAAATCTAGTTATGTGCAAAGCAGGCCATTTGGTGCTCGCCCAATGACTCATCACTTTGCTGCACGCCAAACAACTCATCACATTTGGCGCACGCCAAATGTGATGAGTCATTTGGCAAGCACCAAATTTGGCACTCGCCAAAAGGCTTGCTTTAGACGTGTTAATTAACAAGATTTGCTAATTTTTCTCATATTTTTGACCGTGCTCCCCATCTCATTTGCACGTCTTTCAATGCAAGTTTATAAAAGAACTATGATAGCATTAACCTCTATCTCAGCAATCTAAACATATAATATTTTTTTCATTTTGATTTAGTTAAGGTTTTGATCCATGGCTTCTATTGTAAATGCCTTCGTTTTTTATCAAAAACCAACATGTGCTAGGTTTAGGATAGATTTTTACACGTTCATCAGAGCGTGAAACAAATTATGTTTTTTGAAACTAGACTCCATTCTACACATGATGAAAAAAAAAATTCAATTTTCGATTAGTTTGCAAAAAAATTGGGGGGAGCACGCTCAAATTTCAACTTTTCAGGATGTGTCCACTTTGAAAATTCATAAAATATTATATATTCATTAAAAAAATTATTCGAAAGAAATAGGATAAACTACATGGTGTTAGCTAATTTCTCACCATTGGGATTTTTGAAATTCTAGAAAAAAGTTAACCAAAAAGGGGGGAGCCCTCAGGCGCTATGCTATTTTTTTTTATAAAAACAGGACCTGTTTTGGGCTCCCCCTTTTTGATACCCTTAATCTTCATTAATTTCAAAAAAAAATAGTAGCTTAGAAACTAGACTTGGAGCACTTCAACTTTTTTTGTTGCTGCATCTCGAAATTTTGAGCGTAACTATCTTCATTTTCTCGTACAAATCAAATTTTCCTAATTTCAGAAAAAAAGTGGCATCTTAAGAGCCAAAATTGTGTCACAGATTGGTGCACTTACCCAGGTGGAGAATAGAAAGTCTCTCTTGATAGTCACCCCATCCTTCAAGAGTATTCTGATGTCTTTCCAAACAAGATTCAGGGATGCCACTTCATAGGGATATTGACTTCAAGATTGATCTTATACCTGGTTTAGAACCCATTTCTCGAGCTCCCTATCGTATGACCACCCAAGAGCTGAAAGAGCTTTGTTTACAGGTTGAGGAGTTGTTAGAGAAGGGCTTCATTAACCCTAGTGTTTCACCATGGGGAGCACTAGTCATCTTCATGAAGAAGAAAGATGGTTCACTTTGGTTATGTATTGATTACCGACAGTTGAACAAAGTGACCATCAGGAACCGATATTCGCTTCCTAGGATCGATGATCTTTTTTATCAGATCAAGGGTGCCACCATCTTTTCAAAGATTGATCTTAAATCAAGATATCATTAGCTTTGGATGTTTGACTTTGATATCCATAAGACAATGTTTCGAATGCGGTATGGTCACTACGAGTTCACAGTAGTACTATTCGGGTTGACGAATGCACCTTCTGTGTTCATGAGTCTGATGAATGGTGTATTTCATACATACCTAGACAGGTTTGACCTTGTGTTGCTTGATGACATTTTGATTTATTCCAGTATTATGGTAGAGCATGAGGAACATTTGCGATAGGTATTGCAGTGCTTACGGGACAATCAGTTGTTTGCTAACCTATCGAAGTGTGAGTTCTTCAAGCCTGAGGTATAGTACCTTGGGCATGTCATCTCAGGGAAGGGTATTTTAGTGGATCCTGCAAGGATCCAAGCGATCTCAGATTAGCCTACACCTACGAATGTGGCAGAGATACGTAGCTTTATGGGGCTAGCGGGTTATTACAGATGCTTTGTGCAGGGTTTTTCGAGGATAGGTTATCCTATCACTACCCTTTAGAGGAAAAGGAAGAGGTTTGAGTGGTTCGAGAAGTGTGAGGCAGCATTTCAGAATCTTAAGGAGATGCTGACTAGTGCACCGATACTAGCTATACCAGATCCGACTGGGGACTTTTTAGTTTGTACAGATGCATCCTTGGAGGGTCTTGGTGTAGTGTTGATGCAGGAGGGTTGAGTCATTGCATATGCATCATAGAAACTCAAGGATGATGAGTTGAACTACCCCACCCATGATCTTGAGTTAGCGGTAGTTGTGCATGCATTGACAAGATGGAGGCATTTCCTTCTTGGCCATACGTTTGAGATGCATAGTGATCACAGGAGTCTTCAATATATCTTCACGCAACCCAACCTTAATGCTAGGCAGAGGCGTTGGATGGAGTTCCTCTGTGAGTACAATTTTGAGGTGAAGTACATCTAGGGGAAGGAGAATGTCGTAGAGGATGCACTCAGTAGAAGGAGACACGAGATATCCAAGTTGACTCTAGTTGTGGATTTATAGAGTTGGATTCTTTCTGCCCTTCCAGTAGATAGTTGGTACTAGGAGGTCAGGACAGTGATAGAGGCAGGTAGACCTCTTGAGGGAAAACATTCAGGATATTCTCTGAATTCAACTGAGTTATTGAGACACACAGGACGCATATACGTTTCTCCTTCTGATGGTCTACGCACCTTGGTCATGACTGAGGCACATCGTGCACCTTATTCAACCCATCTTGGGGTGAAGAAGATGCATATAGATTTGTGCCAGTTGTACTTTTGGCCAGGGATGAAGTGAGATATCACGGATTATGTTTCACGATGTCTAGAATGTCAGTGCATTAAGGTTGAACACCAACATCCAACAGGGCTCCTGCAACCGCATTTAGTACCAGAGTGGAAGTGGGATACAATCTCATTGGATTTCATTGTTGGTTTACCCAACTCTTCGAGATGACATGATGCGATAATGGTGACAGTTGATAGGTTGACGAAGGTGGCACACTTCTCACCTATGTGCTCATCCTATACCACATCGTTCATAGCTAGAGTGTTCATGGAGGAAATAGTGAGGTTACATGGTATTCCACGTTGGATTATCTTTGACAGGGATCCAGTGTTTACCTCAGCTCTTTGGACATCATTACAGCATGCGATGAGGATGTAGTTGAACTTCAGTTCAACTTATCACCCAGAGACAAATGGACAGACCGAGAGGGTCAATCAGATCCTTGAGGATATGTTACGTATGTATGTGATGGACCAGCAGACACGATGGGAGGATTATCTCTATTTGGTAGAGTTTTCCTATAATAATGGTTTCCATAGTTCCATTGGCATGCCACCATTCCAGGCATTGTATGGGAGACCATGTCATACCCCCTTAAGTTGGGATTGATTGGAGGACATGATAGTGTTGGGTCCTGAGATGTTGCAGGATATGGAGTAGCATGTGGATAGGATTAGAGAGCACTTGGTGGCAGCACAACATAGGCAAAAGAAGTATGCAGATGCACATAGAGTGGATCGTCAGTTTGTTGTAGGCGATAGAGTCTTCTTGCGAGTGCGTTCGCAAAAGAGTCCCATCCATTATGGAAAGGGCTCTAAGTTGGCACCTCACTTTGTTGGACCTTTCGAGATACTCGAGAAGATTGGTCCAATTGCTTACTGTCTTGCTTTATTGTCCACTCTCTCGTGCATTCACAATGTGTTTCATGTTTCAGTTCTTTGGTCGTACCATCCAGACATTTCTCATGTCCTTGATTGGAAGGCATTGCAGGTAGAGGACAGGCAGCTGGCTTTAGAGCCCATGGCCATTGTGGAGCTCAGAACGCTCGCCCTTCGAGGGTGAGATATTGATCAAGTTAGGATCCAGTGGGATCCTAGGGATGACATGTCATCCACATGGGAAGATGCAACTAGAATGAGGGAGCTTTATCCCTATTTGTTCGCAGGCTTCTAGGAGTAAGCCTGACCATAGGGGGGAGGATGTAATACCCCTCCGTTTTGATCTATTTTTCAAACAATGTTGTTTCCCCTTTTATGCTTTGGTATTGTGTTGTACTTTGACTATGTACTTGGTTTTAGTTGATCACTATGTTATCGTGATGTATCTTGATGTGATGATACTATATTTTGATATGATTATTATGGCATGTTTGGAATTAGCATATGTGGATATTTAAATTTATGATGTTTCATGCTTTTGATTATGTTTCTATGTTAGAAGCGCCAGTTAATACTACTGTATTGGTGAAGAGGATGGTATCGCATCACTCGCTTGCGAGTGCCCTGCGATTTCGTGATTTCCTCTTCACGGTGTGCCTTATTTATGACATATTATTGCATGTGGATATATTCTTTGTTCGTAGGTTGACAGGTACTAGACATCGACTCCAGCTGGTTTCACAGGTTCGAGCATGTCCAAGGCCCAATGACATTCGATTGGGAGATAGTAGCTAGGATTTCCATGCCAAGTCGTCACCCTGGTCATAGTGTGTCATCGATCATAGTGTGGTCTAGTTGTTTTATATTGTTTAATTTGCCTTGTTTTAGTTTATTTTGGAAGTTAGAAGGATGTTAAAGTATATGCTTTGTAGTTAAGTTAGTGAGTAAATTTATCTGGTTATATGTTAGAAAAGTGATTTAATTTATTAATTAATTTAATATAATTAATAAATAATTTAATCTTGTGTTAGATTTACTTTATTAATTAATTAAAATTATTGTGTTGAGATGAGTAAGTTTATTCATTTTGGAAATGCATGGATATTTAGTTTGAAATGAAAATAAAAGGAAATGTATTAAAAGTTCAATTTAGCAAATATTTGAATTCAAAAATTTGAAAGAAAGACTTTTGCTATTCTATTTTGGGAAATTGATGAGGGTGGTTATAAGATTTTTTTGGAAAAAAATTCATTATCATTGAATTTCTTCACAAGTTATGTTCATGGAGTTTTTGAGAAAATTGAAAGAGGAAGAGGAAGAAATTGTTCAATTTTGTGGGTTTGGATAAAAAGCTCAAAGAATCTGTGGAGCTTTAAAGGGAATCAAGGCATCATCAGGATCTTCTCCCTACTTAAAAAAAAAATAGGTTCTCATTTTGTATTTAGTTAATTTTTTTGATTCAATGGCATTTGTGTTGATCCAAAAATTATTTGAAATCTTGCTTTCAAAATTGAAATGAATTCTTGTTTACAATTCATTATTTCAATTCTGTTTGATTTTCAATTTTGTTGTTTTCAAATTGGTTGAAACCTCTTTTGGTGAATGAAAATTGTGTATATATATATATATATATATGCTTGTGACATATTTTTATAAATTTCCCCTTTATAAAGTTATGCTGGCAAAAATTTTTAAAAATAAAAGTTTACCCAGGTTCGAATTTTTAAAAATCTGCATATTCTAAGTTTCTGGTTTTTTTTAAAGAGAAAAAAAAATGACAGTCAAAATAAAAAAATAATAATAGAATTAAGTTGGGGGTTGGGGGTTCACCCCATAGCCACCCCCATGGGAAGTGGTTTGGGGGAGCCGTGCCTAGCGAGCCCTCCACCCATGCGGACTGCGTGGCCGCGACCACCATTAATGGTGGTTTGCTGTGCAGTGCATAGCCGCGCCACCATTAGTGGTCGCCGACTATGCACCGCACCGCCCGCGCCTCCCCCACTCACTGCAGCCACTCTACCAGTGCTGCCTGTGCCCGACCAGTCTGCCGGCGCCGCTCACTGCAACCGCCACTTGTTACGTCCACCGCTGCTGCCAAAGATAAACCCGCGACCATCTCTTTTCTCCTGCCCAACATCCTTACGCATCTGCCCCGACGTCGCGCGATTCAACCCTAAGGGTTGGCCCGCGAACTGAGGCACATGCCTTAGGACTTTTTAAAATATAAAAAATAATAATAATAATAATAATAATAATTTATTTTATTTTAATAGTATAATTTTTATAATATTTAAATATTATAATTGTTATAATATTTTAATATTACAATTTATTATTATATTTTAATATTATGATTTTAATAATATTATGAGGTGTTTAAATAATTGTAATAATATTAATGTTTTTATATTAACACATTAAAATGAGAAATTTAATTGTATTATTATATTGTTTAAATGGGAATGTTGTTTTTAAATGGGTTGTATTGGATATGGAAAACAATATTTTATTTAAACATGGGAGTTTGAATTGTTGTTGTACTGGTTAATGTTTCATGTATTTAAATACTAACGTGGAAATAAAATGTTTAGTATCATTCCTCCCTTATTGGAAATGGCGTATCTAATTAAGTTTATCTAATGCATTGAGTACTGAATGTTAGTGAGAAAATGGGTTTAGTGAACCCAAAGTAGATTTGATTCTTGCCTTGTTTTTGATCTGTTCGTATGGTCATTTGAAAAATGTGGGTCTTAGCAATTGACAAGTCTTCTAGTTGGGCTTTCAAGTTTGTGGGTTGTCGTACTGTGTAGTCAACCTTTGGATTGCCTTGGGTAGTGCGTTTAACCAATTTGTTCCCCGGTTATCACGAATGGGAGTGTGTTGATTGTATGTCATGGTTAAGGATGTGATATCCTTGCATAGCACTTGTGTACCCTTGGGTTGTGGAGTTGTTCCACGTGTTGTCTTAGAGGAGTGGCTTGTAATGAGGGCCGACACACAAAGTGGTGCCAGGATAACTCATTGCAAGTTAGTTGATCCAGTGATAACTTAATTAACTAATTAGAGTATCACATAGTATCAAACACTTAATAAGATAATTATGGCTCACTCATGAACACAAGGGATTGTAAAGACTTGGGTTGAGACGAGAACGCCTGGAATGGCAAGATCATTATCTTGTCTCTACAAAAGATAACTGATTCTGCATTGGATTACATGAGGGGCCGGAAGTCATTAGAGGTTACCAGGATAACTCGAGTTGGGCGTCGGAGCCTAGGAAGACTTACCAGGATAACCTATGTAACATTGTGATGAAACTTCTCCTAGGTCGATAGTATGTTCGCATCAGTGATGCAGTTGATTATGTTAATTCTGGAAGCATGTAACCATTGTGTTAGTGATGTCATTGTATTTATTTCAGTTCGGTTGTGTCAGCCTATGTCTAGAGGTAGACGCCCTTGCTTAAAAATCCTTGTTACTATCTCCTAGCATGGGGGGTGGACCTCTGGGTTCCACTTGGTTGGGTGGAACGTTCACCTTATTCCGTTGGGTTTTTTCTTGTTGATCATGTGGACGAGACTTCCGGTTGGAGAGCTCGTATGTTCCTGTTTCATTTCATGCCTTTTTATTTCAGTTGATCTTGTGATGTATCACCCCTCATTTGTTATCGAGGTGGAAGTTGTAATTGTAACCTTATTTATTAGAACTTGCCTCATTCGGGGAATGAGTGTTGTAACCTTATTGTTTAATGAATGGATTACTGAATTTGAAGGTTATCTCTTATGCTTCATGTAAATCATCTTATTTGGAATGTATGTGTTTAGCTATAATTTAAATAATTGGCATGGTTTAAATTGATTCTTTTTGTTGAGGTTCTAAATAACCTCTGTCTCATAACCTTAGAGGTCGTTGGCATTAGTTAGTGAACTTACTTATTAATTGTATCTAAAAGAAATAAAAAATTAGTTCGTTTAAGTAGTTTTTGCAACTTCCTCTAGGGTTGTGTGGCGGGGTGTTACATTTCCAACCATCTGCACTTTTCTTGTGATTACTAAGTGTCTTTCCACTTATATAATAGGTATTAGAGTGACACTTATCTGGTGCTAAATATTATACAAAAAATCCACATTAACTAGAATTTTAAAATATATAGCATAAAAGAGGGAAATTACGAGAATGAATAGTTTTCTATGCGGATCTCGAAAGATGAGTGCCATGAAAAACAACTTGTCATGGGGGAATACAAACAGATGAGGGGAAATAAATATCATAGAACATATTGATAGAACACATATAACATGTTCCATCCACACAAAATAACCATGATAGTTAAGATTTTTTTATAAGGAGCTTGAAATAGTTGAGGGAAAAAGAGTACCATGAAACATATTGGTGCAAGACAAGCAATGTTTGTAACAATTGCAAGATGTATTAGAATAAGACTTTAGAATCACATGTAAATGGGTGTGTAATAAATCTTTTGCAATTTCTCTATTTGTCTAGAATATTTACATCCAGGGAATGTAGCTCGAATTTTATGCATTAAGTGTGTGGTGTTATAGCCATTTTGTACAAGTTATTGCTGCTTATTGGCTTTACAAGTTCTATTTAATGTGGTTTTGGTGCCAAAGAATGTAGCTCAAATTTTGAATTGACAATGCAACTCTTGCACAAACTGCTTGTCTTGTATGAATATGCTTAGTTTGGGTTTTTGATCATGTGTGATGAATGTGAAACTTCAAATGCATAAGCATCTTTGGCGATATACCCATTAACATAGGACCAGTTGTGGATTAACATAGGGGTGATTTCATATATATATATGCATAGGCTTACTATGAAAGCAGTTAAGTGTTATTCTAATAATTCTTTTAGAATTTCTCTATTTGTGTCTAATATTTAGTGCTAGGTAATGTAGCTCGAATTTTCAATTGGGCTTGTGGCATTATCAGATTTTGTACAACTAGTTCCTTGGTATCTTTCTAATTGATTTAAATTTAAATCCTTACAAAGAGGATGGTGTAGATTGTGAATGGTATGTGGAAATCAATGCTTTGAAACATACATAGACACATATATGCATATATATATTGAAGAAAAATATAGCAAAGTATTTAATTAAGAATTGTGTCCTTGTGTTAGTTTTTTTTCTTGGGATATCACTTTAGGAGTTTCTTATTTTATTCTTCCTCTGGCAAGAATTGTTTTTGACTTTTAAATTTCTGAAATTTTATGCTATTTTTAACTCTGTTTATATTAAAATCTACATAAATAAAAATAAAGATAGCGTACACAACTGTTTAGACATACATCATGTGTATATATAGATTACTGTTGCATTGTGAAATGAGCCATAGTGGTTTTGGTCTATATATATGGATATATATTTCTGCCTATATGTATATTTTTAAATATGAAAGGGGCATTTCAATACATATATATATATACATATACACGTGTATATGTATCTCTCTATGTTTTAGGTAATTCAATACCATTTCCCTTTTTCTCAATAATATTTATAAGAAGTGTGTGTTTCTTGCTCGGGGGTTTTGGTAGAGCCCACGAGGCTTCATGATGTGAATATGGTAGGGAGGAGACTGATCGTATGTTAAGAGGTTATACATTTTCCCATCAAATATTTCTACCTGGTTATATACACAGACAGAAAAATTCTCCAACGTGCTTGCCTACGTAAAACATACTCTATTCTATTGATTGCATTTGCAATTGTTTCCACAACTCCTTTTCCAAGTTCCCAAATACATTTGTTATTAACAATTATTTACCAACATGGCATGTACTCAAAAATTATCATCTTATCTCTTTCTATTTAGAACAAATGGTGCTAACCTCTATTATTGTATATCTATATTGTTCCATTTATATTGTTGCACAAATACAATAGACATTCAACAAAATTAGTGTATTATAAACTATCTATTTGAACTTCTTTCATGGTCGAAGAACTCGATCCAATGCAGCTTGTTCTTGTTAGACACCATCAATAGTGCATATATATGTGTATATTTATATATATATATATATGTGTATATATATATATACATACATGTATATATATACACACATGTATGTGTATATATATACACACACACATATATATACATACAATGTGAACTGTATGTGAAAATCATTGCTTGGAAACATAGATAGATTCATATACATATATATATATATTGAAGACAAAAAGACTAATTGTATATATATATATGTGCAGCTTGTCCTGGCTAAACACCATCAATAGTGCATATATATGTGTATATTTATATATATATGTGTGTGTATATATATATATACACATACATGTATATATATATATATATATACACATACATGTATATATATATATATATATACACATACATGTATATATATATATATACACATACATATATATATATAGACACATATATACATATATATATATACATACAATGTGAACTATATGTGAAAATCAATGCTTGCAAACATAGATAGATACATATACATATGTATATGTATTGAAGACAAAAATAATAATTGTATAAGATGTGTTCGAATAACACCTATTGAGTACTTAATATTGTAGAAAAAAATTGAAATTGGAAAGAAGGGTTGGCGGTGGTTGAGCTACTTGCCCCATTGTACAAAAAGAGCATGTTAAGTGTTTGCTCATGCAAGCGTTAATGCATCTTGCCTTTGTTGTGCGATGGAGCATATTTTTACAAGGCAAGCAGCTTGCGTATCAGTTGTAAGAGGTATTGGAATAACATTTCACAATCATGTGTATATGACCGATGGACGAAAACCTTTGCCCTCTTTTCAATTTCTTTGGTGTGTGTATGTTTTTGTATCAGCTATCATTTACCTATGATTCTTGTTTATTTTCCTAATTGATACAAGATGAGAAATCTACCCGAGGGTTGACTTCTCAATTCTATATTCAAGCTACACTATTTGGGACTAAACACTCTAGACAAATAGGTAAATTGTAACATAACTATTAGGAAAATATTTAAGAACCATAGAAAAATAATAGATGGTCATAAACCAATCTTAAAATATGGAGCATAGAAGAGAAAAACTATGATAATAAATAGTTTTTTATGGGCAACTGAGAAAAACAATATCATGAAGAACACTTTGTTATCGCAAACTTCAAATAGATGAGAAAAAAAGAATATCATGAAACATTTTGATATAACACATATAACATGTTCCATCCAAACAAAATAACCATGGAATTTTTTTTAGAATTCTAAAAACTGAAAACAATCCTTCTTACAAGAACAATAGAATAATTGATTACAGGGACCTTCAAATAAATTTTGCAAAAATAATATTATTCAAAATACTGATACAAGACAAGCAATCTATGTAACAGTTACGTTGTCAATTCTAAATTCATATTTTTTTTGCAATTCTTATTAACCAATAAGGGACATTTATCGACATACTTTGTTTAGGAGGTAAGCTCCATGCTGTCATTAAAAACCCTAGACAAGTCTCATCTATTTCTCTATAATATTTAGTACCAAGTGATGTAACTGGAATCTCCAGTTAACTCCGTGGTGTTATAGACATTTTGCACATATTATGACTACCCATTACCTTTACAAATTCTTTGTTTTGTGTGGTTACTGCAAAAGAATGTACTTCAAATTTTCAATTGACAACTCGACTGTTACATTGACTACTTCTCTTGTATGAATAGCTATCTCTGAGCATCTTTATGCACCTTTTTAGTCATTATATACTCTTTATACTGTCTGAAGTGAAGCTTTGTGGATGGCTCTCTAGTTCAAAAAGATGAGAAAAAAAGAATATTGATCATTAAACACATCAATACAAGATTCAAGCTACATTCTTTGCTAATAAATATCGAAGACAAGTAAAGAAATTGTATAAGAGGTGTTGGAGTGATTAATTTATTGTTCACGTCTTTTGCCATTTTGTTTTTTAACTATTTTCCTAATAGCTCTTTTACAATTCCCCTTTCTGCCTATTATATTTATTACTAAAAAATGTAGCTCGAATCTTCAATTGACAAGCCAACTATTACACATCTTGCTTGTTTCAATATGTATCACACTGTTCATTTCTCCTAGTTTTTGATATTAATCTATTTTTTATCATAGTTTTCCTATTTTATTTTTCACACTTTAAACTTCTTAACTATTTTGCTAACTCTTTTACAATTACTCTATTTGTTTATAATATTTAGTGTCAAATAATGTATCTCAAACCTTCAATTAACAGCCGAACTGCTGCCTCCATTTCTTTTCTTTTATCAACTTGCTTAATGTGTGTTTCCGACCATCTATCACTTACTTTTGATTCTTAAGTGTTGTTCTAATAGTTGTTTTAGAATTTCTCTATTTTTGTTATTGTGTGATATATGATAAGAGTCCTTGAGATTTTCCATGTACCTTACTTGTCTTGGTTGCTTGAGGGTTTGGCTAGAGCCCACACAAATTCATGATGCCAATATGGTAGGGAGGAGAATAAGTGTGGGTTTAGTGTTTTTGGATTCTATCATTATATGTTTGTTGCTGCTTATATATTTGAACAAACAAATTCTCACATCTACTTGTCCACCAAAAACATACTCTATTCTATCCGTTGTATTTGTCATTGTTTCCATAGCTCTCTTTTCAACTTTTTCAATAGATTACTTATACACAATTATTCACCAGCATCCCATGTATTCAAAATGTTCTATTTTCTCTCTTCCTATTTAGAAGAAATAATGGTAACCTCTTTTGTTCTATATCTATTATTTTTCCTTCATAATGTTGCGTAGATACAATAGACATTCAAGAAAATTAGTGTATTATAAATTGTCTATTTCAAATGCTTTCATAGTCCAACAAGCTCATCCAATGTTGTTCGCTCTTGTTGAACACCAACAATATCTGTAAGTACAAAAAATTTCCATTATCAATAAATATATTTGGTGAACCAATTGTAAATATTATTAATTTTCTCTCACTTTCTGTGCAATAGAATGTAATTCTACCATGAATGTACCTTTCCAGATAGACAAACCAACATAGTCAATGAAATCCTATGTAATTCATAAACATGTAATTTTTTTTTGCTAATGAGCATGTTGCTTTTGTAGGTGCATATCTGGATAATTGTAGTCATTGAATATACAGTTTATTGGAAAAATATTTATGAAGCACATATTTCATTTATAACCACGGGGATGAAGACACAAAAGTAGCTATTTTGGGCTAGAAGAATGCAAGGAAATGTTATAAAACTCATGGCATTTGTCATAACTTTATAATTCAACATATTTTCCAAGAAATTATAAGTTGTACTATTTTCCATGGATTTTGTAACATTTCTTACTGCATGTCCTATAGCCCAAGAGTGCTTTGGTTACCATGCCTCAAATCTTGCAGATGGTGATATTGTCAACCGCGAGCTGTGTATACTTCTACTTCGGCTCGGCTGCCCCAAATAATTTTTTTTTCCTTGCCCCCAACTCTATAATGTTAACATATCAATAATAGATTTAGTGAACGAAATATAAATACCATTAATTGTTTTTAGTTTCGCATTGTGTTTACTGGTCTTGCACATATACTTAGTTACTTTTAATGCTTCCTTTTTTATTCCAATTAATGCAGTACAATATCTTTTATGAAGTCAAATAAATCATTTTTTCCCCACAAAACAAGGCATACCTTTTAATTCAATTATTGTTCTTTTGCAAAATGTATCGTGCCCTCGCAACCTTCCTCTCATGAGCTTTGTTTATTCGTTTTCTATCAAAGATGTTGTAAGTTAGTTTTCAATTGGACTATGCACATCTTTCCTCTCTAACTGATATTTGTTCTTGTTCTATTTGACCATCCATTTATTACTTTTGTTTAACTAAGAAGTCCTAATTTTGTTCATACACCAATTATTTATAGAACATCGTTTTTACTAGAATCAATCAATAAAAAGTTGATTTTTTTAACTTTCAATTTCCTTCTAATGGACTAATTTTGAATCCTTTTTTCCTATGACCATTTGATTATACTAGTACTACCCCATAAACCGCATGGATAATAATGCTTTTATTTACAAAATTATGGACTAAATACTATTTACCATCATAACTAATATTCAAATAAGAAATAATCACAACAAATAACTTGAAAGTAATAAATTATCTACTATCACACAATCATTCCAGCAAATATTCCATACCTAAATTTATGGACTAACTTTAAAAAAAAATAAAAATTATTTAACATTACTAATTAATTTTTTTATTCAATAATAGTAATTAAAGGGATCACTATTAAATCTTAAAAAATCAATAATTATTTAATATTCTATACTTTTTATAAATATTATTTAATCTAGAACTTGAAGTTTTCCATGTACTAGTATCCATATTTATCTTCAAATATTAAATAATAATCAATGAATTTATTGATTAACCTAGACAAAAACATCATATATAGATGTACATCTAGGCATAACAAGTATACAATGAAAATACATACAAAATTACTACTTTGGAGAAAAAGAATTATTAGTAACAAAACTAATTTTTTAAAATTTTAATTTGTATTTATTTTTGCAAATGTAATTTATTAAGAATTTTTTTCTTGAAAAATCATTCCCGTAAAATTATTAATCAAAATAATTTTTAAAAAATTATTCTTCTTGCCATTATTAAATATTCAAACTTGATAAGGAAAAAATTTATTCATGTTTAATTGCTTAAGATTCCAATTCATAATCAATTTCCAACTAAAAAATATTGATATGGAAATGCAAAGATCAATTTCCCATTTTATGCAAATGGTTCTTATTCTCCTACGCATTATGTTATCTTAGGATAATTAAATAATAATCAATCAGTGCATTGATTAACCTACGCAAAAACATCAAAGATCAATTTCCTCTTTTATGCAAATACTGGTTAATTTCACATGCATTTCCTTATTTTAAGATAATTAAATAATAATTAATTGATTTATTGATTAGCTTGCACAAAAACGTCAAATATAGATGTACATTTACACCTACCAACTATTAAAGTAAAATACATATAACATTATATTGTACATTAAATTTTGGAGAGAAATTATTATTATTAACAAAACTAATTATTTGAAAATCAAAATTGTATTTAATTTGCCAAATTTAATTTATTAAGAAAAAAATTATAAAAAAATCATTCTCCTTACATTATTAATTAAAATCATTTAAAAAGAATTGTTATTAAAATTATTGATGATTAATTGCTTGAGATTGCAATTAATGTATACATTATAAATAATGAAGATGCCTTGTGGTTTTATTTTAGATTGCCATAATCCATTTCCAGCTAAAAATAATTGATGCGGAAACACAAAGATCAATTTACCATTTTTTCCAAATGGTTCTGAATTTCCCATGCATTGCCTGTCAGATAACAATAATGAAGTGGACTATAACATGGGGTTTAAAATGTTGTGCAATACTCCAATCAAATGTAGAGATATAAAATAGTTTCTTCACCAAATTTAAGTGCTTTATAACATCTTGAAGTTACGTGAGTCAAATTCATATCTTTTAATGGACACATAAAAGGCTTTAATTGATCCATCCATCTAATTATTGATAAAAATATAAAACTTGATTTCCAAATATCTTTGTTCATTGCAATATACTCAATGAATATTATCCACGATAAACCTCCTACTATATACTAACCTCCACTACAAATACATGTTTCTTCCTTGATTCCCATTGAATAGCCATTTGCGATGGACCCTTATTGGTTGATCGTTGCATACCTGTGCATGCGACTACTAGTTTAGTTTCCTTTATTAATTTATCCAAGGTTATGGTTTATTTATAATAAGGATTTAATAATTTTTTAATCTCTTTTCTATTTTATTTTTAATTTTGCATATACATTTTGGCATCCCTTGTGAGACCTTTTCCCTTACCTCTAACACTAGTTTTAGATTCATTAGTTTTTTGGGGTCTTATTATTTTTCTTCAGATTGTCATATCTAGCCTATGTTGTGGTGTCTTCATTTTTATCTAATCATCTATTGTATGTTTTGACATCTCTACTTCATTCATTACATCTTTTCTTAATGCATGTCATCTAGAATCAAGCCATGAATATATATATACATATATACGTATATACAGATACATATATATATACATATATATATATATACATACATACATACATTTATATATATACATACATATACATATAAATATACATATGTATGTAATGAAAAAAATTGTACTCCCTTCTTGGAGATGGTTCAATTGCTCACTTAATCTAGACCTATTTTGGGACCCTTGCATTTATGACCCTTTAAGTCATCATTTATAGAACCTTAAGACCCTTTATTTCGGATCTCAAGGCTTATTTCACCTAGAATCTTGACAAAATCAACAAAAGCATTAAATTTTCTAACAACCCATCATTAGCCCACCTCAAAAAACTAGGGTGGGACTTATATGCCACCTTGGGCATATAAGTCCCCTAGGTGGGACCCATACACCACAAGTGGCATATGAGTCCCATGTGGCCCATTTTTAGGGTTTGAGTGTGAAATTCAAGTTTTTAATTCAAAATTTTGGTTGATGGAGACTCTTGAGATCTAATAAAAGGTAAATTAGGTGTAATGCCTATATAAACAAGATTCTAAGCCATTATTTTCATCCAGAGAAATCAATTCGAGATCTAAGCACTCAATAATTCTTTCACAAGAGCATTCAAGAGAAAGTAACAAGCAAAGTTGAAGTCTTGGAGCAACATTACAGTGTTTTTGTGAGTCTTCAAGCTCACGTTCTTTCAAGATCTAGCATTGTCAAGGATTGATAATGGTTTGCAATGCTGAATCATGATGGATTCTAGGTTGGGGAGATGCAACTAGCCATCAAGCCAAGCCTAATGACTTGTTTCCTAAATGATTCAATCCTCCATTGTCGCTCTACTTTCAGCCTAAAGAAGGTACATGCATTATTATGGCATAATAGGGTGATTAGATATCTCCCTAAGTGAGTCATCATCTTCATGCTTCATTCATTCATCTCATTCTAGTACATTAGAATAGGGTTGCATTACATTTCAGATTTCCTAATCTTAGATACATTTAAGGTTAGGGTTTTCACTGACATTTACTTTCAAGATCCATTATTTCTATCAAGGTTTAATTATCAAACTAGGGGTTTGACCAAGGCAAACCCCCCATAAGAAAATCTACACTATATTTTGTTTTATAGGTCTTTTTTACAGATTCAGATCTGAAAAATAGGCCAGGAAGGAAGAGCATAGATTGGAGAGCAGATTTGGACTTTGACTTTCTAAAAAAAGTAGAACAGGACTGATACACCACAAGTGGCATATGAGTCCCAATATAAGCAATTCTCCAAATTTATGAAGATCCTAAGTCAACACTACCAGATTCATTTTAGCCCAGAAACCCTAGGCTAGGAATGATATGCCCAACCCGACATATGAGTCCCAATGTGCCCTAATATAACTATTTTTAGCATTTCAAATCTTATTTTGAGCACATTTAGATTTCCAGGTGCACTTCTCTGATTTCCCCATTCACTGTTCTGATTTACATTCATTTCTAGGTCATTCATTTGAGTTTTACAAAGTATTAGGTTTTATCATTAGGTTTCATATATTACTTATATTTCCAAGACCTATCTTGGGGGTGAACCCCCTTTTAGTCCTTAATCATAGCCTAGGAGACCTTATTGCAAGATCTATTTGCCCCTTTCTACCTTTGGATTGAGGTTTCTAAGGCTTACTTGAGTGAAACTATAGTGAAGTAGGAACCCTATCTCCTCAAAGGTAGGCCACCATATTTCTATTGTTACAATATATATATATATATATAAACAATCTATTATGCAACCCCCACCTGCCCGACCTGGGTTACCTTTGGCCGAGCTATCAAAATTGAGCTTAAGCTAGCCAAGGTCAGGGGGACCTACTTAGTGCATTTCTTACTATGTTTCAACATCTTTTTTTTTAAATTTTCTCTCATTTTGGTCTATAGTTTTTTTTCTATTTTTATAGTTATTAACCCCTTTTTGCAATTCTCACATGCCAAAGATCTAGAAATTTCAAACTAGTGAGATTTTATTTTATAGGTTCACTTGTCCAAGATTTGATTTCAAATATTAATAAATTAATTTTTTTCTTCATTCTTGTTTTGTGTGTGTGGTTGGAATCAAGTATGCTCTCCTCTTACACTTTGTATGATTTTGAAGATCAAGAGAAACCCAATCACTTATATATTTGTGTGATTAGAATTGTGTTTTCTTTCCTCTTGCATTTTGTGTGATCTTGAGGATCAAAAGAAATAAATGGGCCACTTTTTCTATCTAAGGATAGTTTGTGTATAATATTTTCTCACACCTTGAGTGATATTGAAAATTAAAAAGAAATTATTCCTTTTTATTTTTCAATTTTCAAATGGGTCTTGTAGCTTGGATTTTATCACCAAGCTTTATTCAAATCTCATATTTTCATGGGTTATTTTAATTATTTAGAGGACCTATCTCTTTTGGCTAAGTTGTGGATTTTAAACACATTGTAAAGTGAGGTGGTTTTATCCTACCAATACCTAGGTACTAGACACCACCCTCATATCATATACTTGGGCCTCATGTACATTTAGGTATATCAATGAATCCCTTAGTTGAGCCTTGTTAATCCTAGACTAAGAAGCCATTAGTTGCTTGTTACTTTTGATGTATCGATAAATAGTTAGCCTATGAAGTTACCCACAACATACCTTTGATATATTGGTGGGATCATAATAAAAACACACCATACTTTAATATAGTTTATTTTCATGTTCTAATGCCCTAACATTCACACTCAATTTTTTTGAACCTTGGATGCAGTCATCATGATAATTTTATTATCCTTTTTTTTTTGTTGAAGTATTATTGACATAATTTTATATTGGCATTTAGATTCTTAACACTTGGGTGATCTCACAATATTGGTTTACAATTTTTGGCCAAACTAGACACTGAACTATTTTTTCTAACTAAATCTTCACTTTGGGACACCTATAGTGGCTAAACCGTGAGGAATTTGAAGATGATGTAAACTAGTGATTTGTGAAACTTTGTCTGTAGATTCTAAATATATTTTTTTCAAAATATTTGGAATTAGATTGCACTTCTTTTTCCATCTCCTTTGAAAACTAGTTTTTTCAGTAAACACCATTTTTAAGGAGTGACGCAAACCATATAACACAACTTTTTTTCCATGAAGGATAAAATTCTATTTTTTTCAAATTTTAATTTGTCACTATGATATCTAGTGCTTCCAATTGGTTTCATTGTGTTTTATTGAATATTTTGTCCTTAATCAAGTTTTGAAGTCAAACCAATTAGAATTCAAACATAGGCGGACTGTATAACACATAATTTTTTTTGTATGTATCAAAATTCATTTTTTTTTGTTGGTTCAAGGACTTCAATATCTGGTGTACTCATATTTAAAAAAAAAAAAATGATAATCTTCTATTTTTTCACATGTGCAAAACAAAGAGCTTGATTTTCGGTGAAAAACCTACATTCACAAGAAATAAAAAATAAATATAATAATAAAATTAAATTTATTTAAAATTATACTTTTTGGGAAGCTTATAATAAGGACTACATACTTACAAAAATAATTTTTAAATGAATTCATTTGATCACCCAAAAGGTAAATCAAAAGTGGTTTTTTATCAAGATTTTGATAGGTGTAAAAGAGACTCCATTATAGGTATGGTTTAAAACTAGCAGGGTTCTATCCAAGGGGGTTTGATCTAATGTGGTTTGATCAAACAATCTTCAATTGGAATCCTTAAAATGAAACTTTTTAAGGCTTAAATCATTATATTTTCTAAAAATATGTGATTTCAGCAAAAATAGAATCTCCCATAAATTGTAAACCAACATTGTGGGATCACCCAGTGTATTTCTTATGATGCAAGAAATAATTTTAGTAAATGATATCATTTATATTTTAACTTATCTATTGGATGCTTTTGTATTTATGTAAATAATCTTGGATTTATATTATGATTACAATATTGGAAATTGGATGTCTCTTAATTCTCATATTTCATGTGGAATGATGTACATTGGTTGAGCAGTATTATGATGTGATGGTTATATGTGATGTGGTACCTTGTTAGGTGGTTTTATATTTCTTTGTCTATTATATATGTGTTGGTGCACTTGATGTGCGAATTGAGTGTGTATACAATTTATTTTTCCACCTAAATGTATAGGTCTAGGTTATTTCCCCAATGGTGGCTATATCATAGACATCACTTTGGGCCTAATACATTCACTAAATACTATTGTACTCAAGTCAAGTAAAAAAAATATTGTAAAAGACACATGTATATCCAAATCCAAATTGGTGATGATTCTAAAGTTCATTGTTTTGTAAACTAAGATGTTGTAATGTGGTCATGTATATGTCATCATTATTTTGTAATGCTCCCCTTAATTTTTTTCATTTCATAGAGTGAATCCTTTCTTGTTACTATTTCATTTAATGAATTGTGAATCAATAAAAGTAGGAAAAAATAATTTCTAGTATTACAAGACTTCTAATCAATTTAAAAGAAAAATAAATCAATCTACATTAATAAAGATGAAAGTGGGCTTACTAATAAGACAATATTATTGACACCCTTTGAAAAAGAATAAATACAATGTGAGGGAAAATAAATGAAATGTAATAAAAGTTTAAATTGTAAAGGACAAGGAAGGACAAAAATTTAATGCTATGAAAAAATTTGGGTGAAAGGGGTATGACAACATGGTGTAGCCATCTTAGTCACTCGAGGAATACATAGGAAATGATTCCCACTATTTTACCCTCGCACATTCTCTCTCTATTTTTTTTATCTTGGGATCTCTCACTCTCCCTATAATATTTTGGTAGCTATATATATTTGCTTCTCCCTCTCTCTCCCTCCTTTTCTATGTCTCATGCATCATTCATCAAATCGCTACATCAGGAAACCCCTCTCACGAAAAAATGGTGATAATGAGGATGGTTTGTTGGCCTTAAAATCAAACGACGAGCAATGAAAATAAAATAGTGACCTAGTCAGTTAGAGTTGGGTGAGTATAAATAATAGATCAAATCCTTAAAAATTAATTTCTCTTATTTGGTATTATAAAATTTTGTTGGACATGTTTTTACGGAAGCAAGGTTGCTTTGTGTATGTATTTAGAAAAAAGGTGTTCTTGTTATGGGGAAACTTATTTGTTGTAGAATTAGTAGTGGTGTATGGACCTATTGAATGTCATCTAGATGGGAATTCTTGCATGAAATGAGTATTTTCCCTCTTTTGTATGAAACCTTATTGAAACCATATTAAATTTATGGTTTTCATTCTTATAAATGGTTACCTATGTTGCACCCAAAAGGTTATTAGATCACGAAGAACTTATGATTGGGGTTTATTGGTTAGAATGAGTGGCCATTGTTGTTATTATTTCAAGTCCAAAAGTGACTTTGATGGTTGCAATATACAATGGTTATTATAAATAAGTGATAACTAAATAAACTCATGGATAATTAAAATGAACCAAGAGATAAATTTTAGTGGAAGGTTTGAGTGATCACAAAGAATCAAAATGAACATCATGAGATGATAATGTTAGATGAATTGTGTAGGCTTGATATGTTCATCAAGGGTATTCCACCAATGTTGGGGTGTTGAGTGTCAACAGTAGTTACAGTCGAAGGAGTCACATAATCTATCCTGTAAAGTTGCGGAGATACCTGACGACACTCGTTTCCTTCCATTAGAACCATAATCCTTTCACTATTATATTTTATATATGGTGTGAGAACCTCCTCTAGTCCCTATGTGTGAATGGATCAATTTCTTATTTGTTTGTGTGATCAAACCTATGTTGTATATATTATGTTTCTTGTAGTGACCCTCCTGATGACATATTTATTTTAGTTGTTTTGAGTTGTTGATAGTCGTTAGATGTTTTTGAGACTATGTTACTTTGATGTATT
This sequence comes from Sequoiadendron giganteum, assembly GCA_007115665.2. Lineage (NCBI taxonomy): Eukaryota > Viridiplantae > Streptophyta > Pinopsida > Cupressales > Cupressaceae > Sequoiadendron > Sequoiadendron giganteum. Next base: position 245,240,713 of record CM021102.1, read on the forward strand.
ATGTCTTGGATTACATGATCAGTTGTGAAACTCAGTTGATGATACACTTTACGTTATGATTCTCTGTTTACTTTTTTAAGATGATATTATTATGATGACATATGAGGTTTTATAATGTTTATGATGGTACTATGATGTGAAAGATTTTAGAAGCTATTTATTACATCAATTCAGTGAAGGAGACGGTTTAGCAGTATTCATCTGTGAGTGCCCTGCTACACTGCGATTCTTCTTCATGGTGTGTTTTCTGTTATATATGTTGTTTCGGTTGACTGTGTAGTTTGATGCAGCTTTTAGGTACATGCATCGACTCCACTTGCTTTGTCAGGTCTGAGCGTTCCATGGCCCAATGGAATCGTTGAAGGGAGATAGACTTGTCCTCTGTCATGAACCATTGTTCTGGAAAGAAAGTATCATTTTTTTACCCTTATGTTTTGTTGTTGTTCGTTTGTCATTATGTCTGTTGGTCATCTCATGTTGTCATGTTTTATAATGTTTTGTTTAGATTATTTAATGATTTGAACTAATGCTAATGTTATGATTAATGATTTATTTATTTTGAAAGGGTATTTTTAGAATATTGAGGAATTAATTTTAAAATATTAAAATATATTAATTGTGGATGATTAATTAATTGAATTGATATGAATTCTCAATTTTGATGTATTCGAAAACTAAAACTGTTAGATGTGATTTAAGTTGCAAAATATCTTCCTTGATCAAGATGTTCGAAAAGTTTAACTGATGGATGATATGCATGCAAAGAAAGAGTTAAAGTGATTGATTGCATTGTAACCTAAATTTGAATGATATAACTTAGGGAAAAATATTAGTTTTAAAAGGGTAGTTGATTTTTGAAAAAGGGAGTTGTTGTAGTTTCACGTGAAAGATTGTTTTCAATATTTTCTTTGGGGTTTTGGATTGAAAAGCGGAAAAATTGAATGCTTGTAGCTGTGTTCTACTGTGAAAGTTCAGTGGATTGAATTTTTGAAGTTTTTGCTTCACCGTTGCTCGATTCTGGAATGCGTTTCAAGTTTTCTTCTTTTAAATCTCAAGCTTGGTTAATCCAATCTTGCCAAAATTCTTGTTGTAAACCTTGTTTTGAGATACTTGTGAAAACTTGTCTTGATTCTTGCACAATAGAAGACCAAAAAATTAATGTCAGTCTTGATGGAAATATTGTGAGATAAATTAAGAAAAGAAATATGGAAATGTCAATAGCTGTTTATGATTAAAATTTGAATTGGTATTTTTGTGGAAATATTGTAAGTACATGTCCAAGCCTTTTCTTCTTATTTTGGCATGTCGTATATCACTCTCTTTTAGATTTTCATGCATGTTCAATTGGAGAGCAGATCTATTTATTTTAGTTCTTGGGCCGAATGTTTGAGCCCCAATCTTCCATTTTATCATGTGATTCGAGTCTCTTAAGAAATTATCTTTCAAAATTTGATCTTCTCTTTTGATGGATGTGAACCATCTCTTATACTAGCATAACCCATTAAGATGAATGCATGGGCATGTTCATTGTTTAAGCATGTAGTTGGTCACCTTAGGTTTCTTTTCTCTTTTGCCTTGGATATCTTAAATTTCTTAGAGTTGTGAATCTGTGTGAGAGTTTTCCTTTAGGCGTATCAAGCTTTTTGTGCATCCTTGTGTGAGATCGGTTGTAATGAAATTCTCTTTGTTTGTTGTGTTGATCCATCGAACGTATTTAGCAGAGACTGATTTCTTAATTGTGTTTGGTTACGCTTTTCTTGTGCTTTTGGTATGCGGTTGGGTTTACTCGTGAGATCTCTTGTTCTGTGTTCTGGTATCTTTCATGATTTTACACCAACTTCTATTTGCATATGTCCGCTGCCAATGGGTAGTGTCTGGGTGTTTACATATTGCATGCATGCCATATTCATCTACTAATGCATTTTTTTAATGTGTCGCTGCCATCTTTTCATGTCTAGCGCCTTTTGTTTGTTAGCTGGTTGCGTACCTGATTGAACTAGTCGTAATTCCTTGTCTAACGTGCTTCACTAGCTAGGTCATCTAGTTTGCTTAAAGATCAATTCAGGATTGTGACGTCTCTGCATAGTATATATGCTTGCATGCAGTTTGCATGTATAACTGTTTCACCATTGGCTCTCTTCAACATTTGTTCCTTGTAAAAATAAAATATAAGCTAGTTTGATAAGAAGTTTACTTTGAAGCATGAGGTTTTGTATTATATTTGAAACATGGAAGTAATCTTTCAGATTTATAGTCATCATAAGCTAACTGGGATTCATGATATTATAGTTGGAAACCCCCATCGAATTTATAATAATGGAAGTCTTTCTTACATTTGTTTAATCTCCCGTTGCTCAGTAGTTTGTGTACACATAAATCTCTATTATAATCATGTGGGCCTCAATACTGTGTGCGTCAACTGCTTTTAATTTCTTGCTTCCTTTTTATAATTTATGTACTATGTGTATTCTAGCATGCAGTTTGCATGCATAGAAATTGTTGACCTTACCTTGGTCTTTGGAAGATATCTACTCTTCTTATGAAGTTGCGGGCCAAGTGCTGACTTTTGTATCTTGTATTCCTTAACTATGTTTTCTTTTTATTCTATTGCGTGGAGAAAATTTAGGTCTATCACATGTGTTTAGCTCTTGATTCGGTGTTAAGTAAAGTAGTTACAATGAGAATCATAGTTTTAAACCGTGAGTATATTTCTCGTTCTTTTGGTATTCTTGACATTCGTAAGTTAAGGGATTTGAAAGCTAGTGTTTTTAGTTTCTTTTTATTATATAAAATGTTGATATCTCTTTATAAGTGATTAGGAAGTCAATCCGTGAGTGCTAGTCTTGTCTTTTTCATATAAAGACTAATTCACCAATAATACAATTACGGTTAGTGTGAATCATAAACAAGTAATATAAATATCTTGTCTTTTGTTTTTCTTTGATATTCTTAATTAAGGACATTTATGCTTAGGCATCTAAGTATTATATTTTAAATTCCTTCTTCAATTTACGACATGGTTTGTTAATTTAAACATAAATGCATTGCTATGTTTAAAGTGATGAATTGTCTTATTATTTGCAATGAACTATATGTTTGGTTGATAAGGTTTAGAATTCTTAATATTATCTTAGATAGGGTCATGAATTCAAATCATCATCTTAAGGGGTAATTTATTGTCTTCTCGTTCAATGAACTTAAATATGTTAAGATATACATGAGTGATTGGTGAATCTTGAATGGAACTTGTTAACTATGTTCAAATGGTATCTCTTTTAGAGTCTATTCTTACTTCATGCATTGAAATATATTGTTTAGCTTTCATCTTCTAGAGGTTGAAACTAGTGATTTTTTTATTATTCATGGTTAGTGTTGCATAAATGTTTTGTTTTGAATCTGATGTGAAGATGTGATCCATGCATGTTTTATGGTTCCTATTGAGATATTTAATGTTATTGTTTTGTTTCGATGACTTTGGGTCTTTGTGCAAAGAAGTTTTCTCTTGTATGCATGTTGGCGTTATTGTTTTGACATTTTGAGAAGTACCATAAAAGGAGTGGCTTCCATTAGGGGTCGAACCCGGAAGTGGTTGCATGGGTAACCTCTCGAAAGTTGGTAATTAAGTGAAATTTTTTATTAATGTACTGGGAGTATGACAATTGTGTTGTCATTGCGATGTCATGTGTGTCGACCATGTTTTGTGTGATGTTCTACTTGTTGTCTATTTTGACTTAGGGACTTCTATCTCCTAGCATAGGGAGTGGGCTTTCGAGTACCACACGGTTGGGAGGAATGCTCCAATCCTTCCATTGGGTCCCTTATAGTTGATATTGTTCGGGACATGTTTGTTCTTGGCAGGATCTTGAGTACACATCGTTCATGGAGATGGTTCGGTGGACGAGCTCGTGGACTTGGTCGTCAATTGTTCTTGTTCATATTCTTTATTGTACATACTCAAGATGTTACATGAGGTTTCATTGTATTATTACTTGTGATGTATTGAGTTTTGTCACAATCTTGTTTATTGTAAATGAAGTTTTAATGTATTTATTGATGTAATAAATCTAGATATGACTAGTCACTTGACTTGATATATATATATAGTTCTTGTTGTGTTATGATGTTTATTTACTTTAGTAGCATAGTTGTGGAACCCTAGAACATTCATGTTAGGTTGTTAATCACATGTTGATATTAAATGTGTTTTTTTTTTTAATTATTCGTTTGTTTAGTGTTAGTGATGTGTCATTCCCTAGGTTCCATTACGGGGCTTTATAGCTTAGTATCAGAGCCACAGGTTCATACACTAGGTACTCTAGGTATATTTGAGCCCACTAGGTTGTTCCTATGAATTTGTTAGTGGAATTGTTAAGTGATCACATCTTCATGGCTTTTACATTAACATGATGTACTCTATGGAAAAGAGTAGCGTGAAAGAAATCCGATAAAAGGATATGGTTGGAAAGTTATGATACGTATCTTATGGGTTATGGAATTGGATGTTCCTATGGGATTATCTATGTAGTAGTACCCCCTGTAAATGTAAGGAACCAATAACTGTATCTTGTTTGAGTGTTTTGAATACTCCGTACTTGCTTTGTGTATCCATGTGATGGTGTTACTTGGTACCCATCCATGGGTAAAATTTGCACTTTGGTGTGGGATTTATCATACCATTATGTGCGTCTACATGTTTGTTACCTGATTGAGGGCCAACCCATACGTGGTTGAAACTTGTATATAAGAGTAACCAAAAGTAGTTCTTTTTCTTTTGGTTCTCTAGACCCTCAATCTGTGAAGGGATAGTAACAGTCACAAGTTCCTTGGGTGGAGTGTGTAGCATATGCATATTGTGGTGTAGAGCATCTTAGCTCAACCAATCCCAAGGAAATGTACCCACTACTTTCCCTTATGATGGATTAGGATACTTGATCCATAAGTGTTAACCTAATCCCCACAGATTTGAGCACAACAACATAGATTTGTTAGTGTATGTCTGGCCATCCTTAGAGGCATTGATCTAGCATAGTGAGTAAACCTCATCTGTATTAGAGGTGAAGCTCAGGAGCCCCATAGTGATATTATCTTATTGCATTATATATTTACTGTATTTGCACATGATTTGACATGATGTGATAGATACGATGCTATACCACACTGATGTTTCGACATAGTGTTGGTGATGATGCTTTGATATACTGTATTTGCACGTATTTTGATATTATATAGTATGATACCACACCCACTCATGTTCTGATATAGTGATGGTGATGATGTCATGTTACACGATGCCACGTGTCTAGATACATGAAGGCGCATTATGAGATTGTATTTGTTGGCCTACTTGTGCAATGAGTGTTATGGGGCCTCAAACACCTGTAGAGGGATCCTCATGGCTACTTGGACCATGTTGGTTGAGTAGCATATGAGTATATCCTAGCCATGTATACCTTTGGCTACAACGAGTTCTTGCGTGTGATTTCTCCAGGGGTATCGTGATGTGGAGTGTATTCTATGTGTGCCTATTTTTTCGGACCCTCAGACACACTGCCATGTGGCATATGACTAGTACGTGCCTTCTCCAGTTGGTGTATGACTAGGTAGAGTAATGATGTTATAGTCATGGATACACTCTGGGTCATGTGGATGGTGTTCTCACTCTGCACCAGATGAGGGCTATTATTATTCTAGCTAGACGTTGTTTCCTCTTTCCTCGTTTGGTGGCTAGTAATTAGTCACATAGTGTTGTACAATGCAATTTTAAAGATTGTGAACTTTCTTTTTGGTTATTGATGATTTTTCAGTTGATTGTGAGGGCCGACACTTTGTTTATACTTGATTGTGAAGGTTTAGCCATGACTTGTGATCTTATTTTCTTATAACCCTAGTGGTTATATATTTGACTTAGTGTTGATATTGTGCACATTTATTGCCTTATTGTTGGAATTAAACTTTAATCTTTTCTTCTTTATGAGATTAGTGGCTAAGGTAGTTATCTTTGTTGTTTTCAATGTCAACTATGTGTCATATTGTGATTCCTCTACAAGGACGTAAGAGACAGACTTGGTGAGTGTGTACGAGGAATTAGATGTAGGAAATGTAGAGGATGGGGGTATGTGAGGTTGTTATGTAGCTAGGACCCACTACTCACCTTTGTGTGATGACTATCTCTTGTAGGCTAATCACCTTATACAACAAGGGATAGGTCATTGTGGTCTTGTTTGGCTGGTCTCACTTTATGTATGACCTAACACCATCAAGCCACTGATTTGAAGTTGATTTGTTTGAGATGGTTATTTTCTCTTGGTTCATGGATTCTTCTATCATGGATTGGTATGCTACTTTTAGGTGTCCAAATGGACCCTTGTGTGGCCTTATGTTGTGATTTTTGATGTTGTTTGTTGGTGTGTATATGTATTATGCATGATTAATCATGGGTATGGTGTTTTATTTTTGATTTTCTATAAGTTAATTTAGAATTTTGTTTGTGACTCCTTTCTTGGAAGGTGTGTATAGGATGCCTAGAAGAGGTAGTCATGGCATCGATCGTCGGAACCCTACTTTTTTGAGTTTCCATGAGAATGATCGTGAGGATCACCTAGGTCCACTGTTACGTTCTATGCTTGGGGAGATTCTTACTCAGCTTGGCTCTAGACAGGATGGTGGTCGTTAGGTATTTAGGGAAAGGGAAAGGATTCATATGAGAAATATTTTTGCTTTAGTAGGACTTATGTTAGACATTTTGAGAGCACGTTCTCCGCCCACCTATCATTCTTATGGAGGTTTGGGGTCTGAGAATTAGATGATTGGTGTTCCTTTTGATAGTGTATACCCAATATTTTTTGAGTTTCGAGGTGATTGTCTTACGCATAGGAGGATTCAAAGTTGGATACGAGCACAAATCAATCATCCCAGCCAGTTAGCTCAGAGCACACAGATTGCAACATGTCAAAGTACAGGATATTACAATTGTGGCTAGTAGGGCCACTTGGCGAGATAGTATTCTCAGAGGAACACACCTAGAACCAGTCAGAGATCAGCAATTACAGAGCCAACAAGGAACGATGTAGAAAGGACTCATGGAATGAGTGCAGTGCTTGATCATCATCGGATAGAGCATCAGGGTATAGATGTGGAACTTGTTGGAAGTGGACAGGCAGCTGATTCTGGAGCTAATGAAAATCTTATGGTACAGGAGGCTGTGGAGGTGCCTTCAGTGTTGTTTCCTTTGCTTTGATTCTTGTTATGTTAGGATGTGTGTTTTGGAGATGTGGTTGGTGGTTGCTTCACCATGTTGATTTGTTTGGATTGACAGTCTACTTGGCTGGGTGACTATGACACGGGTTATTGTTTTTTTTATGATGAGGTATGGAGTGGTTCAGTATTGGAACCCTTGATTATGTGTGACTGTATGGAGTTTGTAAAAGGGGTATTTGCAGGCTTCTAGGAGTAAGCCTTACCCTAGGGGGGAGGATATAGTGACCCTCCTAATGAAGTATTTATTTTAGTTGTTTTGAGTTGTTGATAGTCGTTAGATGTTTTTGAGACAATGTTACTTTGATGTATTATGTCTTGGATTACATGACCAGTTGTGAAACTCAGTTGATGATACAATTTATGTTATGATGCTCTATTTAATTTTGTAAGATGATATTATTATGATGACATATGAGGTTCTATAATGTTTATGATGGTACTATGATGTGAATGATTTTAGATGCTATTTCTTACGTCAGTTTGGTGAAGGAGACAGTTTAGCAGTACTCATCCGTGAGTGCCCTGCTATGTTGTGATTCTTCTTCATGGTGTGTTTTCTGTTATATATGTTGTTTCAATTGACCATGTAGTTTGATGCAGCTTTTAGTTACAGGCATCAACTCCACCTTCTTTTTTAGGTCTGAGCATGCCATGGCCCAAAGTAATCGTTGAAGGGAGATAGACTTGTCATCTATCATGAACCATCATTCTAGAAAGAACGAGTATCATTTTGTTACCCTTATGTTTTGTTGTCATTCATTTTTTGTTATGTCTGTTGGTCATCTCATGTTGTCATGTCTTATAATGTTTTGTTCAGATTGTTTAATGATTTGAATTAATGGCAATGTTATGGTTAATAATTTATTTATTTTGAAAGGGTATTTTTAAAATATTGAGGAATTAATTTTGAATTGTTAAAATATATTAATTGTGGATGATTAATTAGTTGAATTGATATGAATTCTCAATTTTGATGTATTCGAAAACTAAAACAGTCAATTGTGAATTAAGTTGAAAAATATCTTCCTTGATCAAGATGTTCAAAAATTTTAACTGATGGATGATATGCATGCAAATAAAGAGTTAAAGTGATTGATTGCATTGTAACCTAAATTTGAATGATATAACTTAGGGAAAAATATTAGTTTTAAAAGGGAAGTTGATTTTTGAAAAAGGGAGTTGTAGTTTCATGGGAAAGATTGTTTTCAGTATTTTCTCTGGGGTTTTTGATTGAAAAGAAAAAAAATTGAATGCTTGTAGCTGTGTTCTACTGTGAAAGTTTAGTGGATTGAATTTTTGAATTTTTCGCTTCACCGTTGCTCGATTCCAGAATGCATTTCAGGTTTTCTTCTTTTAAATATCAAGCTTGGTTAATTGAATGTTGCCAAAATTATTGCTATAAGCCTTGTTTTGAGATACTTGTGAAAACTTGTCTTGATTCCTACACAGTAGAAGACCAAAACATTAATGTCAATTTTGATGGAAATATTGTGAGATAAATTAAGAAAAGAAATATGGAAACATCAATAGTTGTTTATGATTAAAATTTGAATTGGTATTTCTGTGGAAATATTGTAAGTACACATGCAAGCCTATTCTTCTTATTTTGGCTTATCACACTCTCTTTTAGATTTTCATGCATGTTCAATTAGAGAGCAGATCCATTTATTTTGGTTCTTGGGCCAAATGTTTGAGCCCCAATCTTCCATTTTATCGTGTGATTCAAGTCTCTTAAGAAATTCTCTTTCAAAATTTGATCTCGTCTTTTGATGGATGTGAACCATCTCTTATACTAGCATAACCCATTAAGATGAATGCATGGGCGTGTTCATTGTTTAAGCCTATAGTCGGCAACCTTAGGTTTCTTTTCTCTTTTTGCCTTGGATCTCTTAAATTTCCTAGATTGTGAATCTGTATGAGATTTTTCCTTTAGCCATATCAGGATTTTTGTGCATCCTTGTGTGAGACCGGCTATAATTAAATGCTCTTTGTTTTTTGTGTTGATCTGTCAAATGTCTTTAGCAGAGACTGATAGCTTAATTGTGTCGAGTTACACTTTGGTTGTGCATTTTGTATGCAGTTGGGTTTACTTGTGAGATCTCTTGTTTTTTGTTTTGGTATCTTTCACGATTTTACATCGACTTCTATTTGCGTATGTCTGTTGCCAACAGGTAGTGTCTAGGTGTTTTCATATTGAATGTGCATCATATTCATCTACTCATGAATTTTTTTAATGTGTCACTATCATATTTTCATGTCTAGCACCTTTTGTTTGTTAGTTGGCTGCGTACCTAATTGAACCAGTCACAATTCCTGGTCTAACGTGCTTCACTGGCTAGGTCAGCTAGTTTGCTTAAAGGTCAATTCGGGTTTGTGATGTCTTTGCATAGTACATCTGCTCGCATGAAGTTCGCATGCATAACCGTTTCACCACTAGCTCTCTTCAACATTCATTCCCTATAAACATAAAATATAAGCTAGTTGCCCACGAAGTTTACTTTGAAACATGAGGTTTTTATTATATTTGAAATGTGGAAGTAATATTTTAGATTTTTAGTCATCATAAGCTAATTGGGATTCATGATATTATAGTTGGAAACCCCCATCGACTTTATAATAATGGAAGGCTTTCTTACGTCTATTAAATCTCCCATTGCTCAGTAGTTTGTGTACACATAAATCTCTGTTGTAATCATGCGGGCCTTAATACTACGTGCATTAGCTGCTTTTAATTTCTTGCTTCCTTTTTATCATTTATGTACTATGTGTATTCTAGCATGCAGTTTGCATGCATAGAAATCATCGACCTTACCTGGTCTCTGGAAGATATCTACTCTTCTTATGAAGTCACGGGCCAAGTGCTGACTTCCGTATCTTGTATTCCTTAACTATGTTTTATTTTTATTCTATTGCATGGAGAATATTCGGGTCTATCACATGTGTTTATCTCTTGAGTCAATGTTAAGTAAAGTAGTTACAATGAGAATCATGGTTTTAAACCATGAGTATATGTCTCATTCAATTGAGATTCTTGACATTCGTAAGTTAAGGGATTCAAAAGATAGTGTTTTTAGTTTCTTTTTATTATATAAAATTTTGATATCGCTTTATAAGTGATTAGGAAGTCAATTTGTGAGTGCTAGTCTTGTATTTTTCATATAAAGACTAATTCACCGATAATACAATTACGGTTAGTGTGAATCATAAACAAGTAATATAAATATCTTGTCTTTTTTTTTTTTCTTTTCTATTCTTAATTAAGGACATTTATGGTTAGGCATCTAAGTATTATATTTTAAATTCCTTCTTCAATTTACGACATGGTTTGTTAATTTAAACATAAATGCATTGCTATGTTTAAAGTGATGAATTGTCTTATTATTTGCAATGAACTATATGTTTGGTTAATAAGGTTTGGAATTCTTAGTATTATCCTAGATATGGTTATGAATTCAAATCATCATCTTAAGGGAGAATTTATTGTCTTCTTGTTCAACGAGCTTAAATATGTTAAGATAGACATGAGTGATTGGTGAATCTTGAATGGAACTTGTTAATTATGTTCAAATGATATCTCTTTTAGAGTCTGTTCTTACTTCATGCATTGAAATATATTGTTTAGCTTTTGTCTTCCAGAGGTTGAAACTAGTGGTTTTGTTTTGATTCATGGTTAGTGTTGCACAAATTTAATTTGATGTGAAGATGTGAGCCATGCATGTTTTATGGTTCCTATTAAGATATTTAATGTTATTGTTTTGTTTCGATGAATTTGGGTCTTTGCGCAAAGAAGTTTTCTCTTGTATGCATGTTGGCGTTACTGTTTTGACAGCTTGAGAATTTGTACCATAAAAGGACTGGCTTCCATTAGGGGCCGAACCTGGAAGTGGTTGAATGGGAAACTCTCAGAAGTTGGTAATTAAGTGAAAAAATTCATTAATGTACTGGGAGTATGACAGTTGTGTTGTCATTGTGATGTCATGTGTGTCGACCATGTTTTGTGTGATGTTCTTCTTGTTGTCTATTTTGACTTGGGGACCTATTCTATCTCCTAGCACGAGGGGTGGGCTTTCAAGTTCCACACGGTTGGGAGGAACATGCCATTTCTTCCATTGGGTCCCCTACAGGTGATATTATTCGGGAGATGTTTGTTCTTGGCATGATCCTGAGTACACATCATTCATGGAGATGGTTCATTGGATGAGCTCATGGACTTGGTCGTCAGTTGTTCTTGTTCATATTATTTATTGTACATACTCATGATGTTACATGAGGTTTCATTGTATTATTACTTGTTATGTATTGAGATTTGTCACAATCTCGTTTATTGTAAATGAACTTGTAATGTAACTATTGATGTAATAAATCTGGATACATGACTATTCACTTGACTTGATATAGGTATATAGTTCTTGTTGTGTTATGATGTTTATTTACTTTATTAGAATAGTTGTAGAACCCTACAAATTTCATGTTAGGTTGTTAATCACATGTTGATATTAAATGTTGTTAAAAAATAATTATTCAGTTGTTTAGCATTAGTGACGTGTCATTCCCTGGGTTCCATGACAAGGCGTTATATTTCTACATGAGTGCAATTTTTGGTCCCTTGCTATTTTGATTGTGATATGGCCCTTATGACTCTCTCTTGGCATGATGGGGTGGACCTAAAATTACTGTGTTTTGGTGGTGTGGAATCACTTTTAGGGACTATAAGTTTTGGATGAATTGGGATGGTGTACCAAATGAAGTTCCTTACTATTGTATTTAGTCTTCTCCTTGTATCTTCTATAATGTGACTCATTATATTATGCATCATATGTAATAATTTTAGTCTCATTATGTGGCCCTTGAAAATTTAGTCTCTCCTATCTTGTAAATTATATTATAATTTTATTGGATATAATTAGGTTCTTATTTGAAAAGAAATCATCTTGCTATCTCTTAAATCATATATGATGAAATATAATTGTGGGGAAGGGGTATTGATTTCATTCTTGTATATGGATTTTAAGAATTCTCATTATTACTGCCAAATTGGGATAATGAAAATATAATATTTTTACTCTCATCTTGTATTTGTAAAAGGGAATGAATTTTTTCAAGTTTAGGCATGTAGTTGTTTGAGTTAGAGATTATCTAATTTTATCTTTTCCTTTATAGTATTAGAATTCTGAGAACCCCAATGCTTTGTTAGGCTATCAAAGTTGTTTAAAATCTACCACCTTCAATGTGATTTTCTTGTCATTGTTATCCTTGTGAAAGTTTTAATGCATTGGAAGTTTTATACTAATGAAGTGAGTTTATTTCTTGACCCTTGGATCTAAGTGTTTCCTATTTGTTGGGAATTCCTATCTGTTAGATATTGGACTTAAGAGAATTTTGATGCCAAGTGTGTGCAAGAAGTTGAGTCCACTTTTTAGCCAAAAAGTGGAAGTGTTTTCCTTGATTTTCATAATTTGTTACATTTGACCTTAAAATTTGAAGCACTTAGAGATGAAATCTTATAAAAAGTCACTAATAATAAAATATAGTACTCAGAGTATAGTTTCTAAATATGTAATTTATTTCAATACCCAAATGATACAAATTGATTTTCAATAGGTTTTTCTAAAAACCATTGTTTAAAAGTCACTTTTTTTTTACCAAACCATGCACTTGTACTCGGTGTGCGAATATACATACTAATTAGAAAGATAAACCAACACACCAATGAAACATTAGATTAAAGGAAACTAATCAAAATTAAAACAAACTCTAAATAGTAGCTCCCTCAAAAGAGTTCCATTGTCCTCTATCTCCAAGGATTTGTTGTAAGTTGTTGGCTCTCAGTTGGTGTGTGTAGCAATTTTGGCAGAATGACAACTTAGAAAATGAGTTTATGCAACATGCATGTCCATTGCTAAATGATTTAAGCTATGATAATGAAACTAAAATTCTATGCTTGAAAGGATTGCTAAAATGCTGATTCAAATGCAATTATAGTAAATGCGCTAAATTCACATAATCTAGGATGAATTCAACTCACAAGAGGGTTGTATTTATATATTTTTGGAGGCAAGAATCTAGTTGGAAAAGATCAACGGTTGAAATCAACCCTGTCAAGATGAATGGTGAGATATTTTGGAAGTTGAGATAAAGATGGAAGGTTGAGAGAATAATGGGAAATGTTTCCTCCTACACAACCTTCTTCATTCAAAAATGAAGGAAAGTTTCCATTTGTACACTTCATTTACGAGGAGTTAGTTGGCAGTTGAGGATAAATTCCTAATTAAATAAATAAATTTATTTAATTACATGTGACATGGATTTTAGAAGCTTCCATAATTAAATAAATAATATTTAATTATGTGTGAGAGATGATAAAAGGTAAGTAATTAAACTTTTAAAATATTTAATCAAATGTGGACTGAACAATTAGAGATAATGAACTTAGAAGAATATTCCATTATTTAAATTTAAAATTCAAACTTAGAATAATATGATAATTAATATAAACAAATTATGAAATTTATTTAATTTAATTAAGAATAAGATGGTAATAATTAAATAAACTTATTTATTTAATTAAGCTAGAAGAATTTAGAAAGGTGAATGATATATAAATAAATAATTAATTTTATTTATATGTAGATGACTTTAGAATATTAATTAAATAATTTATATTTAATTAATTAACAAGCTTGATTTATAATGACCATTTTTAGATGTATACATTTTTCCCCTCTTTGAAGTGATGTGTTTTACGCATTGCTTCAAAGAATTTTTCAGATAATGAAAATTTTCGCTTGGCTTTGAAAATTGATTGACGATGCTATATGCCCCCTCGTGAGATAAATCATGTTGATTTAATGATGATGATGATGATTCAAAGATTTGAAATGATTTGATGCAATTTGGTGATTTATCTCCGGAAATAACACTTCGCATAGTAAAAATAAAAATAACCCTACCTTATTTACCCCCTTAAAAGGTGGAAAAGGTAAAAAGTCATTGTCATTTGAATAGTAGCCTTTCGTGATTTTTGAGCTCTGAGAGAGAATATTTCGAGATGTCGATCCACTATGAGCGCCATCAATTCGAGCGAGTCCATAGACATCAAAGACCAGTTGTCTATGGCCCTCTGGTAAGATCTTAGAACCTCTCCTAGTGAATTTTTACTGAATTTCGCATTAATTTTTTAATTTTTTTTGTTTTTCAAAAATCTGTTTTAGTGCATAGTTTCTCGAATTAGCACATGCGAGCCTTAATTTAGCACATAGACTACTTTAAATAGTGCATAGGTGATAGCGAATCAATGTTACCGAATAGCGCATAGAAATGCTAGTCTAACACATCAATGTTTTAGTGCGTAGGATAGATAAATTAGCGCATAGGTAGAACCCGCATGCACAGGATGCTCAAGTAGTGCATATGATATCCATCAAAATTGCACTATTTTCATTTTGTGATCAAAGTTAGTTGAAATTCCCACTGAGAAAAAGGCCATGTTGTAGTGGAAGGTTGTAGTTCCCGAGCATTACCCATTTAGCCAATCTACCAATTAATGTTGCTTTGCTCAAAAGATATTTTAGAGGATCAATTTTAGCCGCAACTTTTGAGAAGCAAACACCATTGCCAAACATGCTTTTTCAATGAAAGTATAATTTATCTCATGGCTTATCAATGTCCTAATGATGTAATATATTGCTCTTTCTTTGCCCATTTTGTCTTGTTGTGCCAATAATGCCCCCAAGGATACTTCTATGGAAGAAATGTATAGTATGAGTGGTTCGCATTGTACTAGTGGACTCATTAGATAATGCTTGATTTGATCGAATGTTGCTTCACACTTGTCTTCCCATTTGAACAAGACACTTTTATGCAAGAGATGTGTGAATGGAAAGCTCTTGTCTGCCAGTTGCGCAATGAATCTCCTGATGGATTGTAGTCGTCCTTGTAGTGATCTCAATTGACTGATGTTCCTTGGTGGTGGCATCTCTAGGATAGCTTGAACCTTCACTGGATCCACTTCAATTCCTTTTTTTGATACAATGTAGCCTAGGCGTTTTCTAGATTCTACCCCAAAGACACTTTTCTTGGGATTGAGTTGAACCTTAAATTTTTCCATTCTGCCAAAAATCTTAGATAAAATGTCTAGATGTCCTTCCCTTGTATTTGATTTTGCGAGAAGATTATCTACATAATCCTCCATTAATGTGTGCATCATGTCATGAAAAATTATAGTCATTTCCCATTGATATGTTGCTCCTACATTTTTGAGTCCGAACGATATTACATTCCAACAATATGTATCCCAGGGGCATGTGAATGCAGTCTTATCTTGATCTTCAGGTGCAATTTTTATCTAATTATACCCAGAAAATACATCCATCAATGAATACATAACATGTCCTGCTATTAAATCCACAATCGTGTCTATGTTTAGCAGAGGGAAATCATCTTTTGGACATGATTTATTTAGATCTCTGAAATCTATATAGATCTTGATTCGTCCATCTCGCTTTAACACAAGTACAATGTTGGAGATCCATTCTGCATAGTTGATAGACCGAATGAATCCTACATCCAACAGTTTCTTTAACTCCTCCTTGACTAACAATGCAACATGTGGGTTCATCTTTCTAAGCTTTTGTTTCACAGGCTTTGCCCTCGACATGATGAACAAATGGTGCATGATAAGATTTGGATCTAACCCAGGCATATCTGCGTATGACCATGTGAAATTGATTTTATTATCCTTTAAGAATTCTATGAATTTTGGGATTTCTTCCTCTATTAGTGATGCAACAAGTTGTAAGATCTTTGGCTTTTTTGCAGTGCCTATATTGATTGCCTCTATTGGTTCTATTAAAATAGAAGATCTTTCCCGATATTTCTCAGGGAGAGTGTCAATTTTTCCATCTTCTAATCTCTTTGAAAGGTTTTCACTTTTAGATGCGCTCTTTATTTTTCTCTTTTCATGATCTAATACTGCCTTTTCTAGGTTTTCACCATTAGATCTATCTTTTATATTGTTAATTTTGCAGCTGAGAAACTTGGCACTCTCCTAACTGAGACTTAGATCCTGTGATTCACTAGTGGAACCTATTTTCGGGTTTGATGAACAAAGAAAATTCACAAGGGTTTCAACATCTATGAATGTTGGGATGTCAATTGGTTCAGTTTGTTCCCAATCAATGAGCTCAGGATGGACCAAGGGTAATGGATCATCAGGTTGGGTAAAGTCACTAGTTGTTAAAGTCATGATATTGTCATCATTCTTGCTATGGGAAAGATCTATGATAGTATCCTCCTGTTGATTATCTGTCTCACTTTGAATCGAATCATCTTCGCTCGAGTCATGGTCACTTTTTAGTACGTAATCAAGTGGAGGCCTTGAGCTTTCCCCTTGTGTGAGCATGTGTGTATATTTTTGTATAATATCCACTTGTTTGTCTCTCCAAAATTTATCATTAGAAATAGTGTCCCATTCATACTCATTGAAATTGGTGTCAAAATTTTCTTGCAATCTGAGAATTGTTTCAATTAGCTCCTCACTAGATTTCCTTTAGGCTACTTCTTCTTGAATTTTATTTAATTTTGCTTCTTTTGTGTCTTCACTATATCCAAGTCTTGTTTTATCTTTTGGATGCATTTTTTTGGGTTGAATAGGTTCCACAATTCCTTCTTTTCTCTTGCCTATAAGGCCATTTCCTTCATAACCCATTCTTTGCATTATTGCATAACCCTTTCCATATTGCTCAGTAGGTAATTTGACATGCTGGACAAATTTTTCTTCATCCTTATAAAGCCAATCAAGAATAGCTCTATCTTCAACTTCATTTTCTTGGGTGTTTTCTTGAATAAATCTTCCATCAAATTTGGTGATGGGAACTGAAGCTTGTGTTCCTGATGAGGAATCCATTACAGCTTGATGTGTGGAGGTTGTAGGTTGACCATGTGACCTTGGAGAGATAGGTAGATTAGGGAGACATAGTGAATATTCTCCCACCCCATTATCCTTTAATTGCAATTTGGTGCAAAAATTCTTTATCATTTCCCTTGCTTGTTCACTTTGTTTAGAAGTACAAACAACCAAAGCCTCTCTATTATGTGGGACAAAGGTATCTTGCATTGCTCTAAGGTTAGAACAAATCTGACTGCTGTTATGATCTGCTGGTACTGTTACTTCTTGTCCATCATATGAGAATTTTAGACATTGATGATAAGTTGACAAAATCACCTGCATCTCATGGATCCATGGGCCACCCAAAATTATGTTATAAGACAAACCTCATTCTAGAACCTAAAAAAAAGTGTTCTTTACAATAGGTCCCACTCTGATTGGTAGCATGATGAAACACTTAGAAGCTCTTTCCTCATCATCATATGCTTTTATTGTATTTTTCCTTCTTGGATCTATAGACTCTTCAGAATACCCTAAGGCAAGAACCAATTTTAAAGTAAACATGTTTAGACCAGCTCCAACATCTATTAGGACACGTTTTATTCAGGTTTTTGTTAGAAACCTAGATCACTTGCATGCAATCACCTATCACATGCAAAAGACATGCAGAACCAAAGAAGATGTTCTGTAAACCTCAAAGTAAAAATGTATTATTGAGAATCAATTATTACAAAGAGATCAATCCTTATGAAGGAGATCAAGAAACCCTAAAAGGGAAACCCTAAATGAAACCCTAGTGTGCACACTTAATAATTAATCAATTATTAATGTGCCTAAGTTTAGTTTAAGCAACTAAAGGAATAGGTGACTTAATTAATTAACCAGTATGATATAATTAATTAAGTATAATAACTTATTACTCTAACACCCCCCCTTAAGATGAACTTAGGAAGAAGCTAAAACACTAGAAGAAGATGCATGAAAGAAAATATGGGTCCCAACAACTAGGCCTGATTAGGTACCCATTTACAAATGCAAGAATGAGGTAGAGAAGGAAAACCTAGTGGGACAAAGCCCCCCTACAATGAGATGACCTGCTGCAAAGAAGCACTGGAAGAACACTGTGGAGTAACACTGGAACCGCAATCCGTCAAGCAAAGAAAGATACTTCTGTCTACAAGAAACCATATCGGAATCATAATAATGCAACAGAAGACCCAATGCCATGAAACACTCAAGAACTCCAAATGGGAACAACCTTGGAGTCTATGAAACAACAAGCGATTATTGAATGAATGTGATACTGAAATGAAGTACAAAGATGCAAGGTGCACTCTCCCAACTGCCAAAACATCCAAGTAATCTCCAAAACACCCATTGGGCCAAATCTGGATTAATGATAAACTTGAGACATATACAGAAAAAAATTCATGGACAGCAACATAGAGCTCCTCAATACCTTTCCAAGGCCGCAAAGATAGCGAAAATCGGAGATCGTGGCAAAAAGTTATGAGCTCAAAAGCATAAAATAAACATTATGGAAAGTATGAAGAAGATGAACGTGAATATGACCATGTGGGATTCCTTAAATATTCTTGGATAGGCTGATTTGCTTAAAAAGGCATTGACTGAAGATGCAAATCCTAAACAAGTTGTTGATTCCCCAAAGGTCATGATGACTAATGATGATCGAGGAAAGGAAGCTAGTCCTAGTGGCGAAGGAAAATCTACAACCCAAGGTAGGGACGTGAGACCTCCTCTATTCTATGTTTCATTGATTATTGGGAACAATTTAGTGCATAATTGTATGGTAGACAGTGGGGCTACTTGTTTTGTGATGCCTAAGCGAGTAGCTGATCAGTTAGGTTTAAAGTATGAGGCTTTAGAGAAAGGAGTAGTCCAGCTGGATAGCTCATCTGTTAATACAGTGGGTCTTATCAAAGATGCTAGCTTAACCCTGCATGCTTGCCCCAATTTTTTGATTCCCCAAGATATTTATGTAGCAGATTTGCCTCTATATTTTGTGTTATGTCTGTCAAGAGAATTCATAGCCAAAATAGGAGGATATTTTTCATCTGACTGGTCTCACATGCTGTTTCATACTAGTTATGGAACCAAAGTAACCATTAAATCTAAGTTGCTTGCAAAAGACAACATAGAACCCTATATACCTAGTGCAATGAATGCCAATTGTGTAAATTTTGAACAAGATGAGCATGCTACTATGCCTGATCCCCATACTGTTGTTAATGATATCCCTGATATACTTTTAGACGAGTGGGCAGCAAGTCGTACTCCTAATGTTGAGGGTGACTTAGTGCTAGATGCGAGTATGGGTAATTACATGTTTCAAGAGGCTGGTTTACTGATGCCTAACTTGGTTAAGGGGTCAGAGAATGGCTACGATCAGCAAAACAAAGTTTGGAAAATGTACTTTGATGGCTCAAGCAGAAGACATGGTGCTAGTGGGGGTGTAATGTTAGTTTCCCCAAGAGCAGAAAGTTATTATGTAGCATTTAGATATGGTTTTTCATGCACAAATAATATAGCAAAGTATAGGGTCTTATTCAAGGGCTAGAATGGGCAAGAAAGCGTGGAATCAAGTGTCTAAAGTTGCATGGAGATAGCGAGTTAAAAGTGAATCAGGTTAGAGGCCTGAGTGCTATTAAAAATGATGTTCTTAAATTGTACAAGCATAGGGTTTGGGATCTTCTCAAGGATTTTGAAGCTTTCAACATTATTTCCATTCCAAGAAGTAAGAATCAACACACTGATAGGTTAGCAGTTGTGGGTGCTCAATTTGACATTCTGAATAGCATAAAAAGGGGATGTGATCAGCAGCATATCAAAGTTATAATCAGACCTTCAGTGCTTGATAACAATGTTAACTGGTAGGTTTTTGAGAGTGATGAACAAATTCTGCATTTTCTGCTTGAAGAGGATGTGTTTCCAGCATCAAATCAGGAAAGAGTCAAATAGCAGTATGGAGATCAAGTGTTGCAGTTAAAAAATAACAAGTTTCCTAAGGGATTGGTCACCTTAGAAAGTATTTTCAATTTAGATGATCAGGCAAAAAGTAACAAGGCTAATTTGTTGGTTCAACAGGATCACTATGAGGACTTGGAGATTGCTCCCAAGAAAAGCCTCAAGATAGGGAAAATAAACTCTGTTGCTTAAAAGCAGTCCTTTCTGCATTTATTCCAAGAGTTTATTGACATATTTTCCTGGGAGTATGTGGATTTGAAGGGATTTGACCCACATCTTGTGCAACATACAATAGAGTGGGAGCCAACGGCCAAGCCTGTAAGGCAAAAATAGAGGCCAATTAATCCCAAGTTGGAGTCGTTAATGTAGAAAAAAAATTTCAGACTTGTAGAAAGCAAGATTATTTTTCCTATCAAGCATACTAGTTGGGTTGCAAATCTGGTCCTTGTGAGGAAGAAAAATTGAGAGCTCAGGTTGTGTGTAGATTTCAAAGATTTGAACAGAGCTTCTTTGAAAGATAGGCACCCTCTTCCGTCTATGGAATAGATTCTTCAATGTGTGTCAGGTGCTGAGCATTTTTCTTTACTGGATGGATATTCTGGTTATAACTAGATTTTGGTAAAAGAAGAGGATCAATTTAAGACTACATTCACCACAAAGTGGGGCACAATGGCATACAAGAGAATGCCTTTTGGCTTGTCAAATGCTGGAGCGACCTTCCAAAAAGCTGTGGACATGGCTTTCAGTAATTTAATGTATAAATTTGTTCTAGTATATCTTGATGACATCACTATCTACTCCAAGAAGGCAACAGCTCACATTGACCATTTGAGGCAGATTTTTGAACGTTGTCGGGAATTTGGTATATCACTGAATCCCAAGAAATGTGTTTTTTCTTTTCATGAAGGAAAACTTCTTGGATATGTAGTATCTAAGGATGGAATCACTATGGATTCTGAGAGAGTTGCAACAATCTTGGAGCTACCTTTACCCTAGCATAAGAAGGGACTTCAAAGTTTCATCGGTCGTATCAATTTTGTTAGAAGGTTTTTGCCTGATATAGCGGCCTTATTGAGACCCCTTACAACTATGTTAAAAAAGAATGCAGAGTTCAAATAGACCCATGAAGCAAGGAACAACTTTTAACTAATTAAGGAGACCTTAGCTTCGGCCCCAACATTAGTTAACCTAGATTTTAGCAAGGATTTTACTTTGTATGCTTTTGGCAGCCTCGATGTAATCTCTGCAATTTTGGTGCAGAAAAATACAGGAGGGTTGGAGCAACCCGTTGCTTTTTTCAGCAAGGGTTTAGAGGACTATGAACAGAGGTATACTTTCATGGAAAAGCATGTGTTGGCTATTGTGAAAAATTTGAAGAAATTTCGACATATGCTGTCCCATAACAGGATTCATCTGCAAGTGGCACATACCAATGTGAAGGAGTTTTTACTCAGCAAAGATCTAAATGAAAAATGGGCTAGGTGGATCACGAGAGTTATGGAATATGATGTGGATGTTCAGGTCACCAAGTTGGTGAGGGGAAAAGTTTTGTGCCAGTAGTTGGCTAAGGAAGATGTTTCAACAATAGAGGAGGAAAAAGAGTTAATTCTGGTTAATTTCAAGACAGTAGACAATGAAGCTACAAGCTGGTTGCAGGAGATGTCACATTTTTTGAGAAATGGAGAGTGTCCACCTAATCTAAGCAGAACTAAGAGGAGGTACTACAGACTTCAGTCCATCCCTTTTGTCTTGATTGATGATTTCTTGTACAAGAAAGATCATAGTGGAGTATTGCTTAGGTGTGTTGATAAGGATCAAGTTGATCATATTTTACATGAGTTCCATGATGGGCCTTCTAGAGGTCATTATGCTGCAAGGACCACAACATACAAGATTCTAAGAGCAGGCTATTATTGGCCTGATTTGTTTAAGGATGCACATATATATTACAGGAAATGTGCCAGATGTGCCATGTTTTCAGGCAAAGAAAAGCTTGCAGCTTTGCCCTTACAACCAATTCAAATAGAGCAGCCATTTATGAAGTGGGGAATTGACTTCATAGGGGCAATCAATCCACCCTCAAGTGCAGGTCATCGATGGATTATAATAGCAACATACTATTTTACATGATGGATGGAAGCTTTGCCTCTAAAGGAGGCCAATGAAACAACAATGCTGAATTTCTATGAGGATATCATTTGTAGATTTGGACTACCAGACTCTATAATTTCTGACAATGCCCTGACATTTGTTGGTTTGAAAGTTGTTGACTGGGCATTGAAGAATGGGATTTATTTGAATACAAGCTCTAACTATTATCCTCAGGGAAACGGACTTGTAGATTCTACTAACAAGAATCTGATTAACATTATCAAAAGGATGCTTCAGAACAATCTGAGGGATTGGCATGCAAAATTGAAAACTGCCCTTTGGGCAGACATAATTACCCCTAAGAAGGTGATTGGGAATTCACCCTATATGCTGGTGTATGGAAAGGAAGAAAAATTACCTATTTCTACTGAGTTGCCAGCCTTGGATATTGCCAGCCAGCTAGTTTTGTTTGAGCAAACTGATCCACTTGATTTAAGATACACTCAGCTGATGGAGTTGGAAGAAATTAGGAACAAGGCTATGAAAAACATGGAATATCAGCAAATCCTAACTAAGAGAAATTTTGACAAGAAAGCTAGATCAAGGGATTTCATGGTGGGAGATCTTGTGCTGAAATGGGATGTACTAAAGAGTAGGCCAAACCATCATACCAAGCTTGACAACATGTGGATGGGTCCATTCATTATCAAAGAGTGCAAAGAACACAATGCCTTTCAATTGACTACAACTGAAGGTGAGATACTTCCTATCCCAGTCAATGAAATACACCTCAAGCCTTGTTTTGAGGTTTGATTGTTAGCTTTTGTACATACTCTAGGCTAGATTTTCATGTTTTCAATAAGTGTTGCTACACTTTAGTTAGTTTTTGTTTCATTTCCTAAGTGCTGTTTCAACACAGTAAGTAGTTTCATTTTGGTTTTTCCTGTTTTCAATAAGTTAAGTGAGCTACTGTCATGTACAAAACTGCTCTAGGTCTATCTCTGAGTTCTCCTAATGACTCCATGCCCAATGACCAAGTTTAGGCTACTAGTTTTTTATGTTTAGCAGGCAAACATCTAGCAGAGGTCGCATAGAAAATGTTACATATTTTTCACTTACAGTGCAAATCAGGTCGAGCTTTTTGTTTTCTTAAGATTTAACAAAACAAAATGAGGTGCATTTAATTTTACTCTTCCCTATATTGCATTTAGGTGTATAAACATAAGAATCAAGAAGCTTTTATTTTCAGTAATGGATTGTTTCATTTATACAAATGTATACAATACTGAAAATATTTACACAAAATTGACGAAAAGAAGTCTTTATTGATTCAAAGTTAAAATCTATCTCACACAAGTCGTGAGATATAGCTTGTATCATATGCATAAAATGCAATATATACACGAATGGATTGAAAGAAAATAAGATGCATATATAGGGAGGGAGGTTGGTTATTGCCTGATGACTAGTTTGGGTCTCCCATCTTGCATGATCCTCAACTCCAGTTTGCTTGTTTTGTGTCCTTTGTAGCTCTCAGTCTTCATATCCTGCATCTGAAGGAATTGCAATGGTTAGAGCAGAGCTCTAAACAATAAAAAGTCTCCAATCCTACATACATATCCACCCACTAATGTATAGACTGTCCTTTCGCATGCATCAGACACGATATAAGTCACTCTTGTCAAGCGAAGAGAGAAAAAGAAATGATCATACATCTGGAAAATATTTTATTTCTAATATGTTTGTTTCATGTGCAGCTATAGGTGCAGATATGATTTAAATCAAATATGAGTGGAGTAAAATGTGGCTCCCACAAGGGTAGAGCCCAGCTCATCCAATGTTTTGTGCAATTCAAGAGAATGAAAGGAATTTATTTCGTGTTATGCAGATTTTCTGGAAAATTCCTTGCAATAAGTAGGCAAATTATAAATGACAGCAGCACTGCATTTTAAGTACATTTTCAAGATGCATTGTTTCCAGGAATGTCAAGGTGATTGCTTATCAAATTTCATCATCAAGGATATCACATATTTCAAGGTTTTTGCAGCCATATGAGTCATGAAAAAATAGTCATATTGTTTGAATTCAAATTGTTACCAGACACTATTTTATTATCTGCTGCAACTGTTATGAGTACTAACACTTCAAAATGGAGAATCAAATCAACTTAGCCATGGAAGAGCTGAGTTAAATGCATTAATTTCATACTCAAGAGAAACCTTGTTATTTATAGAATCTTTGTCAAGGATCCATAAATTTATGAAGATTTCTACAGGTATTGTGAAATACAGTTTTCGGAGGAATACCGATTCTCAGAAAAACCAGTGCTAAACATGAAATCTAGAAGCGGTCCACTATACATAAATAAAGAGGACAATCATTCATATTAGAAAGAGGAAGCATTATGAATTTATAACTGTGAGACAACCCAGGTTACCAGTAGTGTAAGGTGAAGGTCACCATCTTGATGGAAGCCAAGTAATGAGGGGTTATAGATAATGAAGGAGAGGAATCCATTCACGTGAAGTGAGGTTTCTATTTTAGAAAGAATCCCCATAGTGAACCACTGAAAGGTAACAAGAATAGGTATTAAAGGTACATAGGGTCGCACCCAAGAGCTTAAAGAATGAAAATTTATAGCCATAGAAGCTCAAAATGAGAATCTCATGGCATCCAAGACAGGAAACACCAATTATAAAAAAAATGCATAGAGAATATACTATAATGGTGCCCTCAAGGCACAAAAGGAAACACTCGACCAGGAGAACCCATGGCGCCCAACACCAAAAAAAACCAAAGAAGCATAAAAGATCAGAGAAATGTGAGGCCCCAACTTGTAGAAGACTCTCAAAAGCTTGCAAATTGAAATACTTCTTCCAGATTCAAACCACAAAAACGTACCTACAATCTTTGACAAACTGCAGAACTAGAAAATGGCGTAAAAGATAACACTTTCAGCTTAGAAAAATAGCGACTAGGGTTTACTGATGGCGGCCAAACACCAGCAAACAATGCAAAATGGTTTTTCTTTCCTTGCCATGGAAGTACACAAAGGCCGCACCCAAGCCATAGGAAAAACATGGAGTTTCGAGCTCTTTTATCTACATAACATGATAGAAGGTTCAAAAATACCTTTGAGAATGTTATCCAAGCTATCGATGCCTTTCTTTTGTTGAAGAACTTGCCAAAGATGTCATTTTTTTGCTCCAGATCAAACTTTCATGGCGACGGCTTGTGCTTCATTCAAAAGCTTCAAATGGTAATGTGAAAAATGTATGGTTCATTGCTTTTGAGATTAGGGTGGAAACCCTATTTGCTCCATCGATTGAAGTGAAGTGATTTTAATCACTTTATTTATCTAAAATGTTAACAAATTATTTCCTATAACTTAGACCTTTCCTTATGCATTACATGTGCCACCCCAAAAACCCTTAACTTGTGTTTCCACCATTTTTGCATATAGAGGCCGAACCTTATGCTTGTTTAATTCATTTTTGCATTTGACTTAAAATGTAAAGCACATTAACTTTTATGATGATATTATAAATCGTAAATTTATGTTACTATTATAATGCAAAGTAAGATAAATACCTTTTATGCTTTTGAAAGTATGTTGGAGGGTATATAGGGAGGTTATACTTGAAATTCAAAACATGAGGAGAATATATAGGCATGTTGACTCAATTTTGAAACATTGGGAGGGTATCTAGGGATTGTTAGAGAGGATTCAGGGTTCGGATTTGTCTTCTCTTATGCAATTTGGATGCTTCTATTTTTCAGTTGGAGTGCTTTCAGAGGTTGTTTTGTTGAGTTGTAGGTTGATTAATAACTTGGGAAGACTTTTTCCATGTTTTTGGGCTTCTTTTGGAGAGTGGAGTGTGTTATTTTGTAGGCTATTTTTCTAGATCCGACCCATGGAGGTTGGGGTTGTACTTATGAGTTTTGAAACTCATTTTCAATTAGTTCTTCTGCATGATATGAAAAACTTTTTTTGGAGTTCCAATACCAGTTTTTTCTCTTTTGCAGTTGTAACTCATGATATTTTGAGGAGATCCTTGCAGTCATTCTGATAATACAAGAGCTTTTTTGGGACCTACTTTGGAGTTCATTCTCGTATTCTTCTATTTTAAATTTGATGTTTCATGCTGAGATTTCTGTTAATCCTACATGTTATGTCTTGGAACTGTGTCTTGAATGAATATTTTGCAGCTGAATAGGTTATAGATTGTGAAAATTCATCTAGTTCATGTTTGGTTGTAGATTGTGAAAACTCTCTCTTTTCTTGCTAATTCGAAGCTCTGAACTAGTTTATTACCTATTTATGAAACATTTTTATGTAGTTTCTTACCTGCCAAAGTTGAGTTTTAGTATGCTCAGTTTTATTAGCTTCACTGTTATGTGTTGTCAAATCAAGATATCCTTATAATTTCGGTGTATCACCTTAGAAATTTTGAATACCCAGTTATTTTATTGTTCAAGTTTCTTTCCTATCCTTTTACCTTTCAAAGATTTCAATTTTTAAGTACTTTCAGGTAATTATCCAAATAGGAGCCGGCCTAGAACCTAGAGGTTTCACTTCAATCCAAGTGTCCCACATAGAAGTGAATCCCATGTTTTACCAGAATTGCTGAAGCTTTCTCAAAATTCAGTATCGGGTGCAAATTTTGGTAACTAACAGGTATAAAAAATTTCTCCTCTTCAAAAGCTTCTTATAACTAAGGGACTTTTTTGGCTTCCTGATCCTTTTCTCTAGGGTTTTCTTGACAAAAGTTGTGGATTTCCATTCCATAAGCATAAATTTTTTTTAAAAAAAAAAAGGACTAAATGGCAGATTTTGGTGTCAGAAAACTTCTTAGACTTGGATCACAGATGCACTATTTTGTTCAATGGATGCACTAAAATTTTCACTGGATGCGCTAAAAGATTCAAGAAATGCGCCAGACTATTGCAGGTATGCGCTAAAATAGAGCACCGATGCGCTATAACGGAGCATAAATGTGATGAAACAAAGAAGGGATGCGCCGAAGCAGAGCACAGATGCACTAAAATAGACCAGGGATGGGCTAAAATATCTAGCCAATGTGCTTAGACATACATGTTTTGACAGTTTTCTGATTTGGATGATCTCTATCTGATTTAATATTTGAAAAACATGGCATACAGTAGAAAATAGTTGCTTTTAAAGTCCTAAAACTAAACAAAAAGTGTATGTTCAAGAATCAGGCATGATTATTTTGATTTCCACGGGTTATGAACAAAATAGACACTTTAGAAATACTCTCTTAATTGTCATAAGGTCATCATAGTAACCATAGCTCACATCTTAGAATTGCATCGACTCACATAGCCGTGTCACCCCCTAGAGAGCGCCCGTGTTTTTGTCTTTTCCAAGTGCATACTCAAGGTTATATTTCTCGATCCCTTGAGAAAACAATTTGTGGCAATTATATGGTGAGTGTCTTGGGGGCAGATTCTTCCCTCCCCTTGCACTGTGATTATTATGATGTTTGAATACTGACATGGCTAGCTTCTACGCTATGGTTCATAGTAAAGGTATCCATTTGATGCGACAGTAGATAAACTCCCTTAGGAGACCTCCCAATCTTTAGAACAAAGATTTTGGGGATGGTTATCTTGCACACTTTCGTTGAATATGGGTTTCCCCAAAATTCAGTTTTGATTAGAGTGGGTTGGAAAACCTAGCTTTGGTTGTTCCCACTTAGGTCATTCCCATAGGGTGGGTAATTTTTCCCACTACAACAGACCTTCTCAAGAATGTAATAAAGCATGAAATGCATCAAATGAAAAAAATAAGTCTGGCGTTTTGGTCACCCAGTTAAGGGGAGAGCATATGCCTATTACCCAACAATCAGAACAAATAAATGGTTCAATTTTAAATCCCAAATGACGATTTTCTACACTAAGTGAAGATATTGCTCCACAAAAATCATGGGATTCATTTTAACCAAGATAAAATACTATTTGGTGACTATCCTAGGATTGGTTAATTTCAGATTTAAGTGTCTATCCTAGGATTGCTTCATTTTACTTTATGCAGAAAAGAAAAAATCTTTGTATGCGGATGGTGTCGGTATCAGGATTTATTTTTACACTCCCTATATGCACTAAAAGAACTGGTAAATGCGCTAAAATAGTTAACAAATACGCTAAAAGAACAAACAAGGATGCGCTAAAATAGTAAGTAAACGAGCTAAAAGAACTAGCGTATTTTCTAAAATAGGTCATCAAAGCACTAAAAAAATCCTCGTATGCGCTAAAACTCAGCTCATATGCATTAAACCACAACTCATATGCACTAAACCATAGCTCCACTCTATCACCTATCAGAAAATCTGCAATAAAAAGATTAAAAATGAGGCAGGGCCCCATGGTGTACGCCAAAAATGTGTGTGTGAATATGTGTACTAATTAGAAAGATAAACCAACACACCAATGAAACATTAGATTACAGGAAACAAATTAAAAGTTAAACAAACTCTAAATAGTAGCTCCCTCAAAAGCATTCCATTGTCCTCTATCTCCAACGATCTGTTGTAAGTTGGTGGCTCTTAGTTGGTGTGTGCAGCAGCTTTGGTAGAATGACAACTTAGAGAATGAGTTTATGCAACATGCATGCCCATTTCTAAATGATTTAAGCTATGATAATGAAACTAAAATTCTATGAACTTGAAATTCTATGCTTGAAAGGATTGCGAAGATGCTGATTCAAATGCAACTATAGTAACTACGCTAAAAGATTCAAAATCTAGGATGAATTCAACTCACAAGAGGGTTGTATTTATAGATTTTTGGAGGCAAGAATCTAGTTGGCAAAGATCAACGGTTGAAATCAAGCCTATCAAGATGAACGGTGAGAGATTTTGGAAGTTGAGAGAAAGATGGAAGGTTGAGAGAATAATGGGAAATGTTTCCTCCTACACAACCTTCTCCATTCAAAACTGAAGGAAAGTTGTCATTTGTGCACTTCATTTATGAGGAGTTAGTTGGTAGTTGAGGATAAATTCCTAATTAAATAAATAAATTTATTTAATTACATGTGACATGGATTTTAGAAGCTTCCATAATCAAATAAATAATATTTAATTATGTGTGAGAGATGATAAAAGGTAAGTAATTAAATATTTAAAATATTTAATCAAATGTGGAGTGAACAATTAGAGATAATGAACTTAGAAGAATATTCCATTATTTGAATTTAAAATTCAAACTTAGAATAATATGATAATTAATATAAAAAAATTATGAAATTTATTTAATTTAATTAAGAAGAAGATGGTGATAATTAAATAAACTTATTTATTTAATTAAGCTAGAAGAATTTAGAAAGGTGAACGATATAAATAAATAATTAAATTTATTTATATGTAGATGACTTTAGAATATTAAATTAAATAATTCATAGTTAATTAATTAACAGGCTTGATTTATAATGACCATTTTTAAATGTATACATGTACATCATCTATATTTTAACCTAAATAATCGTATAGTTCTAAATCCTTTTGGGAAAATATTTGTAATTCACTCAAGCATGCTTTGAAATTTTTTATAATTTTTTATTGGCCATACTTGTTTTGAAAATTTGTCTTGTACGTCATGCATAAGATGACCTAAACTTATCAGTTTTTTATTTTTTTTCAAATTGAAAAGAACTGACTGAAGTACACTTTCATACAATTTTTTTCAAAATATTTTGTTTTTGATCGAGGAAAAAATAGGTTTTACAGGGACCCAAAACCACAAAGTTTACAAACCAATAAAAGATAGATCAAAAGAAAGTCCAAGAAAATACAGGCTACACACCAAAGATAAATAGGAAAGGACAACAACCACCAGCAAAACCCATCAAAAGGTCGGCAAAAAGCCAATGACAACAGAAACACAAACAAACCTAACCTAGAGACTTTAAGGTTTCTTCCACTTCCGTTTCTAGGATGTCCAAATCCTGAGCCACCATCTTCAGATCTTGGGTCTCTAGAGGCATCGTATCCTATCTTTTCTTCATGTTCGCTCTGGTTCTCTTTGAAGGGCCCAGATCCTTTGCCTTATTTATGTTCTTCTCAGCATCCAGATCCACAATCAGAAGACCCTACTGAGTGTTATGGACATCTTTGAAGGGCCTAGATCCTCTACCTTATTTTTGTTCTTCTCAACATCCAGATCCACAATCAGAAGACCTTGCTGAGTGTTATCCATTTTTTCCACCAAATCTCTCAAGAAAGTAGAGTTATTTTTAACAATTTTGTGGTTGTGTTCAATCATGGCTTTCAGAGCTTCCCTGATCTTCTCAATCTCTTTTCCAAGGTTCTCCCCATCTTTTTTAAGGTTTTTAGTGAATTATACCTCTTTCTAGAGGTAGTCACCCATGGCCATCTTCTCGTCCGCGGTCCATAAAGCCTCAGCCAAGTTCTGCTCAGCCACTTTAGCTTCCAAGATTTCCACTTTACTAGTGATAGCTCTATTTTTTAGATTTAGGTCTTTAATTTCATGAAAGGCCCACTTTAGAAATTTGAAATTATCAATTGCTCCTGTTCTAGCTAGAGAAAGGATATCGCCACAAAAGTCCCTATCTGGTTCAAAAGTAAGGTCATCAGGATTTAGGTCCACATGAGGGCTATGCCTAACATCTCTATCAATAGAGTGGAAAGAGGCAGAGGATATCTCCTTCCTAGAAGGTTTCGTAATGTCGTCATCCGGAAAATCCTCTGAGTAGGCCACCATTTTTTCCATAGGGGGTTCATCCCTTATCTTGTTCTTCGACATAAACGCTTCGAGAGGAATTTTCTGACGACAATATTTTTTATTTGAGGGCTTAGTAGAAGGGGTATTCTTCCTTTTTTTACTAGGAGGAGGAGTAATCTCTTCCACCCAATCCGGGTCTGAACCCTTGATATCCTCACATGAGCTAGACTCAGTGTCATAACCCTTCGAGGCCGAACCAATGATGGGGTTAGAGACAACCGAAATATATTTGAAGTTCTCATAAATGACCCAAATAAGCCCGACATGTAGGACCAGATTCTTATCAAGATTTTTCCTAAACTCCTCAATACTATTGTTCAAAGAACACAATAGGTAATAGGGGAAATATGCCCTAACCTTATATCTAAAATGGTTGAGTAAAACAAAATGATACCTGTATACTCTTGTAAATCTCCCATCCAGTGTAATGTATTCCATTAAGACTCTGAGCACCTCCCTCCAAATTTTCTTGATCCTGCTCGACTCGAAATAGCTATTAGAGACTTTAACAAGTCTCTTTTTCTCCTCCTCCATCTTTGGAAAACTGATAACAACTTCGTCTGAATATTTCCTGTCATGGTAAAATTTCACACCATCAACTGAGAGACTAGTAGCTTCTCCAATAAGTGCCTTATCCACTAGCACCTTCCTCCCAAAGATAATGATCTTGCCTTTATTCCACTGTTTTGCAAAATAATCAATAGCTCTAAGGTCTAGCCCATGAAGTCTTTCAATGAACAGTTGAAGCCCTCCCTTCTCAATTTTCTTCCAAACCTTGGAACTGTCTTTATTCTTTGTACACATAGTAGGCTCAACTCTTTTCCTACTTCCTCCCATCATCGCCAAACTCTTCTTCTGAAAGCTCACACCAAGAAAATACAGACTTATGAGATCGTAGCTAAACCAAAGCACCCATAAAATGTGCAAGCTCAACCCATCTGTCATATTCATTACAATTCTGTCATCAAATCTTATGATATCTCGATACTTGGCACCTTTCTCTTTACTCATATTTAAATGTTGCTTCTCTACCATGAGTGCAATCATAGTTGATTAGGGCTCTGATGTTAGCAGGAAAATCTTTGTAATTCTGCCATGCCACCTTTCTATTATGTCTTATTCCCTCGTTGGAAAAGAAGTCTGCCACACCATTCTGCTCCCTATAGATATGGGAAATTTTATCTTTCTTGAACTTAGATAAAGTGGCCCTAGCTTCATCAATCCAATACTTAATAGTCCAAGATGGGGGGTAAAATCCAAGGAGAAAATCAATGATATTTTTGGAGTCACCCTCTATCCAAATATTTGTAAAGTTCAACCTTTTAGCCAAAATAATGACCTAGTAGGCTCCTATAGCTTCAACTAGATGATTAGTTTGTTTCCCCAAAGAGCCAACAACCGTAGCAATGAACATGCCTTTATCATCACATAACACACCCCCACTCCCTACCATTCCCGAATTTCCTTTCACCACCCCATCCAAATTGGCTTTAATCCAACCCCTGGGAGGGTGACACCATAAGACATTAACACGATTATTTTTAGCTAGTTTAGAAGCAAAGGGAACATCTCTTTTAATCTCCCAAACTTTGGCCATTTCAAAGTCATAAGCCGAACAAATCATAGATTCCATCACCTCATGATAAGGAGCTAGATTGAAGTTTTCCCCAATGAGTCTAAAAAAATTTTCAAACACAAGTTTCTCCGTAGTTTCCTTATCCATGAAAACTCTATTATTTCTCTCCTTCCAAACTCCCAAGACAATATAAGGGAAAGTTAAAGACCGTAGCTTGCGAATATGCGGGTTAGAGGAAGGTGCCACTCACTGAGTAAATTGATCTTTAATAGTACCAGGTGACACCTAGGAGATACTCCACAGAGAGTAGGATATTTCCTAGATAAAATTCACAAAAGGACAATAAATAAACAAATTATTAGCCATCTCAGTTGCACACTTACAGAGGTAGCAGTGGTTGGGGATCTGAAAACCCCTCTTACAAAGGTTATCCACTGTAATTACCTTGTTCTAAAGAAGAATCCAGAAGAAAATATTAACCATAGGGGTCAAGTAGCTTAACCAAGCTTTGGCCCAAAAGGGAGGAGGGCTAGGAGATAAAAAAAACAAAGAGATAATGAAAGAAATAAAAAAGTTGCCAGGTGAACTAGCTGTCCACACTATGATGTCCTCCTGATAATTCAAGTCCATTCTGAAAGACATAAGGGATGATTGGATAGGGGAAAGATCCATACTGATTTGACAAAGATTCACCCAACACCCATTCCTCCAATAGTCTTTAACCAAGATTCTAGAAGTAGCCTTACAAATGTCTGCCCATTATTTGAAATTGTCAAAAGAAACCAAAGGTTCCTTCAAGATCCATCTATCCTCCTAGAACCTCACAAGATTCCCCTTTCTTATGCTCCATCCCATTCCCAAGTGAAAGATTTTACTCCCTTTTAGGATGTCATTCCATAGAGCCGAACCACAGGGCAAACTTTGAGAATCCAGCAAAGAATTTAGAGAGTTAATGTTAGCCAGATATTTGGTTTTTAAGATTTTCTTCCATTCTCCAATTGAGGAGAAAATTCTCCATATTTGTTTAGAAAGGAGAGATTTATTCATAGTTTTGATTTTTCTGAGGCCCAATCCCCATAGCTTCTTTGGGCTACAAACCGTGTCCCATTCAATGAGAGGCATATGCCACCTTTCTTCAACCCCAGACCAGAGAAAAAGTTTTTGGATTTTTTCAATAGCTTATGCATATTTAAGAGGAATATTAAAAAGACTAAGAGCATAGATTGGAAGGTTCTGAAGGGTGGCCTTGAGGAGTTGAATCTTACTAACTTTACTAAGAAGAGTTCCTTTCCATCCTGCCAAATTTTTATTGAATCTGTCCACCAAGGAATTCCAGAAAGAGTCAGAGGGCTTAAGGTCCAAGTGCAAGCCCAAATATATTGAAGGAAGAACATACACTCTGTAGCCAAAAATAATAGCTATCATGTTTTTCCTTCTAACCAGAGTATTGAAGAAAAATAAAAAACTTTTTTGAATATTAATCTTTTGACTAGAAGCTCCTTCATAGTTGTCCAGAATTGTTTTAAGAGTTATAGCTTTAGCCACTGTTGATCTACAACCACTGTTGGTCTACCCATCATAATGGTGTCATCAAAAAGCTGTTGATGAGAGCTAACAAGGTTGCTAGATGAAGGATGTAAACCCATCAGGGCTCCTTGATCAACCAATCTATTCAGGTTCCTCCCAAGGAATTCAACCATTATAGTAAACAAAATAGGGGAAATGGGGTCTCCTTGTCTTAAACCTCTAGAATTATTAAAAAAGTATGAAGGGGACCCATTGACCAAAATGGAGATAGTAGCAGAAGAGATGAGTTGGAAAACAATTTGAATGAATCTTTTTTTGAAGCCAAACACCAACATTATCTTGAATAAAAACTCCCATTCAAACCGCTCACAGGCTTTGGAAATATCTAACTTCAAGAGAAAGCCTTTAGTCTTTGAAACAAAGAACAAATGAATATTTTCATGCACTGTTATAATCGAATCCAAAATTTTCCTTCTAGGAGCAAAGCCATTTTGCTAAGGGGAAATTAAGGAAGGCAAGATAGTTAAAAGTCTGGAAGTCAAGACTTTAGAAATAACTTTATAGAAAGAATTGCAAAGGCTTATGGGCCTAAAAGCTTCAAAATCTGTAGCCCCAGGGCATTTAGGGATCTAAACTAGGAAGGTAGCATTGAGTTCCTTTAGGATGCATCTTGACCCAAATAATTCCTTAACTGCATTCACCACATCCTCTTCAATAATCTCCTAGAACCATTAAAAAAAGAACATCGGAAAGCCATCAGGTCCAGGGGCTTTATTACCTTCAAAAGAAAAAGTAGCTTTCTTCATTTCTTCCTTCAATGGGATGGTAGAGAGAATTTTGTTGTCCTCCTCCTTAACCAGACTGGGGATAGCCATTGAAAGAGAATGTTGCAAATATTGATTAACCCCATTATTAGCTGAAAGGAGATTGCTAAAATACTCGACAACTTGTCTCTTGATGTCCTATTCCTTCTCAAAATGAACTCCATTTTCCTCAATATAAGTTATCCTATTCGTAGCATGGGGTTTTAGGGTAGACATATGGAAATATCTAGTATTTTTATCCCCGGCTAAGAGCTGTTGGACCCTAGATCTTTGTCCCCAAAATTCTTCCTCTTTAGCTATGATGTCATGCATATCCACAATAAGCCCATTTTCTTTCTGTCTAGTATCCATATTACATCCCTCTTGTTGGATCTTCTCCTGGATCTCCTTTAGATCTGACTTTAGCTCATCTTTTCTTCTAAAGATATTGCCAAAAGAATCTTTATTCCACACTCTAATCCTATTTTTAACTTCTCTTAGTTTTTGTTGCACCCTAAACATAGCAGTCCTCGAAACATAAATATTCCACCATTTCCTAACCTCATCCCGGAGCTTAGGATGGTGCAACCACATATGTTCAAATCTAAAAGGGATATTTCTTTTAGCCACAATTGGATCCACCACAAAGCTAATAGGAAAATGATCAAAACCCACCCTCGATAGGGCTTTTAAAGAGAAAAAATACTTAAGAAACCATTGATCAGAAATTAAAGTTCTATCTAATCTAACTTGAATCAACTCCTTACCCACTCTATGATTAGACCAAGTAAAGGAAGCTCCTTGCAGCTCTAAATCTATCAACACTTGATTGTTGATGAAATCCAAAAGGTCCATTTTTCTTTCCATATTGATCTGGGATCCTCCTAACTTTTCATTATCCTGTAGTGGAGTATTGCAATCTCCTATAACCACCCAAATCTCATTAATGTATTTACAGCGAAAGGTAGCCAAGTTTCTCCAAAAAATATTTCTATCCCCCCTTCCATTAGGGGCATAGATGTTGGACATGATCCAACTGAAATTGTCTCTGATATGAGTAAATCTGGTGGCTACATGGTTAACACTTTCAAACAATGGTTCACCTTTAATAAGATTAAGATTCCAAATAGTTACAATACCTCCAAAGGCACCTTCTGAACTATTCCCCTGAACCCCACAATACTTAAATAACTTAATATTTTCCACTTTTTCTTTAGGCATTTTGGATTCTTGAACCAGTAAAATATCAGGTTTATGATCCGTAACAAAATTATGCAACACATCCGTCTTATGGAGGCTATCATCCCCCGAATATTCCATGACATGATCTTCATTTCTTACCTGGAGTGAGATTGTAAATTTCGGGAATGGTCTTCTGATAACGATCCGCTATCCTACATGCTATCATTCTCCCTATGCTAATGAGTAGATCTTATCCCTTGACTATTCTTTATGGCTCCACAATCTTCCTTTGCCCTCATTCTCATTGAGACCCCTTTCAGAGTACTCAGATGTTGGTTTTTCTTGTTCCTCATCTTATTACTAGAGCTTAAATCCTCTTTGTCAGTTTCTTCCTGAATTTCCTCCTCCTTCCCAGACTCCCATTCTTTCACATAAAACCCTCTTTTATTTAAGGGGAGAGTATCCATCATACCATTGCTATTTTGAGACTGGTTCACATTTATACACTCTACATTCTGGCTCGAATTCATAAAAGATTCATTCACCTTCTCCAATGAATCAATAGACTTAGGAATCAGGGTTGACTCTTCCCTTCCATGAGAGGCCGAAGATAAAATGGGGATCCAAATCTCCAGCCTTAAATTTCCAACCTTGATCAGCATATTAAAACCCTGTGAAGGGATTTCATCAAGACCAAACTCAACAATGTCCTGCCCCAAGAAAATATTCTCATGATTGTTGTCCCGAGGAGTCACACACTCTAGGTCTCCCTCTCCATTTTGTAGGAATCCAGCAATATTCTTCTTCTCTTCATCTTCTGCTTCTCGCTGATGGGTTTCTGCCATATTATATTCCAAATCAACATGATTCCCCTCAACCTCATTGTTCTTGGAGGTTTCCTTGACTACCACCCTCTTGCTGCATTCATTCTCTTCATACTACTTTTCTTTATTTTTTTCTCATCTGCTTCACTCTTCTTTTTCCATACCGGCTTCAATTTAGGTTGGGGCTTATCCTTTGGCTTGCTGGCATTAAGCGGGAAATTCTTAGCCCAATGACCCAATTTCCTACACTTGAAACATGCAAAAGGGATCATTTCAAACTCAATAGCTTGAACCCAAGTACCCAAGTTAGATTGGAATTCAATAGTCGATGACAGATCCACATTCTAGGAAACACCCACACATATTCTTGCAAGCACCAAATGTCTCCTAGTTTCCATCATCAGACCTCTATAGACAGGATCTCCCCAAACGAGCTAGCTAGACCACTAAAAACATCCACATTCCAGTATTCCATTGGAAGCCTAGGAAGTCTAACCCATACAGGGACAATTTTAAAAGTAGAGTCTGAAAGATCCAGATTAGTGGACCATTTCTTTAGGGCTAAGGAGGACTTGCCAATGATCCAGGGACCTCCACTCCTCATAGCCTGAATGTCCTCCTTACAAGAGAACTTAAAAGAAAAATAACCCTTAGGCAAGGCAGAGACGAGAACTTGGCCATTGGTTCTCCATTTTTTCTTAACAAACATCCTAACAACCTCAATATTTCGTCTAGGCCCCATAAATTTACCAACCAACACTCTATCCATTAGTGAAATATTATGATTAATGACCAGATCCAGGATAGAAATAGAAAACTTACCCTTAGCTGGATCAGAGATATTGCACATAGGAGGGAAAGAAGATTTTCCATTTAGTTTGACACCAAAAAGAGATGTCCACTATTTAGGTTTGGCTTCTTCCCCTCCAGCTGCCCCCACCACATTTTTAGTATTATCAAACTGAAGTCCTTTGGTACTTCAAGAAGGAATCTTAGAAGGAGCAGCTTTCCCTCCCGGGTCCACCAAGATGTTTCCACTAGGATCAGGAACAAACTTATCATCATTACCTTTCTTTCTCATCGAATCTTGCTTCAAATCCCCCTATGATTCTTTCGATTATGCACTTCCACGACCTGCACCATTGTTCAAAGATTCAAAATTCTTGTTTTCCCACCCGCTCGCTCGCACGCCATAGAACATAGTTCAAATTAACTATTAAAATATTTAAAAACCTTGATATTTCAAGTTTATGGAACTATTTCATTAGAAATTAATGGAAAAATAGAAAAAACAATCCAATTGTAAAAAATTTTACATATTTGGAATCCACACTATCTCATCTATAATGGGTTTCAATTTCATCAAAAAATTCTGCAAAAATGGTCTTCAAACATATGTCCAAAGTCACTATTTTCTTTTGACATTGACATGACCTTGAAGTTGCAAGTCAAACTAGGTCCAAATCTTAGGTTCAGGTCCCCAAGCCTTTTCTCAAACTGAAAAACCCAACTAAAAATTCAAATTTTAAAAAATGGGATCCCATTTCATAATTTTTTTTTTATGCTTTTATGAAACGAGATCCCGTTTTCAAAATAGGATCCCATTTCAAAAAATAAATAAATTATGAAACAAGATCCCATTTCCAAAAAAACATTATTTTTTTTTTTTTATGAAACGAGATCCTATTTTCAAAATGTGATCCCATTTCCAAAAAAACATTTTTTTTTTTTTATGAAACAGGATCTCGTTTTAGAATGAGATCCTAGTTTTTTTAAAATGAGATATTGTTTTTGGCTTGCGACCTCAAACTTAATGGGATCCCATTTATTAAAAAAAGGATTAATGTTTTGTTGAAGCCAATTTCAGGTTTCTTCTAAGGAAAAAACTTCTAGGTTTCGTGGACTCATCTTCTTGCATTTACCCTACCATAGTGCAATTTTTTCCTTAGTATTTTTTGGATTATACCTTGTGTCGGGATACCATGATTCCAAGGATCTTGATACTAGGGTATCAGGGCTCTATGAATCTTGATACCAAGGTATCAAAGTTTCAAGGAACTCAATACCTATTTTATAGGTACTATTAGGGTTCTAAGGATTTTAATATCAAGGTATCATAGTTTTTTAGTAACCTAATACCCATCTATCAAGTATTAAGGTTTTGAGGATTTTGATATATTGGTAGCAAGATTTTGTAATACTTGATATTTTTCTATTAGTGTAATAGGATTTTAAGGATCCTGATATTAAGTATCGAGATTCTAAGGAACTTGATACCCTTCTATCATAGTACTAGTATTTTGAGGAACCTAATACCCATCTATCGATAATTAGAATTAATTAGAGTTTGATATAATTCTCTAGGTACTAGACTTGGCCTAGGTTTGACACCCTATCAAGAGTTAAGAAATCAGAGTGCCCCTAGTAAGAGGATATGGTCTTTGGCAATTGGTTTTTTAGTTATCGCATCCCAATGAGATTTATATCATGGTTTGGTTGAGAAAATTGGATGGTGTTCCAATGGTTTTGAGGATAATATTTCTCCTCCATTCCTTATTCTCTACTCAACCCATGGTGTTTGAAGTCTTTCTCTTGTGTCACCATGCTATGTGCATTGGTGTATGTGTCAATTGTGACATCACATGTTGTTAAGGTACCTTAAATACATAGTTGTGTTATGTGACTTTTTCAATTTCACTTTTGTATCACAAAAAAAAATTCATTAATATTTTGTTTGTTAATGTCCTAGTCTAAGAGATGGGGCATTAGCCCAGGTTACAACACTAGGAGATTTGTATTATATGTTTTCTCATATGATTTTTTTGTTTGATGGGTTCTTTTGGCTGGTTGTTGAGTGCTTGCCTTGTATGGCCATGATATTTTTCCTATCTAGTTCCTTAGTATATAATTTAGGTTTTTATTTTATGTACTAAAATATTCTTTGGTGTGTGAAGAAAGGATGCCTCCTAGGAGAATATACACTCATCAGAGTGAATAAAAATTTGGATTATATATCACCAAAGATCCATAGTGAACACATCCTTGTTGATAACCAAGTGTAGCCTAGGAATCCTCTGACAAGGTTAGGTCCTCATCAAGAGGTATCTTATTCAATCCATCCTTATACCTATTAATAAAGAAGAGAGGATCAAGTCTATAATGGTGAAAGCGAATTATCTATGAGGTCTTGTCATTATAGTGTGGAGGATGCCCCCTTGAAAGAGATAACTCTTATAATGAGTAAAAAAGTAGTGGATAAAGATAATATGCTAGTAGAAAACATGAAGGACCTTCTCAAGCTCACCCACGTACCTTTGATGTTTTTCTAGTGGCTCAGATGGGGGAAAATAGGTCTTGGACCAAGATCAATGTTTTGTAATATATTTTTATGGTAACATTACCAAATATTGTTATGCCATTATGCACTTTCATACATGTGTTTGCTTCCACATGGTGACTCCAATATGAGAAATAATCAATTAGATATCACCATAATCTCTTGGGATAATTTTATAGAGAGGTACTATTAATGATACCTTTCTAACCAGAAGTGGTACAAAAAATTCTTAGAACCCTTCCTAAATCTTATAGTCTTAAAGTATCTGCTATTGAAGAATCTGAAAATTTGAATCAATATACTAGAGATCAGTTTGTATGGATATTTAACTACTTTTGAAATGAGATAATTTAGAATAAATAATGGTTCAAAAGTTGAGACTATTTTTAAGGTTGGAAAATCAGAGGAGATCAAGGAATCAGATTAGGAGGATCTTGATGATATATAAGCTAGTTTTGTAAGGAGAATGAAGAAGTTTATTGGCAAGTACAATAATAAGCTACCTTTCAAATGTTTCAGTTGTGGAAAGATAGGTCACTATGGTTCAAGATGTCCAAATAGAGCTTTGAATAACAAAAATAAGGAGAATAAATGTAAGATGATTAGGAAAAGTTATTATGTTAGAGAGTATATAAGTATTTTTGATGATGAATATGATTAGGGAGATGAAGACAATGAATTCTTTTTCATGGCTTTAAAATATGAATATTTTTCTACTAGCTTTGAGAGATGTGTGAAGGAATTCCCTCTGGAGACAAAGGATAAGACTAAAGGTACTTTGGTATTTGCTTTTCATGCTAGATATGAGAAGAACTACTGGATCATTGATAGTGGATGATCTAATCATATGATTCATGAAAAGAGTAAGTTTGTTAAACTTGAAAAACATGATGGAGGATGTGTTATATTTGGTGATGATACATTTGCTAAGATATGTGGAAAAGGTTTTATTAGTTTTGATGGCTAGCATAATACTGATGATGTTTACTATGTTAAGGGTTTAAGGCATAACCTCTTAAGTTTTGGTCAAATGTGTTGCAAAGGATACAATCTTATATTTTAGGATGATGGATGTGACATCAGAAAAAGATCTGAAACTATGGTTGCTACTGGAAAGAGGACAGATGAAAATGTTTATCAGCTTAAGGGTGCTAATGGTCATTGCTTTATGATAGATTAATGAAAGATGGTTATGAAATAGGAGAATGTCACATCAATTTTGATAACCTAGTGAGAATCAATTCAGTTCAAGTTGTAAGATATTTTTTAATGTTTCTTGTAAAGAATATCAAATTGGAAAGCAAGCAATAAGAAGCTTCAAATTCAAAGAACAATATACTATCGAATTGTTGGAATTAGTGAATATAGATCTTTGTGGTCCTAAAAGAATAAGAAGTCTTCAAGGTGACATATATTTCATGCTATTAATTGATGATTATTCTAGAATGACACGGGTTACTTTTCTCAAAGAACAATCACAAGATCTAGACAAGTTTAAAGCATTCAAAGTTATGTTTGAGAATGAAATGGATATGAAAATAAAATGTTTGAGGTATGACAGAGGTGGAGAGTTCACCTCCAATGATTTTAACATATTTTGTGAGAATCATGGCATAAAGAGGCACTTGTCCACCCCTTGGAATCCTCAACAAAATGAAGTAGTTGAAAGAAAGAATAATATTGTTCAAGAATCTACAAGAAAAATGATGAAAGAGGAAAATCTAATAGAAGTCTACTAGAGAGAAGCAATTCATATTGCTATTTATATACTTGAAACATCGAAAAATGTCATCCTATGTTTTGGGAGATAGAACAACACTTTTCTCCTAGTTGCATTAAACGAAACCTTAGAGATATCAATCAATGGATGGAATGAGGGAAAGAGATCTGCAATAAGGTGTCCTAGGGTGTGATAAAAGATTAAAAGGGGGTTCACCACCAAGCCAGGGATTGGAAAGACAAGAAATGTAAATGATATGTAAGGCTTAAGTAAATGACCTAGAAACGAACTCAAATCAAAATAGTAAAATAAGAAAGTAGAGAGGTGCACCTTTAAATTGAAGAGGCTTGAATGAAGATCTTGAATTTTTGAAATGCTGAATTTTGATGCACACTTGGACTCATACAACAGTAGGGGTGATTTAGTCCTAGTTTAGGGTTTCGAGTTGAAATAGGAATCTAGAACTGCCAAACCAAGATCTACAAAAAATGCCTAAAAATAGGTATACTGGGACTCATACGCCACAAGTGGTGATTTAGTCCCAGTATCAAGGTTGATCATAAACTTTGATATCCTTTAATGTTCTCCTATAGCTGCTCTCCTATCAAATCTCCAGTTCTGAAACACTAAGTTATAACTTGTAGATGGATTTTCACGATCTTACAATGTAGATGACAACTTTAACAAATTGAAAATCTTCTTTGAACTTTCTCTTTAATGGATCTTCAACCTAAATAACATAGATTTGTAATCACACATCAAAGAGAGGGAAAAAAATTGTTTTGTTAGTGGATAGGGTATTACCTTGGTCAAACCCCATTTTTGGTAATTAAGTCTTGAAATGAAATAAAATAGAATGAAGGGGCGATGAATGAACAAATAAGCTATTTGCAACTCACCAAACCCTAGGAATAAATGTTGTAATATTGTATGTAATGGCTAGCATGAATTTGGATCTTGACTCTTGATTGTATCTTGTAGATCTTGACTTGAATGCTTGTTTGAATCATAAGAACCTACATCACAATTTTTAGCTCAAAAACAAACATGATGCACGATGAATTTGACATGATGCTTGATTCTTGAATAATTCTCCACAATGCTTGATAATCACCCCTGAATTCTATTGTAAACTCTTAATCACAAATTTTCTATAATTCTTGAATACTTGAATTGCTAGACGACTTGTAAACTTGCTAGAATGCTTGCTCATGAAAATTGCTAGGAGAAAAATGAGTGAAATAATCTTGTATTTATACTTGTTTATACTAAATTTCTCGAAATTACAACACTACAAGCCAACACGAGATCTGGGAGAATAAGATCCCGCCAAGAAATTGAATTTAATTTAGGTCTAAGCTAAGTAGGACTCATATGCAAGTTGTGGTGTATGAGTCCCATTAGGCTAATCTTGGGACACATTTTTCAATAAAGATTTAGTTTAATGTGAAATTCAGATCTAGGCCCTGAAACCTAGGTGGGACCCATATTCCCAAGGTGGCGTATGAGTCCCAAATCACTAAATTTAAGCCATACAAACCTAAATCACTGAATTTTGATTGATCAATTGATATATGTGAGGATTATCCTCAAAAAGATGCATTAAATAAGGCTTGTGGGAGAAAAATAGGACCAAATAAGACATAAAGAAGCCTAATTTTAGCAGGGAGGGCCCAAAAAAGTGTGAAAATGTAAAGGACTACATTTTTCTACACTACAATACTTAATAGAGTTCAAGCAAGAGAAAACAATACAAAGATTCCTTATGAGCTATGGTATGGAAGGATTCCTACCATCAAGTACTTTAGAGTGTTTGGAAGCAAATTTTATATCATTAGAGATGAAGAAAACTTAGGATTTAGTTTGATGTAAAGTCTGATGAAGGTATCTTCCCTGGATACTCTACTAGAAGCAAAGATTACTGGTTCTACAACAAGAGATTGAGAAATATTGTTGAGAGTGCAAGTGTCAATGTTGATAAAAATTTATAGAAGAATATAATGATGATATATGGATATGAATAATATGAGTCTTCTTGTAGAGAAGAAGAAAAACTGAAGAAAGAGAAGTGCAGATTGAAGAGGTAGAAGCTCCAGAAAAGACTCTTAAAGCTCCTAAGTATGTGTAGAAGAAACATTCTGAAGATCCGGTCATTGCAGATAAGAGAAAATATATATTGACAAGAAGGAAAACTACTAAAGGACAAGTAATTCTATGTTTACTTTATGAATTGGAGTCTAAAATAGTGATTGAGGCATACAAAGATGAATATTTGATCAAGGCTATGGAAGAAGGGTTGTTGCGGATTGAGAAGAATCGGACTTGGGAATTTCGTCCCAAGACCAACAAATAAAAATGTAATTGGAACTAAGTGGGTATTCAAAAAAAAAAAGTAAATGATAATGGAGAAGTGGTAAGGAATATGGCAAGGCTTATGTGTAAAGGCTACTCACAAGTTGAAGGAATATATTTTGAGGAGACATTTACTCCAATGGAAAGAATGGAAGCTATTCAGATGTTTTTGGCTTTTATTGCACATAAAGATTTCAAGGTTTATCAGATGGATGTGAAGACCGCTTTCTTGAATGGAGAATTGGAAGAAGAGGTATACATAGAACAACTGAAATTATTTCAGTTATTAGACAAACTAAATATTGTTTGTAGATTGAAGAAG
The DNA here is from genome assembly GCA_007115665.2 of Sequoiadendron giganteum. Taxonomy (NCBI): domain Eukaryota; kingdom Viridiplantae; phylum Streptophyta; class Pinopsida; order Cupressales; family Cupressaceae; genus Sequoiadendron; species Sequoiadendron giganteum. The sequence continues at coordinate 245,285,338 of CM021102.1, forward strand.
GCATTATATAGATTGAAGCAAGCTCCTAGAGCCTGGTATGAAAGGTTGGATAGGTATTTGATACAACAAGGATTCAATAAAGGTATCACAGATAAAAATCTTTACTTTAAAGTTGAAAAAGATCAAATCTTGATTGTGGTTGTATATGTTGATGACATAATATCTGGAGGCAATGAAGCTATGAGCGAGAAGTTTGTAGAAGAAATTCAAAAAGAGTTTGAAATTTCTATGTTTGGGGAGATGAATTTATTCCCTAGATTACAAATAAATTAGATAGAAAAAACTATTTTCATTTCACAATTAAAGTATGTCAAAGAAATGTTAAAAAAGGTTGGAATGGAAGATTCTAAACTGGTGTCTACTCATATGGTTACTGGTTGCATGTTGACTGAGAATGATGAATCTCCTAAGGATGATTAGAGAAATTATAGATCAATGATTGGCGGAATACTATATCTACTTACTACTAGACCGGATATCATGCATGCAATTTGTCTTGTGGCCAGATTTCAAGGAGATCCTAGAGAGTCAAATGTTGCAACACTTAAAAGGATATTTAGATACTTGAAGGGTACTTTGGATCATGGCTTGTGGTATCCAAAGGATACTAATTTTACTCTCGTGCATACATAGATGTAGATTGGGCTGGTTTTATGGATGACATAAAAAAATTACAAGTGGTGGTGCATTATTTCTTAGATGCAGATTGGTGTCATGTCCAAGCAAGAAACAAGATTCAATATCTTTATCTACTGTTGAGGCATAATACACTATAGCAACATCTTTCTACATGTGTTATGGATGAGGTAAAAATTGAAGGATATCAGTGTAGTATATTATGAACCAATTTCTATCTTCTATGACAATACAAGTGCTATCAATATTTCAAAGAATTCAGTAACACATTCAAGGAAAAAACATATCTCAATTGAATATCACTTTCTAAGAGAGAAGGTTATAGAGAATTAAGTAAAGCTTGAGTATGTATCTACAAAGGATCAGGTTGCTGATATATTCACTAAGGTTCTTCCTAAGGATATATTTGAGTATCTCTGGGAGAAATTGGGGGTTATTTACCCTCCTTCTTTGAACTAGATGCATATGGATATGCATCGATCTAGTGGATTTCAAGATTCATTCTTTGGTTTGGACTAATGTTGGAGGCTACCTCTCAAGGAGAGTAGGTAGTGATATTGTTGGTTGTTGCAATTGGGGGAGTGAGTGTTGTCATTGTGCAATGGTTGCTAATTGGTGCAGTATGGTGTGTGCTCCTAACTTGGGGGAGTATGTAGAGTAGTAAGGAAAGGAAGTTGCAAAGCAGTGGTGAATAGTATGATTGATGTCAAAGGAGAAACTTAAGTGATGCAAATATTTTATCATTTTCCATTGATGTCAAAGGGGGAGAATGAGACATGAAAAAGTTAAGTTATCAAAGTGGGAGAGAGTGTAATGAGTTAGTTGTGGAAGGGGGAGAAAAGAGAAAGGGAAAAAGGTATGGAGTAGAGATGTTGTGACTTTGATGGTTTTTCACATCATGTGTTGCCATCAATCATAAAGGGGGGGATTGTTGCAAGTATGATAATATTGGTGTTGTCATTGATGTCAAAAAGCTTGTGTTTTCATTGATGAGTAGAAGATTGTTGCAAGAGTATGTTAGTGTTATTCATGCTTTGATAAGTTGCATTACGTTGTCATTAGTAATCTACTAATGTCAACCTCTAGTGTTGCTTTGATAAACTTTTGTCTATGGATATATGGTTGAGTTTCTATGTTGTAGTTGGCTTGGTGGTGATGAGGAAGTATTAAGGTGATGAGGATGTGTCTTTGATGCTTGGTTTTCAAGTGCTTTTGAGAAAATTTGATAAAAAGAGGAAATAGTTTATTGCAATGTTGTTCTAGGTTATAGAGTAGTTTTTTGGTGTTGCTTTGTATTTCTTCTAGGTTGAAGATCTACTTGTGCATTTTGGATATGTTGATCAAATCTATCCAAAGGTATTTTATTCAGAATTTGTGCTCACCAGTGTGTGAGCTGTGTATTATAGAGGTGTTTGGGAGAAATAATTTATTCGTTTTCATAGTTTGGTTTTAGATCTTGTGTCCATCTGAAGGGGTGTTGACAATTTTGGTAACTTTCTTAAGTTGATATTGTTTAAAGTTTGGTGCTTGAAAAGTTAGTTTCTTAAGTTACAGTGTATGGAAGAGTTGATTGAGTGTACTAGGTGTGTACATTCCTCATGTGAAAGTTGTTGTGAATGAGTTTGTTGGATTTTAGGATGTTTGTGTAATATTCCATATTGACTTTAGGTGACATTTATTTTTTGTGAGTTGTTATTGGATCAAAGGAAGCATGTACTTAAAATTTTAATGGTGTTTACATGGGTAACGACCAACCTTGGTGTTTACACTAATTGTGGTGAATTTTTATTGTTTGTAGAAGCATGTTGTCACATGGTATTATAGATCTGGGTCCCAAATAAGGAATGGTTTGTTCTGCTTTCACTTCTATCCACCATGGAAGTGTTTTGGTGCTGATCTAATTTGAATTTGCATGGTTGATGTGCATAGTCGACCTTGGAGAATGGTTTCAAGTTTGAAGATGATATATATGAGTTTAAATTTTGAGGAGTCTGAATATATACAAGTATGATGCAAATTGAAGAGTGTTAGGGTGTGAATTTGAGAAGTGCATTGTGATCGTTCATGTGTTAGATTGATGGATGTAGTGAGTAGAATGTGTCTACAATTCTTAAGTTAAGCTATAAAGGTGTTAATGATGTTGTGGTGGATTTCTTTTTTGTATTGAGATAGATTTCTTTGTGTAAAATTATTTTCTATCTTCTTTTCTATTTTGGTAGTGAGCCTTTCTTTCTTTTGGGTAGTGAACCCTCTGGTAGTGAGCACTATTGTGAGATAATCCTCACTGTGGTTTTTCCCATCTTGGTTTTTCCACATAAATATGATGTTATCTTGTGCATGGTGTTAATTTGTTTCATTTTTTGTTATTTTTATTTCATGTTAAATCATTATAATAGATTAAGGGAATGTGTATGAGGTTTTGAAGTTTTTAGGTACAATTGATTCAGCCCCCCTCTTAGTTGTCTTGTGCATTCAACACTTTTAGCATCCATTGGGGTCTTTTCTCAATTTAATTTCTTCCTACCATCTTGATATAGATTACCAGATGGAGAGATTTATTAGGTGTTTGAGGAAATGATTTTCATGTATGTCATGGAATAACATTCTAGGTGAGAGGACTAAATGCATATTATGAATTTTTCATATAATAATGGGTATCAAAATTGTCTTGGTATGATACCATTCAAGCCTTGTATGGTCAGATTTATTTCACCTTGTTGAGTTGGGATAGGATGGAGGAACAAATCATTTTGGGTCTTGATATACTTCAAGAAATGGAGTAGTAAGTTGTTTTGATTAGGTAATAGTTGCAAATTTTCCAAGATAGCAAAAAGAGTATATTGATTCCAAGAGATTAGATTGAAATTTCTTAGTGAGTGATCATGTGTTCTTAAGAGTGTGACTGCAAAAGAGTATAATCCACTAAAATAAAGGCTTCAAGACCACATCATCTTCTGTTGGACCATTTGAGTTTCACTTAAGGGTGTGTTAGAGTACAAATTTAGCCATATAATTAATTATTAGTGGGTCCCTATTTACACAATCATTCTTAATATTACTTAGTCCATGTGATTTTTGTGTGTCTCAAGTCATATAATTAAGGCATGTGCTATGATCTTATTATATCCTCACCTTGGGTTTTATCTTCTTTATCAAGGATTATTAGTTGTATATTATATCAATGATAAATTATTGCATCATTATAATTTTGACACTTAATAGAATATTTTTTCTCTTCTTTGATGGAGTGTTTTAATTGTGGTGATATTTAGGGGTTTTATGGTTCAATCACTAACTCAAACACCAATGATAGGGATAAGTGCAATATTCAATAAAAATAGGAAGACATTTTATATTGAAATGTTCTAATTCCATGTTAGAGTAACAATATAATGAATGAAAATATTAGATTCTTGCACAAATGAAGATTCACACTATATTACAAAAAACGAGGGTAAAAGTGAATCAATAATATACTATGAACTCTTTGTATATGCAAGAAAAGGAGGAAGAAGGAAGGGAATACACTATTTACTAACCTTGTATAATTTTCCACACATATGAAACACTTGTGATGAGTTTTAGGACATGTGTTAAGTCACTATGAGGTGAGGAAGAGTATAGAAAACCTCTAAGTGAGCATATTTTTAGTGTGAATAGGTCTACAAGATAAAATTAAACTATATATCTAAAACTATTTTTTACATTAATACTATTCCAACCATCTATACATGAAAATAAACCTCATACAAAAAGAGAACGCTCTTTTCCTATAGAAGAGGACTTGGAGATGGAATATTGTGTTGTCGCATAGCCTCCTCCAATGATTCTAACCTCTGAATAAATGAGCCACATCATGAATAAGCATGCCACAAAATTATAATTTACACATGTTTCTTCTTTATTTTGGAGGTAGACTCACTAGAATTGAAAGAAGTGGAAGAAGTGAACTTGGATATTTTCTTATTTTTCTTCAATTTGGAGGGAGACTCTCCACCTAAAGGATGTTTTATCTTAGGCTTCTTTTTTCTTTCCTCCACCCTTGGAAGATTGATCCATCAAAACTTAGCTCTTGGAACAAGAAAGTTCATCCATATGAACTAACTTGGCTTGATTCATAGCAATATTCTCACAAAATAACTTAAATCTAAGAATCTTAAATTATTTCCCCTAGGCATGCATAGTAGAATATAAAGTACACAAAACCACCTAAAATATTTGATAATATCAAGAAGAAACATTCCTTGACATTTTTATCATGTCCACATCCTTCTAATTGTGACAAAATTTATTTTAGCTTTTTAAGAAAATCCTATATGGTAGGAAAATCATCTACAAAGTGTGATGTCAAATCTACCTTTAGTTTCAAGATTCAAAACTCATCAACTATATCATACAATCCATCAAGCTTGTCTAATACTTGCTCAAGTAATAGGAACTATAAAATATGAAACAATAAATTATCAAATACATATAATCCCATGAGCACCATGTATTCATCTAATTTATTTCTATAATAATTTTAAAAAAAATCCTTAATTAATTTAGGTGGTTTTTCATTTAAAATTTTCAAAGTCCCTTAGATTATAGAAATTTTCTCATTGATAATTTTTATGTGTGATAGTTGTGTGGAACAAGAAACTGAAGACTCTTAGGTTCCACCATGAATAGTATACAAATTCCAAGAGAAAATATATAAAAAGGAATTTAAATCATACCTTGCAAACCCCAAAATATATTATGTAATTAAAACCCCCAACAAATTATAATGATCAAGATTTTTATTTAATTTAAATAATCTTCAAACTTAAATAAACCATTTATAATTTTAACAATAAAAAAATCCAAAAGAAAAAAAAAAAGGTTATAATTGGATTCCTTGAATGTTTTGAGCGATTTCAAAAAACTTTTCCAAAATTTGACTACGTATGCAAAATTTATTCCTCACAAAAAAGGAATATAGATGTACCTACAAGTTGGAAAGTTAGGAATTTGGAGAAAAATATAAAAAAATTCCCTATACCATAGTGAAGTATGCGAATCCATCTTTACAATGCCCATTTTAATGCAAAAAAATCCTTCTTAGGAGAAATTTATTCTCACTAAAAAAAATTTCTTGGGGCTAGAAAGTGGCCCCTAAGGCTTCATAGGGTGGTGTGTAGGCAACACAATATAGGTGGTACATAGGATTGGAGTAGTGGAGCTGTCCAAGGTGTAGTGGACCTATCAAGGGGTGTAGGCTGGTGGTGGCCCAAACATTGAAAAGGCACAAATTTGTTGGTTTGTATCATGTTAAGCATTATTGCTTAAGTTCTTAGGCATGGGCATTAGGTGTAGGGTGCTTAGCATGGAATTTTGAGTAGTGGAATGACCTACCACATGAGTGTGTAGAACTAAAAATATATGTATGAAACTAACAAGGGTACATGGATTTATGGACCCCATACCAAAATATTTTTTCATAAAAAATAAAAAAATTCTATAAAAAGCATATTGCAGTCAAAATATTTATTCCCATTTAAAAAAAAATCCATAGAAATTATAATGATTCCAACACCTATATAGACTCTACAAATGTAAGATGGCTAAGGTAAGGGGGCCAACAAATATATAATTTATTATATCTAAATTATATTGAATTTATAGTCAATCATAACAAATTCATCCCTTTTGGACTCAATCGTATGGTTAGAACTAGACCAAGAGAATGCAACATTCAAGTTATGTAATGTAAAAATGAATCCTTGATTATAAAGGAAAGGAGAAATAAAAGAAAACATAGGATCATTATGAAAAGTTTCATAATAATATGACATGAGACACAAAGAGATAACTATGGTAAGTGTTCCCTAAAAGTACCCCAAGCAAACGTAACAACATAGGTGTGAATAGGTCCTAAAAAGGAATTGATAGTGGAATAACCTTGTTGACACCAACATTTTCAATAAATCAATTTTATGCATATCTAAAAAATCATTATAGCTCATGAGACCACATGTCTTTGAGGCACTCTCTCACACAACTTTTATTACCTTGTCTATACTTCCACATTTAGCATGCATGTCTACTAGGGTATTTATAAGAACACTATATAAAAAAAAAAATATCCCTTATGTTTTGATGGATGTCCATAACCTATTTCAAAGCTTATATTTTGGCATAGGTACAAAAGATGTTGTAAAAGATTTTGGAATTTTTCCTCACAACTACCAATTGTGTTTGGTTAAAACTCCTTTAGGGCCTTTAATAGTAACTTTTTGCTCTATATTTGTCTTTGAATTCTTTTAATTTAAAATAATATTTTTCACTTAGGAGCTTCTATGTGCAATTGACATTCTTTACATGAATAATGGTTGAAGATTTCATAAGATAATTCATAATGGCTTCCAGGTAGATTTTTTTTACCAAAACACATGATCAACAATTTTCTTACATTTATTTTGCAGAAAATAAACCATCATTATAATTAACATTGATAATATTAATACCATTATTTTTAGGAAGAATTAAATTATAAAATTATCTAGTATAAATTCAATAATATGAATGTACAACAAAACTACTGTTTATAGGGGCCTGGGTATTGTAATCCTTATGGCTAGGATGCGAATATGTAATGAAGTGCTAAAACGTTTATATACAAGAATTTAATTGTCCTTAACCACAATGGAATTCTTAAAAAGTTTAGATACACTATTTAATACTCTTGGACCTCACATAAATTAATTTTAAGCCTTTAGGTCAATCTTCTTGAATTAAGTTCCTTTTTCTCAAATCTATCTAGTTTTTTTCTTGCTTCAAATATTTTAATTAGTATCTCGAGTTTGATGCGAGTAGAATAAAATTTTGAACTAGAGGAAATCATGCATTGGAAGGAGTAAAGAAGTTTGAAATGTCTTCATGTCTATTTCTTTTTTAAATTCACAAATTATTTCTAGAGTCATCACAATTCATACTTGGTGCTTAAAAAAGGAACTTAAATTCATAAATATGGAATTCAAAATTTTGTAGTCTTTATAAATATCCTCCATTGTGAATTAATTTAGGCTAGGAACCAACTATCATAGAATATTAAAAGCCAATAAAATATAAATATTCTCAACTAGCAAAAAATTGATTACTTTTCACATCTTTCATAAGAATTATAATTGATAACATTTATGAGGTGAACATTTGATATTGTCTTGGATTTGTACCAACTATAATAAAAATTATGAGGTGAATACATGATATTACTTGAGATTTGTAGTAGCTATAATAAAAAATTTGAGATGAATATTTTATATTATTTCATATTCATAGTAGCCATAAACTATGTCATAACTAAGCATAAATTTTTAAATTTGTTTTACTATCTCTTACAATTGTGAAAAGAGAAATAAACTCCTACACCACTAGCTTTGTATGGTTTCATGATTTATATAGAGCCACAAAATCGATAGTGGAATAAAATTATTCACACAAACATTTTCAGAAAATCAATTTTATGCATGTCTAAAAAATCACTATAGCTCATGAGACCATATGCCTTTGAGGAGTTCTCTCAAATAACTTGTGTTACTTGCCTATACTTCCACATTTAGCATGCATGTCTACTAGACTATTTGTAAGAACACTATATGAAAAAGTTCACTATCCCTTATGTTTTGTTGGATGTTCATGTGGATGCTAAACCTGCGAATGATTAAACTTTGGCAAACATTAGCAATGATGTCAAAATAAACACAACAAATCAAACATCCCTATGAAATACTTGATCATGCTACCCATGCAAACAAGATAAAAATAACCAAAGAAACTAGATGAAAGCATGAGAAAGAAAGATCAAACTCTATCCCATAGTGGGAGTGGTGCTCCTTTGATGTGGAAAGGATACCCTTTCCCACCCCCTTGATAAGCTTCTTGATGTAATGAAAAAAATGTGATGAAGATGTTGTAAGATGAATGTGTGTATAGTGACAATACTAAGATTGTGTATGGATTTTGGAGTAGAAATGCCTTGTATTTATAGATTCAAGAGTTGAAGAATGGAGAGATGGGAGGAATGTGAGACTAAAGAAGAGCCAATGATATTGTGACACTTATCACATGGCTAGTGGAGGAAGGTGGAGCACATTTTGGAGAATCTGCATGGTTAATGCAAGTGATTGAGGATTTGAGAGGTGTAAGAGGCATTAAATGCATACGGTTGGAGATTTTGGAGGGAAATTTGTTTGGGCAAGAAAGTCAAACAAATGGAGTAAATGAAGGAATATCCTCAAAGAATATGCCTTGGTGAGGTAAAATAAGGTATTTAGTTAATTAAAGAAATTTATTTTCATGTGCAAGTGGGTGGGTTATTCAAGGGTTTAGGTTTGACCCAAGTTAAGTTAAAACCTAGAGGATGGGTAATTAGGATTAGAGGTTAATTAATTCAAAATTAATTAACTTGGATGGATTAGGGGATTATGATATTTGATTTAAATCATTTTTATTTATTGAATCAAATAAGAGCACCTTGAGGATATAAATAAATAATTCAATTTATTTAATTAGACATGATGAATATTAGTGAATTAATCAATAAATTTCGTTATTTGATTAATAGAGGGATTTATGTTAATTTGAGCATCTACAGTCCATACCCTATTTCAAAGCTCATATTTTGGCATAGGTAGGGAGGATGTTGTAAAAGGTTGTGTAATTTGGCCTCACACCTACCAATTGTGTTTGGTTGAAACTCCTTTAGGGACTTTAATACTCACTTTCTGCTCTATATTTGGCTTTTAATTCTTTTAATTTAAAAAATATATTTTTCACTTAGGAGCTTCTATGTGGAATAGACATTCTTTACATGAATAATGGTTGATGATTTCACAAGATAATTCATAATGGCTTGGAGGTAGATTTTTTTACCAAAACACATAACATTTTTTTACATGTACTTTACAAAAAATATCATCAAATAATTAATGTTGATAATAATAATACCATTATTTCTAGGAAGAATTAAATTATAAAATTATCTACAAGAATTTAATTGCCCTTAACCACAATGGAAAGCTAAAAAGTTTAGATACACTATTTAATACTTTTGTACCTCACATAAATTAATTTTAAGCCTTTAAGTCAATCTTGCACTTGAATTAAGTTCATTTTTCTCAAATCTATTTTTTTTTTCTTTTTTCAAATATTTTAATTATTTTCTCAAGTTTGAGGGTATGTACAGGATCATCATGGTAAAAATAGGCCCTTAAGTGGTAATAAAATTCAGAAAATCAGAGTTAGGCAATTTGACGTAAAAAATTGAATAAGCTATCTATATTATTTCAAAAATATGTAAGAATAGAATCTGTAGCAAATTGAATGTACTTTCTAAACTACTAGGTTTACTTTTATTTTTTAAAATCTATTTGGTGAAAATTTGAAATTTCAATGCAATAGTATTTAAATTTTAGGGAAAAAATAAGAAGTAGGTGTCTATCTAACCACCCTAACCACAATAAAATGATAACATTTTTTTATAATATTTTAGATATAAGTAGGGGACTCATGTCCCGATGTGATACATATTTTTTTGTAATTTTTTGCCAAGTAAATAATTAATTATAAATTTTTTATTACAAATTTTAAAAAATATAAAAAACTCGTATGTATGACCACCTTAACTTGGTCAAAACTTCATGAAATTCAATTTTTTTTTTTATTCCTATAGAATGTGATGCATGATTTGGATTCAAAAAATGTGATAGCATTTGAAAGCTATAGGTTTTTTTCAATCGACCTATCGATCAAGACTTTAGTCGTAATTCAAATAGAAAATGAATAATAATAATTTATTAAATTCAAAGTAAAGGATAATTTATATTGGTGGAAATCTGAGAATCTCCTTTAAAAACTCTTTTCATTTCATCAATTTTGGGTTAAAAAAAAGTCGTCAGCCACATGGGCCATCATATCACTTAGATATCGCCACTTTTTGACCCATCATGATCCTGCACATACCCTTGATGTGAGTAGAATAAAGTTTTGAACCAGTGGAAATCATTCATTGGAAGGATTAAAGGAGGTTTAAATTTTTCCATGTCTTTCTTTTTAAATTCATCAAATTATTTTAGAGTCATCAAAATTCATACTCGGTGCTCAAAAAAGGAACTTAAATTCATAGATATGTAACTCAAAATTTTGTAGCTTTTATAAATACCCTCCATTGTGAATTAATTTAGATTAGGAACCAACTACCATATAATATTAAAAGCCAATAAAAATATAAAGATTCTCAACTAGCAAAAAATTGATTACTTTTAACATCTTTTATAAGAATTATAATTGATAACATTTATCATTTGATATTGTCTAGATGTGTACCAACTATAATAAAATTTATGAGGCTAATACATGATATTACTTGAAATTTTTAGTAGCTACAATAACATTTATGAGATGAATATTTGATATTATTTCAGATTCATAGTAGTTATAAACTATACCATAACTAAGCATGCATTTCTAAACTCATTTTTCTATCTCCCACAATTGTACAATGAGATATAAACTCCTACACCTCTAGCTTTATATGGTTTCTTGATTTATATAAATATAGAGCCATGAATCATCTTGAACCATATTTTTTTTGGAGAACTCTAAATATGTAGATAATTCAACTTAACATGGACACAAAAACATAATTTCAAAAGTAGCACTTCATACGAAACTCACCTTTATTGCTTCATCTCTCCCAAATATCCCTCTGATTTCATAATCCCATTAGCATCTAAGAAATAGATGAAAATATTTGAATGAGGGCATAGGGTGAATATATGAAGAATATTGGTAGGCTCTACTCACTAGGTCATACCCAAATTTACTTAATAAACTACTTTATTTAAACACATCCATTAACTTTACACATTCAATATTCAAATTACTAGATCACCACACTAGAGTGACATAAATGGAGCTCAGGATTGGATGTGGCAAGTCCCACTTTCCACATTCCTCATAATGAACTTATAATGTTTTATCTATATCTATTCATAATTTTCAACTTGATTAATAAAAGGGATGGGTTGTAAGTTATGTATTCCCCTTAATGTTATCTTTATTTTTCTGATTAGTTTACCAATAGAATTTCAAGAATAGGAATTTTTACTCATAGAAAATTGTGAGACATATTTTAGGAAATAAATCAACTACCATATTATTTGCAATAATAATTATATATTTTTTATAGGGAATTGAATAAAAGCTTAGTTTTCTTTCCTATTTAACTGTGATCATCCAATATTTTAGATTGGATTACATGGTGTCCATTCTTACTTGTTTGTGCTACTTCTCATTTATGACGATGGGATTCCTTTTGGGTGAGATATTTTGTTGAGAGGGATTTGTGTGTTTGTAAATAGTGATTTTTAATCAATTATTTTTTTGTATTCAAGCTAACATCATACCCTCCTACATATTATTGTCATAATTATAGCTAATTTGCTTGAGGTGATTTTTTTATATAGTTTTGAATTATTTAAATTTAATAATTTTTTATAAATTCATATAACAATTAAGATGATTTTAATGTCAAATCAAATATTCTAGACTATTGATTTGATTTATTTTGGATATTTTAGTTTCAATGTCAAATCATATTGTAATACCCCTCCATTTTGTCCTTTTGATCGAACAATGTTATGCTCTATTATGTTGTACTTTCTGTTAGTACCTTGACTATGGTACTCGGCTTCTATTTGATCGCTATCTATAAAGCGACGTTAATGTTATCTTTTGATGGGATGGTATTTTAATATGTTGTTATCTTTATGTCATGTTTTGAATTAACATTATGGATGTTTGAATTAAAGATGTTTTATGCTTTGAATTATATTAGTATGTTAGATTTGTCAATTAGTACTACTGTATTGGTGAAGAGGACGGTATCGCATCACTCGCTTGCGAGTGCCCTACGATTCCGATATTTCCTCTTCACGGTGTGCCTTATTTGTGACATATTATTGCATGTGGATATACTCTTTGTTCGCAGGTTGATAGGTACAAGACATCGACTCCACCTGGTTTCACAGGTTTGAGCGTGTCCAATGCCCAATGGTATTTGATTGGGAGATAGTAGATAGGATTCTGTGCCAAGTCATCACCCTGGTCATAGTGTGTTGTCGGTCCTAGTGTGGTCCAGTTGTTCTATTTTGTTCAATTTTCCTTGTTTCAGTTTATTTGGGAAGTTAGAATAATGTTAGAAATGTGATTTAAATTAGTGTGTAATTTAATTTAATTAATATATAATTTAATCTTGCAGTAGATTTATTTTATTAATTGATTAAGTTATTTGTGTTGAAATAAATTACATTATTCATTTTGGAAATGCATGCATATTTGAGTTGGAATTGAAAATTAAGAAAATGATTAAAAAGTCAATTTAGAAATTTGAAAATTCAAAAATTTGAAAAAATGAGATATTTCCTATTCTGTTTTCTGGAATTTATGAGGATGGTTGTAGGATTTTTGGGGAAAATTTGCATTATTATGAATTTTCTTCACAAGTCTTAAAAATGGAGTTTTTGGAGAAAAATTGAAAAGAGAAGAGGAAGAATTGTTCAATTTTGTGGGTTTGGATAAAAAGCTCAAGAAATCTGTGGAGCTTAAAAGGGATTCAAGGCACCATCAGGATCTTCATCATACTTCAAAAAAATCAGGTTCTCATCTTGTATGTAGTTAATTTTTTTTGAATTCAATTGCAATTGTGTGGGTGGCAAAACTTGTTGAAACCTTGTTTTCATGATTTGGGAAAGATTGTTCAAAGTTAGAAATGAATTCTTGGTTGCAAAGTATTATTTCAATACTATTTTGTTTCAATTTATTCTTCAATTTATTTGAAGATTCAAGCTTGAATAAATGGAAATTATGTGTATTTATATATATATCCTTATATATATATGTGCATGTACTTCTTTACATATATATACTTTTTTATAAATTCTATTTTATAAGGTTATGCTGGCAAAATTTTTATGTTGGAAATTTTAAAGAGGTCTGTATTTTCTTTCCAAGTTCTGGTTTTTTTTGTTAAAAAAAAAGAAAAAGGACAGTCGAAGTTTTTTTAAGGAAAATATAAAAAAAATAATAAAAAAATTTTTTAGAGGAGGGGTGGGGGCTCACCCCACCACTGCCCCCATGGGAAGCGACGTGGGGGAGCGCACCCAGCGACATGGGGGAGCCCACCGAGCGACCCCCGCCGTCTGCGCCACCACTGTGGGTGGCCAACGTTGCCAGCGCCAACTGCGCCCGTAACCACCAGCAGCCTTCGCCTTCAACCCGCGGTGGCTCCTCTGCCCGTGGTAGCTCTGCCTTCCGTGCCCAGCATGATCTCCGCTCGTGCCTCCCTCCTCCTGACGACGCGGCCTCCACAGTTGAAACTACCACCGTCACCGCCTAGTAAAACCCGTGGCCGACCATTTCCTCCGCCCCTACATCCTTTCGCATGAACCTCGAGGTACGCACGGCTCAACCCTAAGGGTTGGCATGCAAACCGAGGCTCTTGCCTTTGGCCTTTTCAAAATTTTGTTTTTTTTTTAAAGAAAATATAATAGAATTTTATTATATTTTAAATATTATAATTTTTATAATATTTTAATATTATAATTATTATAATAATTTAATATTGCAATATATTATTACATTTTAATATTATGATTTAATATAATATTAAAATGCTTTTAATAGTTTAATATTATGATTTATATAATATTATGTGAGATTTAAATAATAGTAATCATATTAATGTTTTAATATTAATATTTTGAAAATGAGAATTTCATTTTATTATTATATTGTTTAAAGGGGAATATTGTTTTTTTAAGAAAATGGGTTTTATTGAATATAGAAAACAATATTTTTATTTAATCATGGGAGTTTGAATTGTCATTAAACTGGGTAGTTTATTTAAATACTAATGTGGAAACAAATGATTTGTAAATTATTCCTCCCTTATTGGAAATGGTGTAACTAATTCAGCTAATCTAATGCATTGATTACTGAATGTTAGTGAGGAAATGGGTTTAGTGAACCCAAAGTAGATTTAATTCTTGCCTTGGTTGTGAACTGTTTATGTTATCATTTGGGAAACGTGGTTCATAGCCTGTGACAAGTCTTCCAGATGTGGTCTTTTAAATTTTGTGGGTTGTCGTGACATGTAGTCAACCTGGTTGTATTCCTTGGTAGTGTAGGCTACGTATTCAATTAATACCCAGTTTCCACGAACAGGGATGTTTTGTACCTCCTTGGTTTAGGAGTGGGTTATGTGAGTTGTGCCTCCTTGTCATGAGTGTCTTTGTTACCTTGCTACCTCCAGTATTTAGAGAGGGTTTGAAATTTTATGGGTTGTCGTGACATGTAGTCAACCTGGTTGTATTGCTTGGTAGTGCAGGCTACGTATTCAGTTAATACCCGGTTTCCATGAATAGGGATGTTTTGTACCTCCTTGGTTTAGGAGTGGATTATGTGAGTTGTGCCTCCTTGTCATGAGTGTCTTTGTTACCTTGTTACCTCCAGTATTTGGAGAGGTTTGAACTTATGTTGCCTCCTGAGAAAGGAGTGGTCATGGTATTTTGTTTGGTTGCACCTTGTTACCCTTGGAGTTTGGATGGTATGTGTGTTGCCAAGTAGAAGAGTGGCTTCTGTAGGAGCTAGAGCCCAAAGAGGTAAACTGGGAAACCTTTGGAGGTGGTTTAATCAAGTGATAACTAAAACAAAACTTAGAAGATTAGGTGGTACTTCACACTAATCAAGATAATTATGCCTCACTCATAGACACAAGGGCTTGATTAGACTTGGGATGAGTGGGAAGGCTTGGAATGGCAAGGTCATCTATCTTGTCTATACAAAAGGTATTTGATTCTGCATGAGTGAGTATGGGGGCTGAAATTCAGTTGAGGCCACCAGGATAACCCTTAGTGGGGGCCAGAGCCTATGAATATTCTCAGAGGACAACCCATGATGAGCTATATGATGACACTCTGTCTAGGACAACAGTTGGTATTCAATTTTTATGGTTATGGTTTCCTTGTCATACCTGATGTGACCATAGTTGGTACTTGTTATTATGTGTATGGTTCTCTTAACATACTTGATCTGCTTTATTTCTGGAAGCAATGTGACCATGTAGAGTTGTACTGGTGTTGTACTTGCATGGTATATGAGTTGTACTTGTGTTGTACATGTGTTTGGTTGTGCCAGTTGGTTCAGTTATGTTTTAGCCTATGTCTAGAGGTAGATGGTCTTGGCTAGGATTCCTTGTTACTATCTCCTAGCACGGGGGTTGGGCCTTTGGGTTCCACTTGGTTGGGTGGAATGCACCTAAATCCGTTGGGATTTCTTCATGTTCATGTGGATGAGACTTCCAGTTGGAGAGCTCGTTGGATTCAGTATCAGTTCTTGCTTTATTTTATTTTTGATGATCTTGTATTATTTTACCCCTCAATTGTTATTGAGGTGCAAGTTGTAATTGTAATTATGTTTATTGGATTTACCTCATTCAGGGAATGAGTGTTGTAACCTTATTGATTAAGGAATGGTTTAATGAAATGGAAAGTTATCTTTATGCTTGTTATAAATTATCTTAATTGGAATGTATGTGTTTAATTATTATCTAAATATTTGGCATGGTTTAAATTCATGTTTTTTGTTGAGGTTCTATTTAACCTCTATCTCGTAACCTTAGAGGTTGTTGGCATTGGGTAGTGAACTTGCTTAGTAATTGTTCTTAATCAAAAAAAAAAATCAGTCTATTTAAGTAGTTGTTTGCAACTTCCTCTAGGGTTGCATGGCGGGGCGTTACACATATATTCTAGACTATCGATTATATTTTATTTAGAGAGTAAAAACTTTGTTTTCTATGGGAATGACCATCAATTGATCTTTTTTATGCATTGAATGGTTTAAATACATATACATGAACTAATATCCACCTAGTTCTCAATCACCCTACCATAGATAATGAACATTATATCACCCAAACATTATCTAAATAAATTAAATAATTAATTGATTGTGCAATGGATGAATTACAAATGACTCAACATAGTTGAATATTAATAGGTTGAACAAAAAACATTAGTATGTTTACCTTCATATATACTTATTTTATACCTCTTCTAGAAAGTTATATCAATTATATTTTATTCTCTTGTTATAGTCGCATGGGAAAATGCACTTATCTCAATAATTTTTTTTTCTTTCGTATATGTAAAATAATATCATTAGAATAGTTCAATCAACCTATGCAATACTAAAAATAGAACTCACTATATTTTTTGGTTATTTATATTACTAAATTAGATTACAATAAATACTACCAAATCATGTCTTATGCAAATTAATTTGATCTCTCCCCCAAATTTAAATGCCTTCCTTAGTAGAAAAATAAATTAGAAATTTTCTATGTGGGAACCCAAAGAATTATTTTTTGTAGATCCAACTGAAGCATAAAAAAATAGGATAGGGGTTCAAACACCTAAGGTTTTATACTAAATTTGGGATATTTCACCAAACTTACTATAAATAGCAATGACAAAATGGAGTGAATAAACCTACCTATTCTTTTATTTCATTCAATAAATTAGATTCATCAAGTTAAAATCCACTTTCAACCCTTGGGTGAGTGAATTCTTTAAGGAATCCTAAAATTTCTCTTGTGTGAAAAATAGCTAAATATGACTTAAATGAACTTTTGGGAGAAGGAAATAAAATAACAAACCAACTCAAAACTAAAATGTAAGGCTAGATATGAGTAGATAAAACACAAAGCTATCAAACACAATTTATCTCACACAAATAAGATGAGTGGAAGACACTTAAAACTGATCTCAAAAACTATCATAAAGTGTCGTGTTATGGCATAAAGTGTCATGTTCAGGCGCAAAGTTTCCTGACACAAATAACTGAATAGGGGCTTTGGGAGAAATATTAAACATAGAAAATAAACTCCAAATGACAAGATATAAAGTGTATTTAGAAGCTAAATCATAATACTAATGGAATCTACTGACTTTAGGGAGAGTTGGAAGGGTTAAATGTTACATACATCTCACAAAAAGTTCTCTTTTATGGCTCACTAAGGACTCATTCACCCAATGGCGAATGGATCCCTGATAGGGTTTTGGAAAAGTGGTTTTTGGGTTCTATTATTCAATGTTTGCACTCCCAACTCTTAGGTGATCAACTCCCAAAAGTGAGAAATAAATTTTGTAGCTTTATTTTCGTGATCTTGCAACAAAGATGACAACTTTGTAACTGTAGTGTAGTAAAATGCATACCCTTACATTTTCACACTTGTTTGGGCCTGCCTTCCTTTATTTATCCTCATTTTCCACAAGCCCTATGAATTGCATCTATTTTTTGGCTAATCTCGACATTATCCAATGCATAAATGATAATCCAATGATTCTCATCTATGTGTCCCTAATTTTGGGTCGGGACTAAAACACCACCTAAGGTGTCTTTGTCCCCTCGAGGTCTCGAGACCTTG
The DNA here is from genome assembly GCA_007115665.2 of Sequoiadendron giganteum. Taxonomy (NCBI): domain Eukaryota; kingdom Viridiplantae; phylum Streptophyta; class Pinopsida; order Cupressales; family Cupressaceae; genus Sequoiadendron; species Sequoiadendron giganteum. The sequence continues at coordinate 245,303,483 of CM021102.1, forward strand.
ATTTTGAGGCATCTTAATTGGGCCCCTTTTTTGTGTCTATGCCCCAAGTTATGGCGTCTTAGTCCTCCTTCAGTCATTTTAAGGATTTAAATTCAAATTTTAGTGGGATTTAGCCTCCTTTATTTAATGAATTCATATGTCAGCTTGGTGTGATATGATTTCAAGATATTAAGCATAGATAAGTATAAATACACGGTTCATTGATTCATTTTGATCCAAGTATTTTGTGAGAGCATTCACTATAGAATAATTTGAGTTCACAAGAGCATTCAAGAACAATTCATCAAGCATTTGGAGCCATCATCAAGATTCAAGCATCATATCAAATTCTATTCTTCCATCATGTGTGTTGTTGTGCTAACATTTGTGATATAGGGTTTTGATTCAAGCAAGCAATTCAAGTCCATATATTTGGTTCAAGATCCATATCCATTGTAGCCATTTCACACAAGTTTGTAGACTTTACAAGGGTTTGGTGAGTTGTAGCATTGCATGTTGTTCATTCACCATTCCCCTTCATTACTTTATTTCATTTCAAGGTTTAATTACCAGCAAGGGGTTTGACTAAGGCAAACCCCCATTCACTAACAATCCACAAGTTTTTTCGATCTTGCATATTTGTGTTTGTAGGTTTAAGTTGAAGTATTGAAGATCATTTGGAGTGAAAAGTTGTAAAAGTTACAAAATTGCATTGCAAAGTTGTCATCTTCACAAAAAATCACATACAAGTCAAATCCGAAAGTTTTAGAGCCTGGGATTTGAGAAGAAGCAAGTGTAGACCTTGGAGATCAGGATCACATTTGGAGTTTTCAAAAATTTAGATCGAGACTAATACGCCACCTTGGACATCTTAGTCCTCCCATGCATATCTTTCAGTGATTCTTTCAGATCCAGTTCTGACATCCAAAATTTTTGTATTTTCCTTGAAAAACAACAAGACTAATAAGCTACCATGGGCGTCTTAGTCCTTTAAGGCACATTTTGGCAGCTTCTTTGCATTTCTGTAATCCTCACAACATCTCCATACTTCCCAAGTACACATATCCTATCCCCCTATTGCATAATTTCATTATTTGCGTACCTCATTTAGCTTGCATGACTAGGTTTTTTAGGTTGAATGTTCATTTGTCTTTTCCAAGCATTTGCTTGGTAGTGAACCCCTTAAAGTCTAAAAGAACCTTTCCTAGGTCTTCCTCATTGTGAATTGACTCACCTTGTGAGGTTCTTAGTTGATCCAATTAGGGTTCCTAGGACATAATTGAATGAACTAGATAGAATAGGAAATCCCCCATTTCTATTCCTTTTACGGTTTAGTAACTTTTTCAATCTTGACAACTTTTAATCTCCACTTGATCTTCAACCTGAAAACCCTGCAATCACACATCAAGAGAGAAGAAAAACTTGTTGATTGTTAGGGTATAGGGGTTTTCCTTAATCAAATCCCTTTTAGATAATTAAACCTTATGATGAAACAATGGAACATGAACATGAAACATAAAACATGAAACAATGATACCTTGGATGAAGTCTTGGATATCAAATCAACAATCTAACATGAAGTGGCTATGAAGAATGTAGACCTTGGTCTTGAATATGGATGTGAAACAATGCTTGTAAATGGATCTTCAATGCTACATCAACACATAAGCTCAACAACATGTATGATGCATTAAATATTTGACATGATGACATGACCTTTAAAAAATGCAATAAAACCTTGATAATCCACCCTTGAATATCTTTGAAATGCTCTTAAATGGTCTTGTAAAGTATTAGGATTCTCTCTTGAAAATATTGTTATAAAACTATGTGAAATAACCTTATATTTATACTTAACTTAATATTTAATCTTGAAATTCAAATAAAACAAGCTGACATCAGCTCTAGGATTCAAAATCACTAAAATCCTGCCAAGAATAAGTTCAAAACAAGGGTGTCCTAGGTAAGGAGGACCCATTCGGCACCTTGGGAAAATGGGTCCTAACATAGTTAACTAGGACCAATTTCAAGGATTATTAAATACTATGCGAAAGGGAGGTCCTAGGACATAGTGAGGACCCATTCGCCAAGTGGCAAATGGGTCCTAGTTCACTATCCTAGGACTCAAAACCTTTCCAACTTAAGTGTTATGAAACATTATTAATGAGTTTTGGGATTTATTCTTTGGAGAATGCAACAAATGAGGCTTGGATTTGAATTACAAGGGCCAATTAAGCTCTAATTAACCTCAATAATTAATAAAGTTGTAGATAAGTGTGAAAGTGTAAGAGAACACTTTACAACACCCTAAATAAGGAACAATTAAGTCCATTTTATCATTATTTATTCACTCCTAATCTAAGTGTGAACAAGGATTACCTTTTTTGATGCTACATTTTGCCCCCACATTAGTGAGATTTTTCCCCAATAATAAACTCACACTAAATTAGACATTCAGGACACTTATGTATCCATAAATGACAAAGATACACAAATCATACCCTATCAAAGACTAATGAAAACATAAGAAAATGAAGGATCAACCATCAACCATCCCAACACGACATGGAATGTGAATGTTTGTCCATAACAAGGATCAATCTTCAACAGTCTATCCAACATGATGTGGACCAAGTCTAGGTTGTTTGTTTGTAACATGTATGCTCACTCTAGGTAGTGGAACCTTAGGTCATCCACTAGGTGAGTTATCCTAATGAGGTGGCAAATGAGAGAATCATATTAGCCTCCCATACCATATGAAAGTTATCCTCCTGAAAACTTCGATAAGGCACTAGAATGCTATGCTTTTGAATTTTTTGTCTATAGGTTTTAGTTAAAAGGGGATTTTTCTTCATTCATGTCAGGTCTTCTTCTTAGGACAAAATTTTCCTATTGTCTCCAAGAGAGGACAAGTCAAGAATATCAGATCACCACTTATGGGATTCCTCATTCGCATCATGCCACTAAGGGAAATTGTATGCTTAGAAATATCGCACTCTTGGAGGACATCAAACCCAATGACACCACCAAGAAAAGGACATGTCACAAGAAAAAAGAAAATCATGCCATGAAATATGCAAAATGTCAAAAGATTCCATCAATGTATGCCCCCACTTTAAAGTGGTTGCTAACACCATTGTTGTGAGAAACTACTTTAAAGTAGCCAATATTTACTCTGAAGACATGAGAGCTTTCCTCGAAAAACCCTATGTGAAGTCATATGTTTTCAAAATAAAGTTGTGTCATGAAAAAGGAGGGAGGGGTTGCCCCAAAGAATACATAAGGGATCTATCGTTTCAGGGTTAGTATATTTATGTTGCAATGTTGTCATAGAGCTAAGAAATGTCATCATTCCTTAAATACTCATAGAAGTGGAAGAATGATACAAAGAGAGTGAAAACAAAGAAAAATATTTTAGGTCAACATGGAAGAGACCTAAATGTCTCGATGCCTTGTGTCATCCCCAAAAGGAAAACACAAGACAAATGAAAAAGATAAAGTGTTTACGACATAAAGAAGAATGTAGATACATATAGAGGAATGAAAAAAAAGAGAGATACATCAAATGACACATCATGGGGGATCACATTACACACATCTAATCACATAAAGCAAATGACTAGTAAGGAACATGTGATTCAACCTATAGCAGTTCGTTTTCATCCCAATCTCAGTTTGTATAAACATAAGGCAGAAAACTAGCCAAAAGGACAACAACACATGCCAAAACTAGGACAAGGCTATCTAGCACCTTGCCCCCACTAAGTGCAGGAAAAGAATGAGCCAAGATGATTGATGATATGTCGCTCCTTGCAATAAGGAAATCATTTTTAATTCAAATTTAAAACATGCAATAGTGAGTATGTTATGATCCTACAACTATTACATGGTAAGGAGGAACATCTATTGTTATTGATTAGAATGAGTAGACAAAGTACCAACTTGATGCCTATCGAATGATATATTCCCACATGTAGTATCTATTAGTTCAAGATGCACCAAAGTTAAATTTGTCTTGGAAGAATCATTTGTAATATTTTTGATATTAAGTGGAGGCCTTTTTGATTCTTTTGTTTCTATCAAAGGACAATAACCAAGACCCCTAGTTGTTTCTTGTGTGTTAGGATGAATAGGGACACATATACCTTGTTCTCTAACACCACATCCTTTTCCACTATAACCAAGTTGTGTCATAAGTTCATAACCTTTTCCATAATTTTTTTTTTATTTCTTTTGGATTCGGTGGTTGCTCATAATCAACTTCATCAAAGTTTTTCATGTATGTTGTCTTTTCTTCTAAAGTGATTGAAGTGAATGCTTTTGAATTTTGTGTTTACATTACCACATTTTATTTTCCCTTTTCAAGCTATTTTGTCACGATCTTGTATTCTCCCATGAATGTAGATTTGAAATCAAAGGAAATCAAAGCATCTTCCAATAATTTTGTGACTTCTTCAATATGTTTTTCTTTTTCTTTCTCAACATACAAACAAATTTTAGGTTCAAGGTTGGCCTTGATTGTATACACTTATATATATATATATATATATATGAGAAATGTTATTGTAACACAATTTCTATGAAACATTATCATTATCAAGTTTCCTTTTAGGTGATTCTAAGATAAGGATGGGTTTATTTTGAACTTGTGGTTGTTTTGAGGGTGGATAAATGATAATTTTAGGCTTGGGATATTGCTTTAAGGGATATCTAATGTTCATAACATCAAAAATATTGTCCTTATTTTCACGATCTCTTAGTGAAAGGGAGTCTAATGTCACTTCATCATTTTCATCTAATGGATTACTATTCTCAATTTTCTTATTTTTTTCCACCATGACATCTTCCCTAGTAGGAGAATTTTTAGGAGAGCTAAAACTAGATGCTCATGGCATTGAATGGTTGATTCTTCTAAATAACTTCATAAAAAGTAAGGCAGTTATCAATGGTTGGATTTTCTTGTTTATCAATCATGGTATTATGAAAAGGCCAAATTTGATTGTCACGGTTGTATATGATTTCATCCTTTTTCTCTAAGGTCTCATTCTCTTGTGCCATAATATCTACCCTATTTGGAGAGTTTTCAAGAGGTTCATCACATCCTATGATTATATTTTGTAAAGTAAATTCATCACAAATAGGGGAGGCATCAAGGGAAGGACAACTATGATTTTCATGCTTAACAATGATTGTATCCTCTTGTTCAAATAGACCTTTCAAAATGTTAGGGACATTAGGAAGGAGATACATAATGCTATAACTCTCATTCATTAGATCTCTTAACACCAACATATCCTCTTCACAAATGTGTTTTTCTTGATCGTTCATGATTGTATCCTCTTTCACTAAAGCATTCTCACAAGTAGGTAAGGTGTTGGGAGATGTGATGCAAGGGCATCTGAAAGTATTCATAAATTGAGGCAGTTAAGTGGCAGGGTTGCTAGTGATGCAGTGAAGTTCAATATGTTGGCTAGCTTAGTGTATTGAGGATGAGAAGTCGTGGATAAAAGGGTTTGTTGAGAAGTATCTCTAGTTTATCAACCAAAATTTTGTGAGGTACGCATGAAGATTTTATTGAGTTATGGATGTTGGTGTTCAAAAAGTTGTTCAGTTGTTTTAGTTGATGTTCCTAAAGGAAGAGGATGTGATTTTGGTGGCTTGGGTAGTTGTGGAAATTCTTGAGGTTATTCATGATGACCGTGGATGTTTCTAGAATGTGTTTTGATGGTCCACATTGATCATGGTGCTCGCGATTGGTGAATTTCTTTTGTGAGTTCATAGTTTCCATGTTCTCGGCCGACAGGGTGTTGTAATGTGTTGTGGATATTTGAGGATTAAGTTTTGAAGGCGTTTCATGTTCGAAGACATTGTTTTGGGTCCTTAGTTTGTTGTGGCTGACATTGGTTGGTTCACATTGCAATTTGTTTATTGTGTGTGGCCGACCTATTTGGGTCTGCACATTATATTATTAGCCATTGTAATTGGACCGACTTGTTAAGCATTAAATGATGCATAGATGATATAAATAGAAGTGAGGATTTTTTATGAGACACAAGAAAGGGGATGGATCAATAAGGTGTCTGATAGTGTGAAGTATGAAGCACGGTGATGAGATGTTTTGATCTGGTAGGGTCACAGAGCAGAGTGATCATGGAACAAAAGTCCAAGGATCGATGGAGGATTGTCATTGTATGAATTGTTTGTAATTCCTGGGTTGTAGCCTAGCATCTGTAAAGCCTAAGTGGCATCTGTAATGTGTTTTGAGATTTAATATAATGAGGAATGAGCTTTGAAGGCTAGGGTTTTTTTCCCTTTGACGGTTTTCCCAGGATAATTCTTGTGTCTGGTGCTCGTGAATGTCTTTTATCTTTCTGTGGATTAGCAGTTAATTTTTGTTGCTTATTTGTTGTGATCATGGAGTTTATAATTAGGTTGCAAGGCTGGACTATCCTTAATTGGATCCTCCCACCTTGACTGTATCAAGATGAATGGAGAGTAGGTAAAGTAGTGTCAATGATCTCATATTCTTGTATCATAATATCTTCCCAAGGGGAGAAGGAGAGGGGAAAACAACACTTTCATGATTCTCAATGATTGGATCTTCTTTCACCAAGATACCTTCGTCACTTATAGGAGCGGTATCGAGAGAAGAACAAATATGATTTTCATGATTGTCTATGCTTACATCCTCTTGTGTTACGACATTCTTACAAATCTGATAGATATTAGGAGGGTAGCCAACATGCTTTTCAAAGGGTTTATTTTATTTTCCTAGATTATGCTCATGAGTAGGGAAAATAGAATCATTCAATCCATGTGATACTCTATAAAAAATAAATTCTTGAAAAAGAAACATGCTAACATGAAAAAGTAAGATATCTAAATTATGTAATGCTCCTGAAATGTAAAAAAATGTCCTGCAGATCTGAAATTTATTTAATATTGAAATGATTTTAAAAATGCTTTAAAAATGACTATACTAAATGGATGATTTGACCTAGATACATAAAATAGAAATTCTTGAAACTTTCCAAAATAATGGGGTAGGTTACTAGAAAGCCTAAGAAGTATAAAAAATCACCAAAAAGCTCAAAGAAGTTGATTTTTATAGGCCTCCAAGGACTCATTCGCCCAATGGAAAATGGCTCCTAGTATGCTTTTTCAAGAAACTAAGAATGTGATATTGAAGCTTAGGAATTGTCAAAACTTATTGCCCTGGTATCCCTAAAAATGACTCATTCACCCTATGGTGAATGGGTCTTGGTACAGTTTTTTTAAATATTTAAAAGTGCGATGTTTGAGTGATTATATATGTTTTTTGTTTCAAGTCTATAGCAGTCAATTCTATAATAGATTTTCCAGATTTTAGGCTTCTAAATACAATGTTGGCTAAGGTTGAATGATGAACAATGTAACCAAATCTAATTTGAAATGTGAATCTAAATGATTGAATGATGATGTTAATTTTAACACTATGCAAAACAAACTTAGATCTAATGCATTTTTTTTTAAAGCAATGAAAACATGCAAATTTACCTTAAATGCAATGTTCACTAATGCAAGAATAAAGAACCCTAAATGCAATGCAAGTAATGAAAAATAATATCTAGGGTTTGAATGCACTCCAAACCAGAAAAGTAATAGTGTAAGATTGTCGGGTTAACCAAAATGAAACATAGAAAAATGGGGTGAATGAACCTACCTATTCTTCTATCTCATTCAAGAAATGAGATCCCTCAAGTTAAAATCCACTTTAATTTCAACTCTTAGGTGAGTGAATTCTTTGAGGAATCTTGCAATTTCCCTTATGTGTGCAAAATAGCTAAATATGACTAAAATGCACTTTTGGGAGATGGAAATAAAATAGCAAACCAACTCAAAACCTAAATATAATGCCAGATCTGAGTAGATAAAACACAAAGCTATCAAACACAATTTATTTCACACAAATCAAATGAGTGGAGGACACTTAAAACTAATCTCAAAAACTATTGCAAAGTGGCATATTCAAGCGAAAAGTGTCTTGACATAAATAACTGAACATGGGCTTCGGAGAAATATTAAACATATCAAATAAAATCCAAATTACAAGATATAAAGTGCATTTAGAAGCTAAATCATAATACTAATGGAACCTATTGAATTTATTGAGAGTTTGGAAGGGTTAAATGTTACATAACTCTCACAAAAAGGTTCTTTTTTATGGCTCACTAGGGACTCATTCGCCCAATGGAGAATGGGTCCCTACTAGAGGGTTCTAGAAAAGTGCATTTTGGGTTCTTTTCTTCAATGTCTAAACTCCCAACTCACAGGTGATTAGCTCCTGAAAGTGAAAAATAAATTTTGTAGCTTTGTTTTCATGATCTTGTAAAAATATTACAACTTTGCAACTTTTTAATCTTGGCAACTTTGACAACTTTTAATCTCCACTTGATCTTCAACCTAAAAACCATGCAATCACACATCAAAAGAGAATAATTTCTATTTAATTGTTAGGGAATAGGGGTTTGCCTTGGTCAAACCCCATTTAGGTAATTAAACCTTATGATGAAACAATGAACCATGAACATGAAATATAAAACATGAAACAATGAACCATGAACATGAAATATAAAACATGAAACAATGATACCTTGGATGAAGTCTTGGATGTAAAATCAACAATCTAACATGAAGTAGCTATGAAGAATGTAGATCTTTATCTTGAATATGGATTTTAAGCAATGCTTGTAAATGGATATTCAATGCTACATCAACACATAAGCTCAACAACATATATCTCATGCACTAAATATTTGACATGATGATCTGACATTTGATTGCTGCAATAAAACCTTGATAATTTGCCCTTGAATGTATTTGAAATGCTCTTGAATGGTCTTGTAAATTATTAGGATGCTCTCTTGAAAATATTATTATAAAACTATGTGAAATAACCTTATATTTATAATTAACTTAAGATTTAATCCCGAAATTCAAATGACACAAGCCAACATCAGATCTAGGATTCAAGATCACGAAAATCTCACCAAGAATAAGTTCAAAAAGGGGTGTCCTAGGTAAGGAGGACCCATTCGTCACCTTGGGTGAATGGGTCCTAGCACAGTTAACTAGGACCAATTTCAAGGATTATGAAATATTATGCAAAAAGGGTGTCCTAGGACATAGTGAGGACCCATTCGCTAGGTGGTGAATGGGTCCCTGGTCACTATCATAGGACTCAAACCTTGCCAAATTAAGTGTTATGAAAAATTATTAGTGAGTGTCGAGATTTATCCTTCGAAGAGTGGAATAAATGAGGCTTGTATTTGAATTACAAGGGACAATCAAGCTCTAATTAACATCAATTAATTAATAAATCCCTAGATTAGTGTGAAAGTGCAAGAAAACACTTTACAAAACCCTAAACAAGGCACAATTAAGTCAATTTTATCATTAATTAATCATTCCCAATCTAAGAGTGAAAAATGATTACTTTTTTTGATGTTACACCAACTTCTTTAAATATGATATAAAATTGAATTGTGTCTAGTTATAATGACAATCATTTTCTCACTATAGGTGTACAACTAGAATTCATTTAACAAGTTATTAAAATGTGCTTGAAGTGATAGCATGTACACTTCAACCAAGAAGTCTTGCAATTACTTTATTTTTTTCTTCCATTATAAATACCGTACAACGCATATCCATAAATTTTTAGATAATACAACAACTTGTGAGTTATTCTCCATGTATGCACCATTTATATAAGGATTTAAAAATATCAAATATAATTGCAATATTAGGAACTTAGTGGAGACAAAGGGTATGGTGAGAGGGATTATTAATATGGAATGAGATAACATTAGAGAGTGATTCATGAAGTAGAAAAAAATCCTAATCCACAAGGAATGGCACTAGGACCATCTATGATGTTATTAGATAATATGATAGACACCTATTAAGATAATAAATAAAAAAGTTACATAGAAAAGTAATACAAATGTCTAAACTAACCATCAATACAGCTCACAACTTTAGGTATTGGTTTGTGTAAAATAACTTTGGAATTTTATCATTGTCATCTTTCTCTTTGCTTTCACCATTTTACTTTAATGTTTATAACAAATCAAATTGAAGGGAATGAGCCCTTAGAATCATGGTAATAAAGAGAATATGATGCATTGCAAATACTTATAGATCTTCTATGTTTCTACATGGTAATCCATTTGTCATGTTTGAAACTGCATGCCATTAGACACATAATTTCTATGTAGGGATATATATTGTGGTATGTGATAGTCTTAGGTTTTGGTGAAACAATGCATATGCTTTTGATCAATTATTTTCTCAAAATTTTCAATAGACATCCTAAAACTTATAGCCATAGGTCATCCAATAATAGTTGACATTGGATTGCATTTACCTATACTTATAGATTTTAATAAATCATGAAGACTTATTAAGTGTTATTTCATTAGTGGCTTTCTAACATTTAACATTCGATAAGTCAATTAGATTAAATTTTATAATACTTGTTAGGCCCTTAATCTATCTCAACAATAGATGTATCCCAATATGAGAATATTTATTATCAACATTATTATGAAGTTTAATGTATTTTTGAAATAAATATAATATTCATTTAAATTTAGGAATTTTTAATAGTACCCGTAAATAATGAGTCACACTAATAAATGTAGAAAAATATGAGAATTAACTTTTCAACATGATTTGGGGGGTTGGGACCCTAGCTCGGTTGGCTAAATCTTTTCTGTTGTAGAAGGTTGGTCACGAGATCTAGTCTCCTCCACCCCATGAATTACTTGTAATACTTCTCTAAACTAAAAATACAAATCAAATTAAATATTATATACTTTAAATTAAATTTTCATTATAAAAACCTGAAAAAATTAAACAATATAACTGATTGCATGCACTAATCTAATCATAAAATGTCAATTTATAAATAATTTTCTATCCATAAAACAATTACACATTCTTCCAATACAAAAACTACTAATACAAATAAAAATATAGAATCTTTGGAAGATCAGTCCGGTGCTAATAATTTAATTGTCGGCCTACATAGGTGCTTACATCATATGTTCCAAATCAAATTCAACATTAATGTAAACTCAATTTATTAAGAATATGGAATCTGGAATATGGAATCTGGAGGAGAACATTTCCACGTCCATTCTATTACTAACTTTGTTTATGTTTTCAATTGTTTGAAGATTAAAATAATGTAGGCGTGTTGTCCGATTATTTAAACTTGGTTAATTGATAAGTTTATTTTTTAATGGAATAAATAATATAATTGTAAAGGAAAATACCTATCCTTAAAATATTCATGAATAGATTAATCAGGAAATTCTATATATGATGTTTAAAGATATTTTTGATGTAGGTATTGAAATTTAATGTTTTAGTATTAAAAAATAGATATTTTTTATCTATTTTATATTTTGTAGTTTGTATAAGATTGTGATCTTTTCTTAAGTCAAATTTATGACTTAAAATTGTTTTTATACACATAGATCTATTTTATGGTCTTTGGATTTGATCTTGTTAATTGCACATCTCTATTTTTTAATTTATTGGATTCTTTACTTCTTTTTGGTTGTCAAGGATTTGTGGTATTTTAAAATACTTTAAAGAGGTTACCAAATTATTAGGGACATGTTCATTCTCTTAGACTAATGTATTAGAGAGTGACTTTATAATTGAGTTAAAGATCAACAAATAACAAACAATTATGCAAATGTCTTTGATAATAGTTTGAAGTAAATATTACTCCTTGTAGTAATCCAATTGAATTGCTTCCCTAATAAATGTTCCTTATACATGTGAATGGTTTGTTCAATGACTAGTTGTCTTTTATTAGGATGATGAATTGAATGTCTTTAAATATAAGGACATATCAAGAAAAAATGTTAAATGTGTACCAAGTCAAGTTATTTTGGGAATGGAATAGGTAGAAATAAGAAAAAAAATGAGCTTAAACTTTTGAATTTTAGGGGTCAAATCCACATGGTTGATTCGAGCCAAGGGAACAATACTATTCATGTTGAAAATGAATGTCTAGATATAAAGGGTGTAATAAATGCAGTTTGTAGACATGAATGAGGTATAGTCAAATATGTAGCAATGTGTGTAAATAGTGATAGGTGAAGGATCAAGGAATGAACCCAACTTTGCATATCAAATACTTTAAAAATATGCAATGCTAATCTAGTTCTTGGAAATCGTTCTTCTATTTCTAAATTAAAACATACTATGTTAGATATCAGACAAATAAATTCGCTTTCCCTCTCATCTATGCATGTGTATTCAGTGTTGTTGTAATTTCACCCCTTCTAGCTTGAGAAAATTAAGAATTTTTCTTTGATGAAGCAGTCTCGTATATTCTTTCTTGTCTTCCCCAAGGACTCATGGTACCATTTGATGTAAACCCCATTTTTATAACTATGTTGTGTCTCTTAACTATGTTATTTATTGATGGCATTAGATGGAGATTATTGGCATTGAGATTGTTGGTTGGCATTAGATTGCCATTGATGTCAACTCATGGTATAGAAACTAGTGTGTAGCTATAGGTTAACAAGCATAGCTATAGGAAGTTCACAGTGACAGAAAATTCATGCAATAGGAACCTCACAGTTTACAACAACAACAGTGTACAACTCATGCTACAGGAACCTCACAGCAACAAGAACTTCATAGTTCAAATAACATCTCAAATGGCTGGTCAACAATAGTCAACTTTACAACCTAGGCCGATTAGAGAATACTGACATGGCATACACATGGCAAAAAGTTTGTGGAATAATGATGACTTGGTGAATATGTGTAGTTTGGACGATTAACTCATTTTTTATCTGCTAGGGTTTCTGTATGCACAAGATTTTGTTGTGCGTGGCTAAAGGAGATTGGTTCTATTTTTTCATTGCTCGGATAGTATGACAGCTATAGGAAAACATGCAGGTTTAACCCTAAATCGAAGGTTTTTGTTTGTCATTTTCTTCAACATAAGGTATGGCAGTTCAAACCCTAAGTCAACACCTCATTTAGCAAGGTGGTTATATTAGATGCATTTAATATTTTTCATTAGGTTTTATAATTTTTTTCCTTTTTTCTTCAACCTACTTTGGCGGCCATTATGGTTCGAATAAAATTAGATTTTATTGTTGATTCTTTGCTTGCTGGTGAAATTTATTTTTGTAGCAGCGTGAGATGAAAAATTTTTCAAATATTTTTGTTTAAGTTACCTCTTGTATAGTTTGGCGATGCCCTAGATAAAGTTCTTATTTATTGCAGATTTGATAGTGAAATCAGATTTGCAAGCTGCAGTTAAACTAGGAAAATTGATGCAAAAGAAATTTGATATTTATTTTGTTTAAAATATAGAAGAGGCATTTTTAAATTGATGGCAGCCAGTCTAAATATGTGTAGCAGCATCGGATCATTTAGTTACTCAAGAAGAGCATTAAATACTTGTAGATGGAATAATAGAAGGAGGATAAGATGTCTCCAATTAAAAATATATTGCTACAGGAATGTCAGAAATTTACTATCAGAAAGTTGCAAAAATATTTCCTTTGGGACAATTACTGAATCTTTTTGTTCTACATAAGTAATATATAACAAAGGATGTTATTCATTGTTGTAAGTGTGTACATAGGAGATGAGAGAAGAATAGAGTGTGAGAGTGTGGAGTAGAGTTTAGGTGAAGGAAAAGAAAGAGAGAAGATAACTCTATATTAAAAATAGAGTATGCCCTTTTGAGTGTAGAATATTTTTGTTTCTGTAGAAGGGTGTGAAGGCATGTGATAGTTTTACAGAGACTTATTGTGTGGATGCAGATCATAGAGTCTTGTAGAGTTAGTGCAAGAATACTTGCATAATTAGTTGATGATAAAAATACTGGAAGTTGTTTGAGGATAGTAAAATCAACAAAGACTTCACAAGTGCAGAAATCTATTTGAGTTACAAAACTTCATTTGTAATATGATATTCAAATTGTAATAAAAAATATCTTATTGTATAATCATCTGATTGGGTGCTTAGATTAGGGGTAGACACTCTTTTGATTTGGTGTTCATAAACCTGGAATTGGTGTTCCATTGGGTTGATGCCCATAAATTGTAATCAGAAATCATTTTCATTGTGAAGCTAGATTAGAGTAGTAGTCTCTAGCAGCTATTCTCATTGAGGTTTTTACCATCTTGGGTTTTCCTCGTATATCATGTGTTGTGAATGCATTTTTTGATTTTTATTTTGTTTCCCTTCTTTCATTCTTAGTTTATGCTTTCAGTATAGATAGTTATATTGCTTAGAAAGTGAAAATTTGCAGCCCACTGATTCACCCCCCCTCTCAGTAGTCTTTGTATTCCTTCAATTGGTATCAGAGCTTTAGGTTCCCTGTTAGAAACCTTTCTCTAGCTTGGATAGATTATGATTTGTGAACACAATGTCTAATCATGAATCTACTTCTGTGAAAGTACCTATGTTTGATGGCACTAACTATGCCTTCTAGAGTAGAAGAATGAAAACCTACTTGTCCTCCTTAGGTTGTGATTTTTGGTTGATTGTAAAAAATGGTTATAATGTTCCTCAAACTCCTCCAATTGATCCTGATGCTAAAAAGGAATATGAAGACCCCAAGGCCAAGCATGCTATTCTTAGTGGATTTTCTAATACTAAGTTTGTCAAAGTTATGCACTGCAAATCTGCAAAACAAACTTGGGATAAACTACAAAATATTTATGAAGGTGATGAGAATGTGAAAGAAGCTAAATTACAAAATCTTAGAGCTCATTTTGAAGGACTGAAGATGAGGGAAGATGAGAAGATTGTTGATTGCTTACTAAGAGTGGATGAGATTGTTAATGTTGTAAGAGGAGTTGGTGAAGAAATTGATGATAATGTAATTGTTAAGAAATTTCTAAGGTCATTAACAACAAGCTATGACACTAAAGTTTCTGCCATAGAAGAAGCTAGGGACTTGAAGACTTTCTCCATGGATGAATTATTTGGTTCATTATTAGCCTATGAAATGAGGACTGTGAGTTTTGAACCTTCTAAGAGAGAAGTTTCCTTCAACTTAGGGTAATCCCATAATACTGGTTTATAATTTTTGGCCAAACTGGACATTGAACTGAATTTTTTAACTAAATCTTCACTTTCAAGAACCTATAGCTGCTAAACCATGAGGAATTTGAAGATGATGCAAACTAGTGATTTGTGACATTTTTTTTGTAGATTCTAAATATATATTTTAAAAAAATATTGGAATCATAAATTACATTTCTTTTTCCATTTCCTTTGAAAACTAGTTTTTAACAATAAACACTAGTTTTAAAGAGTGATGTTCACCATAGACAACATAATTTTGTTTCTATGAAGGATAAATTTCTAAAAAAATTGAATTTATATTTGTAACTATGATATATAGCACTTTCATTTGGTTTCATAGTGTTTTATTGGATATTTTTTTCTTAATTAAGTTTTGAAATCAAACCAATTATAATTTAGACATAGACATACTGTATACAACATAACTATTTTTTGTATGTATCAAAATTCAATTTTAATTTTTTTGTTGGTTCAAGAACATCAATACCTAGCACAGACATATTTTCTAGAAGTTTTTTTGGTAATCTACTATTTTTCCACACGTGCAAAATAGAGAGCTTCATTTTCAGTGAAAAACCTACATTCACAAGAAATAAAATATATATATATAATAATCAAATTAAATATATTTAAAATTATACTTTTGGGGAAGATTATAATAAGGACTACATACTTACAAAAAAAATAAATTAAATGAATTCATTTGATCCCCAAAAAGGTAAATCAAAAGTGGCTTTTTATCCGCATTTTGATAGGTCTAAAGGAGACTCCATTATAGGTATGGTTTAAAACTAGCGAGGTTCTATCCAAGGGGGTTTGATCTAAGGTGGTTTGATCAAACCCTCTTGAATTAGAATCCTTTAAATGAAAATTTTTAAGCCTTAAATCATTATATTTTCTAAAAATATGTGATTTCAGTCAAAATCAGGATGTCCCAAAAAGTGTAAACCACTATTGTGGGATCACCCCTTAGTGAAGAGAAGAAAAGAAGCAGCAGAAAATACTGATCAAGAAGAACATGACAATGTCAAAGCAAATTTTTTCAAGAAACTAAAGAAAGGATCGGGCAAGTATAAGGACTAGCTACCCTTTAAGTGTTTTAATTGTGGCAAGATTGGACATTTTTCTACTAAGTGTCCTGATGAGAAGAAGGAAGAAAATACTAAAGAAACTAATAAGTTTAGACCTAAGAAGTTCTACAAATCCAAGAAGAAAAACTTTCAAAAGAAGATAAGTCTTCTCACTATTGAAAGTGAAACATCAAATGATGAAAGAGATTCAGTTGAAGACACTAGTGAAGATGAGAAAGAGGTTAATCTCTTCATGGCTCAAGAAGTTCCAAATGACAAGAAGACTTCAAAGATTGAAAATAATGCTCAATTTGAAAAATCAAATGCAATTGATAGTGATGAGGAAGATGAAGATGATGTTGAGGTTGATCTTTAAGGAGAGTTATTTTGTGCTCTTAATGAATTAGATAAGTTGAAGAAAGAGCATACCAAATTCAAGAACAGTGCCTTAAAATAACAAGACCAGTTAGAAAAGAGTATTATCACTTTGAAGAAACAGTTGGAAGAAACTCAAAGAATGGGTGAAGTTTTGAAATCAGAAGTTGATGCAAAGAAAAAGGATTGTCAAAGGTTGGAACAAGAGGTAGTAACTCCGAGGAAAGAGTTAGAAACTTGCCAAGAAGATCTAAAGTTGAGAATGAAAAATGAGAGCATCACTAATACACTGAATGATATACATAGTAAGAAAAAAAGGAACAAATATTATAGTGGTTTTGGCTATGAAAATGGTGAGAGCTCAATATAGATGAAAAACTCAAAAAGAAGATTAGTTTCACTGCTGCCACAAGTGAAAACGTTGCTCCACCAAGAGATAGTACTATTGCCCCAAAGAATAACATGGTTGTCCTACATTTTAATGCCACTGCCCCAAGAATGATAAGGTCTATTTCTACTATGGAAACAACCAGAAGTATTTCTCGGTATAGTAATAGGTATGCCCCTAAATTTTATGGTCATTGTTTTAGATGCAATGCATATGGTCATAAATTCATACATTGCAAAATGTTGAAAAGAGCAACTCCAAATTTCATGAGAAAAAATTCTTTTGCACCATTGAGAGATTTGGATATTGTGTGTTACAATTGCAATAATTTGGGACATAGGAGTGCAGATTGTATAAGTTTAAGTCAGACTAGTAAAAGCTTCAACTTTCCTATGTTCAATGAGAATATTGAATGCTACCACTTTCATAACTATGGACGCATTACAAAGTTTTGTAGAGAAAGATCTACTAAACTTGAAAAGAATGTAGTTGTTATCCCCAAGAACAAAAATGGACAAACAGTAGCAGCAAAGAAGAATGAAACCAAGCAAGAATGGAAAGAAATAAGTAAAGGAAAAGTTCAATCAAGAATGTTTGCACAAACAACATTACACACAGAGAAGAAAAATCTATTGGTGATAGATAGTGGTTGCTCCAACCACATGACTGGTGACAGTAACAAATTCAAATAGTTAAAAGATTAGAATGGTGGTTCAGTTAAGCTTGGAAATAACTCCTCAATCAAGATAAAAGGTAAAGGAACCCTAAGCATTGATGAGAAACTACACACAAAGGATGTATACTATGTTGAAGGGCTAAAACATAACTTACTCAGTGTTAGTCAAACGTGTGACAGCGGTTATAAATTTTCATTTGATTCCAATGGATGTGAAATCAGGAAAGAGAACAGTGGAAGATTAGTTGCTAAAGGTAAAAGACTATATGTAAATTTCTACAACTTCAGAGAATGTCATGAAGCTCAACGTATGATCGTACAAGTGAATGAGAGCTAGTTATGGCATAGAAGGCTAGGACACATAAATTTTGACAATCTTGTCAAAGTAAGCTCAAAAGGTTATGTGAGACACATGCCAAAGATAACTAAACCAGAAAACACTATTTGTGATGAATGTAAGAAAGGAAAGCAAACCAAAGTGAGTTTCAAGACTAAAGAGTACCCAACCACAAGGCCACTTGAGTTAGTACATACATATTTATGTGGTCCTACAAGGACAAGATCTTTAAATGGTCACAAATACTTTATGCTGTTGATTGATGACTACTCAAGGATGACTTGGGAAACTTTCTTACAAGATAAGTCACAAGCATTTGAAAGGTTCAAGGTATTCAAAAAAAGGTTGAGAAACAAAATGGTTTCAAATTGAAATGTTTAAGACCAGACCGTGGTGGAGAAATTACATCAAATCATTTTGGAGACTATTGTGAACAACATGGGATTAGAAGACAATACTCTGTTGCCCGAACACCTCAACAAAATGGAGTTGGTGAGAGGAAGAATGGGAACTTGAAAGAAATGGCAAGAACTATGCTTAATGAGTCAAATCTATCAGATGTTTATTGGAAAGAGGCTATTCATACAATAGTATACACACTAAATAGGGCCCAACTAAGAGTGCACAACAAAAGGACACCTTATGAGCTATGGTATGGTAAGAAACCTTCTATCAAATACTTCAAGGTTTTTGGTAGTAAGTGTTTCATTAAGAAATATAATGATGGAATTGGTAGTTTTTATGCAAGATGTGATGATGGAATATTATTAGGATACTCAACTCACAATAAGGCATATAAGTGTTTCAACAAATGCCTCAAGAGATTAGTTGAGTGTGTACCTATGAGAATAGATGAAGATTTGCATCAGTCAAGGCAAAAATAAAAAAATCAGATTGAAGAACATCATAATGAAGGTGAAGAAGAATCATAAAATGAAGATGTAGTTAGAAAAACTCCAAACAAACCCCCAAGCAAATATGTTCAGAAGTGCCAAGTCCTGAAAATTAGATTATAGGAAGCGAAGATACTAGTGTGAAAACTAGAAGAAGACATGTTGAAAATGATGATCAAGTCAACTTATGTCTTCTAACTAAAATAGAACCAAAGAGTTACAATGAGGCCAAAAAGAGTGAATATTGGATAAAGGCTATGAAAGAGGAGCTACAACAGATTGAAAGAAACAAAACATGGGATTTGGTTCCAAGGCCAACTAATAAGAACATTATTGGCACAAAATGTGTCTACAAGAACAAAGTGAATGAAGAAGGTCAAGTGATTAGAAATAAGGCTAGACTAGTATGCAAGGGATGCTCACAAGTTGAGGGTATAGATTTTGAGGAAAAAAATTCCCCGGTTGCAAGACTATAGGCTATTAGAATGTTCTTAGCATTCTCAGCATATAAAAACTACAAATTTTATCAAATGGATGTTAAGTTTGCATTCTTGAATGGTAACCTTGAGGAAGAAGTCTATGTTGGAGTACAGACAACACTAAGAGGGGGGGTGAATCAGTGTTGTAGATTTTAAAACCTTAATTTACTTTCTTTCAACAAATTTGTAAATAGTAATAATGATGTTATCAAAACTTAATTAGTTTGGCATGCTTCATCAATGTAAGAATCTAAATACCGAATAGTAATTAATATAGAAAGCTTAGACATGAATGATAAGTAAATCACACAATAATAGAAACCATGACACAAAAAAATTTAGGAGTGGAAAACCCTCATGGGGTAGAAAAACCACTTAGAATTGCCTCACTAGCTTAATCAAAATGCCTCACTGGCAACACAAGCCTCACTGGTAACACAAGCCTCATTGGCTACAAATGCATCATTGGCAACACAAGCCTCACTGGCTACAAATGCCTCACTGGAAATGATCATATTGTCTCACTGACTTGATCATTTTAACTTCATTATACATTTTTGAATAGAGAATAAATCAACTATAGAGGATCACTCTGTTTCACTATAAATCACATTTCATTTTCAATCCAATACACTTGGTATCCTAAAGATTCATTTGCTAAAATATTTAAAATATCAAATGTACCAGTTACAATATGCTTTGCATAATGCTTGCAAAGCTCTTATTACAGAAACCAGACTATGCTTTCATTCCTTCTGTAAAACCTCCGAACACATAACAGTGTCAAAGCACTATTTAAAAAAACAACTGTATCACCTGATATGCTACCACTTGTCAACAAATGTAATCATTAGATAAACCACTTTCAAACTGTATCAAACTATCCCATATCGAGTCATCAATGTGACTCCACCTGTTAACTTCATAATTGTTTTGCAATAACAAAATGGTAATCACACTATAGTTTTGTTCACCATGTCTGAACCAGAGTTTATTATGATGCTTTTTGGTATATAGAACCAAGAGTAAAGAAATAAACTTTAACACAACCCACAGTATAAACCAAAATAGAAAGTATGCAGTTTGTCATAAACTCGACACTAAACTAGGTTACATATCAAGTATGAATTGAAGTTTGAAATAGAAAAGAATGAATTCAAAACCCTTTAATAAATAATTAACACAGGATTTAGACTAGAGTTACACAACATGACAAACCCTTGACAATATTACAGTCACTATTTTTAACTTAAACACAAACATTACCACAGTATTAACAAAGAAGAAAATCAACATGACACTACATTAACTGTGTTTATCACTTAACAGAGACATAGATCTAACTAAACCAAACAATATTATCACTGTTCAACAAAATCCCCAAACTGAAAAGCAAAAACCCATAACCCTTGCTGTAACGACCAAACTTTATTCTAGAAAAACCCAACAATTTTTATTTTTATTTTTTGGTATCCAACGATTAAACTAATTGTCATGCCCAAATACTTGCACGAAGACCAAAACTCAACTATCAATTTTGCTTGAAGCAATCATAAAATAAGTACTAGTAATGGCTAACCATGCATGTGCATGGTTGAATACTATACACGTCGAGAGACATTGCTCATGTAACACCACCCTTGACACATCCCTTGAGATCAAAGAATGTGAACAATGAGGTGGCTCTATATGCTAGGTTACATAGGTTCGTCAATTGGCTCTTTTTGGTAAACATTAAGTTACAATCCAGATCGCTCAACAAATATTCCAACATTATACATGTTGTGAGGTAAGGTTTCTAAATGGTGGCATAATAGTTATTTTGTTAATTAAGCTCTTACATTCATCAAGTTTATCATTCATATTTACACATTTCCTTTAGTCATCCTTACCAATAAGGTGACCATCAAACTCTATAAACCCAAAAAAAAAGAGATGTAGAGATTCATTCAAAATTAATCCAAAAATTAGTATTATCATGATTCAATCAATTATAAGTATTATTATTATGATTGTGCATATTGTTTTGGGTATTAATAATGTCCTTATTATTTTATAGAATAATAATTCTTTTATTGCCACTATTTTAATTACATTATTGACTCCATATGGTCTATTAGAATCTTTATCTATGCTATGATATTTTTATTTTACTATTATTTTAATTTATTTAATATTCTTGGTGCTAAAAATGAAATAAACACTAATATTATTTCATTTGCTGATAATTTAATATAGATATTTTTTTTTTTTCCATGATATTCAGGATAGTAATTTTCAATAATTAATTAAATTTACCACTTAGGTGAATAATATTATAAATTCACTATGAAATTATTGCTATAAGAATTTACTAAGTTAGTTATAAAACTATTCTTTAAAATTCTTGCAACATTTTGCATTGGCAATAATAGTAGCTTGCCTATTTATGTGTACTAACAGTTATTTGAATCATTATATTTTTTTAATATTTTATATAACTAAACACATTAACAATACTTATGATAATCTTATAAATTATTTTTATAATATCAACATAAATATTATTACTCCAAGAATGAATATTGACATAAGTATTCAAGTGTAATTTCAAGTGACCAGTATTAATATTGATATAAATGTTGTAGGTGGTTACACACACTAATTTTAAACCCACGGTAAAAGATTTTTTATTTTATTTTTCTCTATTTATAATGCCAATATCACCAAATACTAATGTGGAGATGTAGCAGTTGTTGCTATTAATTTATTACTAGATTTTACATAATAACGATAATATTTAAATTGTCTTCGATATTAACAATCACCAAATTAAAAAAAAATGATATGACAAGCAGCAAATTTAGTGCTTCACCTAAACATTATATTTATGACTGCCATCTTAACATTTAAATTATAACTACATTTTAAATATGTAAGTGTCCATGTAATTTTATTTTTTTTATCCGTGTAATTATTAATGTTAGCCTGGCACTTGCTAATTTTAACATTTCCCCTCCCCCATGTTATTTTGAACTGATATCAATCTCCGTACAGGGCATTTGATATTAGTACAGATATCATATATTGATGACAAATCCGAGATGGCAATTAAAATAAATAAGTGACAACATAATATATACAGAACAAGAAATTTTAACATAATCTTTTTATTTTATTTCCATCTACTCCTTATATTAACAAGGGAAAATATCTTATGTGGATGGCAATTGTAATTAAATAAAAATAACATTACTACTGTAGGCATATTTATTAACCATTCCAATGATCACATTATTAAATGTCTGGTAACACAGTGCAGTTACATTAATACCATACCAGCAAACATCACCCACCATAACACTTTCACAGAGAAATAAATCATGAATAGCCTCACTGCAAGAGACGTACTCAGGTGGATTTACACACGCCAGTCAACCAAGACTTCTCACGCAACTCGAAAACAAATGAGTGGACTGCTTACTGACAGTATTAATTGCAATGCACAGAAGTAGATTGGTGCACTTCCACTGCAGATATTTTAATTCGTTCTACAAGTTAGGTCATAGAATCTAGCACCCATGCTGATTATAGATGTAGCATTGGATTCTTTGACAACGCCCATTCAATTATTGTATTTTTAGATTGACTGCAAAGTTCTTATGTTTCTTTATAATCTCATTGTCGTTCAGTATAAGTATATATATTTTTTTAGATCACTAAATCAAGCTTAATTGCTATGCTCAAATAGGAAGGTGATTTACAAAGGACTGTGGCAGCGAGGGGATGATATGGGTGATTTGCAGCAAAGTATATGGGTGATTTTAAAGGTTGCAAGGCGCATGAATGACTTCCAAAACTATAATAATAGATTGATGCTCCTCCCCCCCCTCTCATCTAGAGATGAGTCCAACACCAGATTTGTTAAGGTCAATGAAGTCATTGGGCAATCTTTGCATAACAAGAGGGGCGAAAAAAAGAAGCACGTGGTATTTCCACAAATTGGAGCCTAGAAAGAAAATACATGGAATGGAGTTTGTGGCTGCTCCGCTTGCACGTTGAATGCATTCACATTTCTTTGACTTTTGTGTATTAGCTGTAATTTCTTTTTTAGAGATCTATGATAGTAGGCGCACACTGAAAGACATATTTGTTTCAGTATTAGGGGAGAGGACCCAGTACTTGAGCATGTTTCAATAGTTGTGATAGTAGTTGTTAATATAATGGTCAATATTTTTATCAATATTGGACTAATAGTTGTGACTTTAAAGTTGTTAGTGTTGATGATAACTACCCATAGTTAAACAAAATGTATTCCTTTGATCTAAAAAGCAACCAATCATGTGATTCCACATCAGTGTTCAATAAAACATGCTGTGAATTCACAAGTATTGGTCTCACTTTTTTTTTGGGCCTTTTTGGACACCTTGACAAAAAGCATGCTGATGTGGCATCATATTTGATGATGTGGCCCTGAAACCTTAGTTATAAGTAGGGGACTTGCCAAGTAAGCTGCTGTAAAAAATTAGGAGTGATTTGAAATTTCCACGTAAGATTTTGAGAAGCGCGAAGTTAGGGTGCACAACTACGAGATCCTCTCCCCTATTTACTTGTACAGAAGTTTCTTAAAATTTCAAACTCTGCAAGAGTAAATGTATCAACCCAAGTATTTTATAGTTGATTAAAAAAGAAGCAAAGATGTATTAATTTGTGGGTGTGGGAACTGCAGGAGGGGCGACTAACCATGGATGTTGCGCCTGTTAAAGCTAGAGTTTCGAAGGAGCTCTGATCTGACTTTATTATTATTATTATTATTATTTCTTCACTATTAATATTTATTTCATTCCCTCTCCTTGGAGTAACTTTCGGATCGATAGGCTTTCCTGGGTTCGCATATGTTTATATAAATACTGCTATTTCATTGTCGCTTCAAATATATATAAACAGATTTTCCCGTCCATAAGTAGAACAAGATAATGGAATGATGGGAAGAAGAAAAAAATATATTATAAGAGTTGAAACCTAAAGATACCCGGAATTCCATAAGACAGTGCTGAACACGCATACTGCAGTATAAGTGCTTATACATGACTTTACTGATTCGTTTTCAGCTAAGGTGACAGTATCCGAAGAGAAGCTCAAAGCAAATAACTTAAGAAGCTTACTCGTTTTACATTTTGACGAAAGAAAACTATTAGTGCAGCAAAAGGTTAACGTTCATACATTATTTTGAAAAGAGTATAACATGGTCATTTGTTATTTAAGAAAAAATTACTATCTCTTCAAACATTGATAAGAATGCTTTTATATTAGGTTCACTATTTGGTTTGTGCAGCAACCGCCACTTGCTTCACATAATAGAACACTCTTCGAATAACCTATTTCTGTGCTTAAGAAGAATCTTTCTCAACCATGAAAAATTACAGCGCCTTTGTTTAGCTGGAAAGGTATTCCAAGCATTACTTTTACTATACAGAACTGGGTTGAACAATTAAAGTAAATACAATTAAATATGCTCAATGTTCCTCTCAAAGCCAAATAAAACCCCTTTCTAACTCGTTATTTTATTTTTATTATATATATATATATATATTATATATATTTAGCAAATATGAGGAGATTAAATAGATGACAAACTAATGCATACAGGCTTGCTCTCCACCCTACGGTAATGGCATCATGGAGTCTCATGGACTCTAGCCATACCCCCGAGCAAGGAAGTCTCTTAGCTCCAAGATGATGCATGGATTTTTAACAAAAAAAAAAAAATCAATGGAATAATCATTAACATAGCACCAAATTTCATGCATTTAGGTCCTCTACTATTTGTTTCAGCCATGATCCAAGCAACATACCACTTTCTTACAACAAAAGGGAAAATGAAAGTGAGGGAGAACTTATCTCTTTTCTTTAGGTGAAAGAATTAACCCTTTTATCCTTCTTTCCTCTCTAAACCAAGCCATCTTGACCACTATCTTCTCCAAAGGGACTCCTCCTCTCCCGCCCTCATTCTTTCTATCCTCTTCACTAAAGTTCTCCAAAGGGAGAAGTGGGTAACACCCAAATCTTCCATCTTCTTGAGATATATAGGAATCTTCCAAACCTACACTCTTTCCCACGAGTTCTCACACATGTGTGAGTCTTGTGCCAATTCCAAAAAGTTTTGGGGAGTAGGTGGTTGAGAGTGACAAGTCACTCTTCCCAAGCCTCAACACTTTTTGAATTTGTCACACTCATGAATGTGGACTTTTGAGGGGTCTTTTAACACTCCAAGGACAAGTTCACATGTCAAAGAGGTTCCAAAACCATAGGTATAGGTCCTAGGGGTCTATTATTGCTCAAAAACCAAAGAAATTGACTCAATAATCCTTTTTTAAAACCCACACAAGAATCCATACGAACTTTGATCCTAACCAAGGGTTCCAACTCCAACCAAACTCACATCACATGTCTCACAATTGGATTCTACTCAAACATATCACCCAATCAATAATTAAACCTCAAACCCTTCTAAGTCAAATAGAGCTACACTTAGAGCTTCCCAAAGATGTATTTGATTTGATTTCAATATTTTATCCATCCTTCTATTTGCATATTTGATTCATGCACATTACCAACGTCAGCATGATTAGATCATATATCTCTTCATATTATTATCTAATCCAATTCACATAATTTTCACTCATGAACTATTTACTCATTAATACATCAAATGAACCTAACGATTCAATTTTCATTATAATAAAGGGAAATGCACACTTACTCCAATGCACGAATATAGTCAATGAAATAGTCACTCTATCATTTTGTTTACCACCTTAGTAATTCATATTAAACTCCTATATCATTAATGATGAATCATTTACCAAAATTTAATATGCCAAATAACCTAGCTCTTTCAAGTTATATCCGACAATTCACATGTGCATCTATCATAATTAAATCAAGGTTAATGCCCATGAATCCTAAATAAAGTTTTATCATTCATTTCATCATAATTATCATCTAACTACTTGTGTGATCGAAATAAAATGGGGGTTACGAAACGGGGTCTTACATTCATGGTAGCATAAATAAAATCTCAAAATAAAAAGCAGGAATATTATCAGATAATCACACTATTTGTCATCCATAATACATCTTACCATCTATTTAGGATCATGTAAAGCATATTAGAGATTTACTAATCACATGAAAGGTGGGGCCTTACACTTTCTTTTTCATTTGAAACAAAACATGTATTAAGGAATGAAAACACCCGTTCCTCTGTATTCCTATCACAAACCACCAGGATTCTGGTAACCGTTCAAGGCAGTTGGCTCCTCTTCAAAATCAAAACTATGCATGTCGTGCCTAGCTCGAGGGCTCTTTCAAAATGAAATAATAAAAATGAGTTTCGGTTATATTTTCTTTTCCACTTTTATGTCATATGCTTCATTTTATATCATATGCTTCATACCACTATTTAGTGCCTGTGATAAGGTTTATTAACCTTATATTAGTAATGTCCAAATACCATGCCTTAGGATATGTCAATGTCGTAGGCCTTAAACATTATTTGATTGAGTTCATATCAAAACCCTTATCATCTTATCACATATGTAACCAAGATCTTATCATTCTTTGCACATATAAAATGGAAAGATATAAATTAAAAAAAAAACATATATGTATCAAGTATTAAAAATAAATGATCCTGTACCTGAAACCATAGCATATAACTTGTCTGCCCATCAAGTGTATTTTACCATAGATCATGCCAACAAGAAAACCAACCACTGAATTTGAGCATCACCAATGAAGAATATACCAAACATATCAAAGTATGCAAAATTCTTAAAGAGAAACATCATGTATCATGTGATATGCTCTGAGAAACAAAACTTGAAGGGTTTGAATCACCTGAAAAAGGAGATTATGTATGTAGATTGATAAAAGCACTATATGGGTTAAAGAAAGCACCTAGAGCATGGTACTCTAGATTGGACAACTATTTACATCAGCAAGGCTTTAGGAAAGGATGTGTTGACAACAATCTATACACCAAAGTGGAAGGTAACGATATGATTATAGTTGTTGTTTATGTAGATGATATCATCTTTGCTAGAAGTCAAGACAATTTGTGCAAGAAATTTGTTGATCGAATGCAACAAGAATTTGAAATTTCAATGATAGGTGAGCTGTCCTACTTTCTTGCTTTGTAAATTTTACAATTAGACAAAGAAATTTTTATTTCACAGACCAAGTATGCTAATTTAAACATGTTGAAAAGGTTTCAAATGGATGATTGTAAGCCTGTTAGTACACCTATGGTGACTGGATGAAAGCTGTCCAAGAATGATGATTCACCTGATGTTGATCAAAATATGTTTAGATCCATGATTGGAAGTCTATTGTACCTTACTTCCTCTAGACCAATTATTGTACAAGCAGTATGTATGGTAGCTAGATTTCAGTCTTCTCCAAAACAATCTCATTTGAATGTAGTAAGAAGAATTTTTAGATATTTGCAAGGAAGTTTGACCTATAGTTTATGTTATGCTAAACATGATGGCTTCATATTGCAAGCATACACAGATGTAGATTGGGTAGGGTGCATAGATGATAGGAAGATCACAAGTGGTGGTGTTTTCTTCCTTGGTGGTCAATTGATCTCTTGGCAAAACAAAAAGAAAGAATCTATCTCTTGTCTACAACTAAACCAGAATACATAGTTGCTGCCTCATGTTGCTCTCAAGTTCTCTGGATGAAACAAACACTAAAAGATATTCAAGTAGAATATTAAAAATATATTTCCATTATGTGTGATAATCTAGTGCAATCAATATTTCTAAGAATCCAATTATGCACTCAAGAACCAAACACATAGCTATTAAGTACCATTTCTTGAGGGAACAAGTGAGTGAAAAAGAAGTTCAACTTGAATATGTGAATATTGGTGAGAAAATAGTTGATATCCTTACCAAGCCATTACCCAAAGAGACATTTGAAAATTTGAGAATGAGATTGGGAGTTGTATCTCCCTCTTATCACACTTAGTTGGATATGGAAGGATATGATTTTGGAGGAGTTTATTGTATTTCATCTTACATCCCTGAATTTTTTCTACTGTGGGGGGGTAGAACTGTCAAGTTTGAAGTTAAAGGAGAGATGGTTGTTTCTCATATCATACACCTATACACTTTCTATCTCATTGTTTCCCCTTACATGTTTCTTAGGGGAGACATTTTTTTTGCTGACCAAGTTTATTGTTATCCTTTATACTAGAACATGCCTTACCATTTGGTTGGTGCAAATCTAAATCTTGTTATGATCATCACAGGGGGAGACAATATGAAAGTGGTGTGTTCATTCAGATGTCTCTTCAATTTTATGACACAGGGGGAGAAGATAATCTAAACGGTATGACAACACAACGGTCTTTGATCTGAAAGTGGTCTTTATGACACCCTTTTCCATTATTGTCAAAGGGGCGGAGATTATCTATTGAAGGGGAGAAGATCAACTAGATGAAGGGGAGAAACTTTAGTTGATAGTATAGCAATCGATTGGTTGACATCAATGCCAAAGGGGGAGATTGTTGGCATTAGATGGAGATTGTTGGCATTGAGATTGTTGGTTGGAATTAGATTATCATTGATGTCAACTCATGGTATAGAAACCAATGTGTAGCTACAAGTTAACCAACATAGCTACAAGAAGTTCACAATGACAAGAAATTCATGCTACAAGAACCTCACAATTTGCAACAACAACAGTGTGCAACTCATACTACAAGAACCTCATAGCGATAGGAACTTCACAGCTCAAATAACATCTTAAATGGATGGTCAACAATAGTCAACTTTACAACTTGGGTCGATTAGAGAATACTAACATGGCATACATGTGGCAAAAAGTTTGTGGAATAATGATGACTTGGTGAATATGTGTAGTTTGGTCGATTAACTCATTTTTATCTGCTAGGGTTTTTGTATGCACATGATTTTGTTGTGCTTGGCTAAAGGAGATTGGTTCTATTTTTTCATTTCTCAAATATTATGACAGTTACAGAAAAATGTGCAGGTTTAAACCTAGATCAAAGGTTTTTGTTTGTCATTTTCTTCAGCTTAAGGTATGGTGGTTCAAACCCTAAGTCGACACCTCATTTAGCAAGGCAATTATATCAGATGCATATAAGATTTTCATCAGGTTTTATAATATTTTTCTTTTGTCTTCAACCTGCTTTGGCAGCCATTATGGTTCAAATAAAATTAAACTTTAGTGTTGATTCTTTGTTTGGCGGTGAAGTTTCTTTCTATAGAAACGCGAGATGAATTTTTTTTCAAATCTTTTTGTTAAGTTACCTCTTGTAGAGTCAAGAAATGCCCTAGATAAAGTTATTATTTATTGTAAATTAGATAGTGAAATCGGATTTGCAAGCCGTAGTTAAACTAAGCAAATAGATGCAAAAGAAATCTAATATTTGTTTTGTTTAAAATACAAAAGAGGCATTTTTAAATTGATGACAGCTAGTCTAAATATGTGTAACAACATCAAATCATTTAGTTGCTCAAGAAGAGCATTAAATAATTGTAGATGGAATAGCATAAGGAGGATAAAATGTCTCCAATTAAAAATATACTACTACAAGAATGTCAAAAAGTTGCAAAAATATTTATTTAGGGACAACTACAGAGTCTTGTTGTTCTATAGAAGTTATATATAACAAAGGATGTTATTCATTTTTGTAAGTGTGTACATAGGAGATGAGAGAAGAATAGAGTGTGAGAGTGTAGAGTTTAGGCGAAGGAAAAGAAAGAGAGAAGATAACACTATAAAAACAGAGTATGCCCTTTTGAGTGTAGAATGTTTTTGTTTTTGTAGAAGTGTGTGAAGGCATGTGATAGTTTTGTAGAGACTTATTATGTGGATGTAGATAATAGAGTCTTGCAGATTTAGTGTAAGAATACTTGAAGAGTTAGTTGCTGATAAAAAGACTAGAAGTTGTTTGAGGACAACAAAATCAGCAAAGACTTCACAAGTGTAGAAATCTATTTGAGTTATAAAACTTCATGTGTAACATGATACTTGAAAATTGTAATCAGAAATATCATATTGTATAATCATCTGAGTGGGAGATCAGATTAGGGGTAGAAGCTCCTTTGAGTTGGTGCTCATCAACCTTGCATTGGTGTTCCATTGGGTTGATGCCCATAAATTTTAATTAGAAATCATTTTCATTGTGAGGCTATATTAGAGCAATAGTCTCTAGCAGCTATTCTCACTTATATTTTTCCCATCTTGGGTTTTCCTTGTATATCATGTGTTGTGGATGCATTTTGTGAGTTTGATTTGGTTTCCCTTCTTTCATTCTTGGTTTATGCTTTCAATATAGATAGTTATATTGCTTAGAAATTGAAAATTTGTAGTTCACTGATTCACCCCCCCTCTTAGTGGTATTTGTGTTCCTTCAATATTTATGTTATTCAATTTTAGAACTAGTTGGCTTCTTAGTGTTTTTATTTCATTTTAGATTTTTTTTTTATGCACTAATAGAATAAGATAGTCACTTTCATTTGTGATGTAATTATTTTAGGGTATTTTCCCTATTAGAATCTTGCATATTGCATTGAAAACTTTTATAACCTTTCCTTATAGTTTGTATACCATTCAAAATTAACTATAAAATTTAATCTTTGTAATGGCTATCCAATGTTGTTTTTGATAAAAGGGTAAAACGGGTTTTACAGGGACCCGAAACCACAAAGTTTACAAAAAAGAACACCAAAGTTCCACCAAAAAAAATAGATGCCCGAGAAAAAACTAGCAGCAACCAAACATAAAGGACCAGAAGGGTCGGGAAAGAAGGGATAGCAGAGAAAGCACACAGGAAACCCCAACCATTGCTTCAGAGACCTAAGGACAGTCTCTGTCTCCGCCTCCATATCCTGCATATCTTTAACCCCCTTTTTAAATGTTTGAACCATTTTCGGAGTAAGGGGGGTCTTGCGCTTCAAGTTGGCACGGGTTTTTCTGGAAATTCCAGGTTTCGTGTCCTGGCTTTTATCTTCAGTATCTTCTAGATCAACCAACAGAGATCCCTACTGGGCTTTGTCAAGCTTTTCAGTCATCGCATTAATAATTATAGCATTATGTCTTGCTATACGATTATTTTGTTCAGCAACAATTTTGATGGTATTCCTTAAGCTCTCAGCTTCGGTGTCAATGTTCCTATTACTATGAGCCACTTCTTTCTTATCCATCTCAGCAATCTTAGCACCCATTTCATTGATCTTACTTTGCAGGGCCCAGTTTTTTATTTTCAACTCATTAATTTCAGAGAAAGTCCAATCCAAGAGTTTGGAATGGGACTCAGAATTGATTTTTGCAAGGTTGAGATAATCAAGAGAGGGCTCTTTACTAGTGTTAACAGGGGAATTATCTACAAAGTGTTTGTCTGGCACAGGGTCAGCATAGTGCTCAGAAATATTGGTATCAGATTCCTCCGACTCGGAGGATTCTTCAGAGTATGAAACAAGGCTTTTAGCCTGGGTTTTCTTGCCAACAGAGTTGATCTTAGGAGGAGGGTAGTCAGGCTCAGGCTCAACACAGGTTTTACCCGATTCCCTGGAAGGGCCAACATGTAAACTAGGGGCTTTTCTAACCAGGCTATGGTTAGGAAAATACTCTGAGCCACTAGGCTCAGTATCATCACTCTCAAAATCTGGGTTGGTTTCCAAAATAGCAGGAGCGGGCACATGAAGATGTTCAACAATCAGCCTAATTAACCCAGTGTGAAGAATGAGGAATCTTTTAGGGTTTTTCTTGTTGTCTTCCAAGCTTTTCTTCAAAGAGCAAAAAAGATAATAGGGGATAGAGACCCTTACCTTGTGTCGGAAATGGTTGAGAAGAGCAAAATGGTAGCCATAAATTTTAGTGTATCGCCCGTCCACCGTTATGTACTCCATGATGACCCGAAGAACCTTTCTCCATATAGTTTTTATAGAGTCAACATCGAAGTAACTGTTAGCAATTTTGACCAAGCTTTGCTTTTCCTTGTCCTTTTTGGGAAATCTGATAACAACTTCATCAAAAAAGACCCTGTCCCTAAAAAACTTCTTCCCATCAGTGGGTAATCTCGTAATATCAGCAATAAGGTTTTTCATTGAGCTCCACATTCTTGCCAAACAGGGTCAAATTACCATCATGCCAATTTTTGGTAAAGAGATCCATAGCCTCCTAGTCAAAGCCATGAAGCTTCTCCAGAAAAGGAATTAACCCTCCACTTTTAATCTTGTTCCAAACCTTGGCATTTTTCATGTGAGTTTCGTAGCTGTCCAGCTCAGTTTGCTTTTTGTCTCCTCCCATATCAGCTGACACAGTGAGGTAGGTCCAAACACAAGCCTTTCTAAAATTGGCCCCACCAAATCTTAGAACCCACAAAGCGTGCGAAGTAATCTTGCAAATACTCCACTCGGCTCGGTCCCATGCAATCTAATGATTGTGATGTGATAGATCCAACCTGTCCTCATTAAAGGGATAACACGTCACCTTACTATGTGATTTATCATAATTTAATAGGGCACATATATTAAAATTTAGATCACTATTATTTAGCCAAGTACACACTTCTTTACTCTTAACTCCTTCATTAGCAAAAAAGTCTGCAACAGCATTGGCTTCTCTATAGGCATTTGATATTTTAACTTTTTCAAACTTGGCCAAATTCAATTTGGCTTCATCAATCAATGATTTGATGGTCCATGGGGGAGGAGACTTGCCACAGAGGTAGTCAATTATGTTTTTT
Source organism: Sequoiadendron giganteum (assembly GCA_007115665.2). Classification (NCBI taxonomy): domain Eukaryota; kingdom Viridiplantae; phylum Streptophyta; class Pinopsida; order Cupressales; family Cupressaceae; genus Sequoiadendron; species Sequoiadendron giganteum. The sequence goes on from CM021102.1 coordinate 245,336,571, forward strand.
GAGTCTCCTTCAAGCCATAAATTTTTAATGTTAAGACTTTGGGCTAGATTTATGATATGGTAAGCGCCAGCCGCCTCCACCAAGTGATTATTTTGAGAGCCAAGAGGCGAGGTGACCACACCAATGAATTTTCCATTGGAATCCCTTATAATTCCTCCACAGCTCACCGCCCCTGGATTACCTTTAGCTGCACCATCAAAGTTAGCTTTGGTCCACCCGTTAGGCGGAAAAGTCCAGCAAACTCCCTCTCTGTCCTTTTTGGCCTTCATAATAGAACTAGACAAATTAGGATTTATGTTCCATTCCTTAGCAACAAATAGATCATAGTTCGAATACTCTACATTCATGGTCTTCCTATCCTTCTAGGCCATGACATTGAATTTTTCCTTCAGGGATCTGACAATTTTATCGAAGACATAATCCATAGAGGCTTCTTTGCCCCTAAAAATTATGTTATTGCATTTTTTCCAAAGGCCCCAAGCAATATGAGGGAAGGATAAATCCCAAAAAGACCTAAGTAAAGGATTCCTTGTCGGGGCTTTCCACTGAGAGAAGAAATCTTCAATGGACAATGGGAAAACCCAAGGAAGGTTCCATAACCTGATAAAATTTTCCCATAGAGAAGCAGCAAAAGAGCAATGAATGAATACATGACTCACAGATTCAACATCCATCTTACAAAGACAACATCTATTAGGGATTTGAAATCCATGTTTACACAGGTTGTCAATCATAAGCAACTTATTTTGGAGCAAGATCCAAAAGAAGATATTAATTTTAGGAATCAAATGTTTGCACCAAGCTTTAGACCAAAAGGGAGGATGATCCAGAGAAGAAGTGATCTTAGCAAAAGTAGAAGAAATAGAAAAATTACCAGAGGGATCATCAATCCAGACCACGCGGTCCTCCAACTACTTAGAACTAAGTCTAATAGCTAGCAGCATAGTCTGGATGGGGACCAAAGCCTGACTGACTCTGCCCAAGTCCACCCAATTACCATTCACTCTGTAATCTTTAACATAAGTTTCAAACCTAGCCTTGCAATTCTCAGCCCAATCTCTGAAGGAATTGATTTTTATCAAGGGTTCCTTAAAAAGCCATTTGTCTTCACAGAATCTAGTACAATTACCATTTCTCACTTGCCAACCAATGCCTTCCTCCACAATCTTTTTTCCAATAATTAAATTGTTCCAGCATATAGATCCTCTCAGAAGAAGGTGGGGGTCCTTCTTGATAATGGAAGAGCAATTGTTTTCTAAATATTTGCTAGCCACAATATCGATCCACTCCCCAAAGGAAGAGAAGATTCTCCAGATTTGCTTAGCCAAGAGGATTTTATTAACAGTTCTGATTCTTCTTAACCCAAGTCTGTCATTATTTTTAGGTCTACAAACCAGATTCCAATCAATTAAGGGAACTCTTTTATTTTCCTCAACACCCGACCAAAGAAATCTTTTTTGAATTTTTTCAGTTGTATCAGCAAATTTAGCTAGAATCTTAAAGAGGCTCAGGACGTAGATAGGAAGATTCTAGAGAGAGGCTTTGAGGAGCTGAAGCTTACCAGCTTGATTAAGCAAAGCACCTTTCCAACCCGCAAGCTTCTTACTGAATCTATCCACCAACGATATCCAGAAACAATCAAGAGATTTCAAACTTAAAGGAAGACCCAGGTAGGTGGCAGGAAGGGAATCCACCTTACAATCTAGAATTCTTGCAATTTTGGTATATCGATGAGTCAGAGTATTCAAAAAGAACAACTAACTTTTTTGATTGTTGATCAGTTGTCCAGAAGCTCTCCCATACTTGTCAAGCAATTGTTTTATAGATTTGGCTTCAGACATAGAAGCTTGACCCATGAGCATAGTGTCATCAATGAATTGTTGATGAGAACACACCAAGTTGCCCGAGGAAGGTCTGAGCCCAGAGATAAATTTAAAGTGTACCAGATTTTTCAAGTTCCTGCCTAAACTTTCAGCCATAATAGTGAATAAAATAGGAGATATAGGATCACCCTGCCTTAGACCTCTAGTACTCTGAAAAAAGAAGGTCGGGGATCCATTGACCATAATCGATATGGAAGCTGTGGACACAAGTTGTTCCACCAATTGAACAATCCTATTATTAAAGCCAAAGGCCTTCAGAATTTTAAATAAAAAAATCCAATCAACTCTGTCATAGGCTTTTGAGATGTCAAGCTTTAAGAGGAAACCTTCAGTCTTCGACTCAACAAGGGAGTGAATGTTCTCATGAACCGTAACTATAGAATCAAGGATTTGTCTGCCAGGAATGAATCCATTCTGTTGAGGAGAAATCAAGGAAGGCAGAAAAATTAAGAATCTAGAGGTTAAGACCTTAGAGATGATCTTGTATAAAGAATTACAGAGATTGATAGGCCTAAAAGCCTCAAAGTTATTAGCTCCAGATTTCTTGGGGAAGAGAACCAAGAAAGTAGCATTTAATTCTCTTAAAAGACATCTGGCTCCAAAAAATTCCTTAGCAGCATTAACCACATCTTCTTCAACAATCTACCAGAGCCATTGGAAGAAAAACAAAGGGAAACCATTAGGACCCGGGGCTTTATTCCCATCAAAGGAAAAGACAACCTGCTTGACTTCCTTGTTGGTAGGGATAGCTATCATAAAAGAGTTGTTTTCCTAGTTGATAATTCTTGGTATAGCTTCCACTAGCTGATCTTGCTCATTCTGGTTTATTTCAGTACTAGCTGAGAGAAGAAGTTTAAAGAAGGAGCCCACCTACATCCTAATATCCTCTTCCTCCTCAAATCTAGTTCCATTCACATCTATTTGAGATATTTTGTTTACAACTCTATGTTTAGAAGCCGAAAGGTGGAAGTACCCGGTTTTTCTATCTCCAGCAGACAGCCAAAGGGCTCTAGATCTTTGTTTGCAAAACTCCTCCTCCTTCCCAATTATGTCATGCATTTTCATAAGGAGCTCATTCTCTTTTTCCTTAGTACCATTCAAGTAACCCTCCTTCTGTATTTTGAATTGGATTGCTCCTAGATCCATCTGAAGTTCAGACTTGATCTTAAAGATGTTCCCAAAAGATTCATTTTTCCATTTTTTAAGATTACATTTCACTTCCCTTAATTTTTTAGCAATTATGAACATTCTAGTTCCTTGAATACTTATATTCCACCATTTTTTTATTTCCTCTTTAAGAGCAGGATGAGAGGTCCACATTTTTTCAAATCTGAAAGGAGTATTCTTCTTCTTTTTTATAGAATCCGCAGTGAAACTGATAGGGGAATGATCAGAACCTATTCTAGTGAGGGCTTTAACGGAACAATAGTAATCAAAATACCAATGATTGGAAATCAAAGATCTATCTAATCTAACCTATATGAGGTCCGTCCCCTTTCTGCAATTGGACCAGGTGAAAGAGGTTCCAAGAAGATCCAGATCTATCAACCCTTGAGTATCAATAAAATTCTGAAGATCCTCTTTACTTTCTAAGTTAATCTGAGATCCCCCAAATTTATCACCATTCATTAAGGGAGTATTGAAGTCCCCCATAACAATCCAAGCTTCTTTATCAAAAATCCTCCTAATGGAGGCTAGTTCCAGCCAAAATGATTTCCTCATACCTTTTCCATTAGGAGCATAAATGTTCATTTGAATCCAACTGAAGTTATCTCTTATATGAGTGAATCTAGTAACTATGTGATTCGTACCTTCCAGTATTAGATCTCCTTTGATATTGTGGCTATTCTAGAAAGTAACAATGCCACCCGAAGCACCATTTGAGTTATTGCCCTAGTTGTTGTAGTACTGAAAGAGTTTCATCTTTTCAATTTTCTCCTTAGACATTTTAGTTTCCTGAATTAGAAGAATATCAGGTTTGTGATCTCTAACAAAGTTGCGAAGAACATCCTGCTTGTGGGGGCTATTGAGTCCCCTTATATTCCAAGAGATAATCTTCATTATACACTGGGGGAGTTAAGACACTTTGGGATGGTTTTCTGAGATCCATCCACTATATTCTGAAAGCTATTCAACTCTCCTTTTTTTTTTGAAGACTTTTTACCTCTTGAATTCTTTGTTGCTCCACAATCTGCCTTACCTCTTGATTTGGTAGAAATTCCACTTGGGGTATTCCCTTGTTTTTTTTTTTCTAGACTTCTTCTTTGATATATTCTCATCTTTATTAGTCTCATCTTGACTGTCTGTCTCTCTGCTAGATTCTCAATCCTTTTTGTTTGGTAGTCTTTGTTCCCAGGGTAATGTGTCCATGTTACTGTTCTCTTGACAACACAAGGATGTACTGGATAGGTTAGCTGAGTAATCCTATTTTCAAGGGATTCTAAAACCTCAACAGTAGAGCTGGTCTCCAACAGGTGCTCCACACCCATAGGGGGGAGAATATCAGAAAACAGAGAGAAATGAGGGATTTTCAAGACCAAGGATAGGCCCTCACTTGGGATATCCTCCAAGCCCGGCATCTCTTCATTTCTATCAGAAGGGATTGTCATTCGGGATAAGGAAGGAGATAGGATCCGATCTCCTTCTTCAGCTAGGGTGCCCTCATTAATAACTCTTTCCTTTGAAAAATACTTTAAGTTATGAAGCTCAATAGGGAACTCACCTTTATGCTCCAAAACCACTTCAATCTCTGATAAGCTTTTCTGATTATCGACTTCTATATTTTCCAACTCTTGCTCTTTATTCTCCCCCCTTCCTTCTCTAGAGTCATTCTTTTTTTTTTCCATTCTTTTTTTTCAAGTTCTACTGGCTTATCTTTCTCTAGAGCGGCATTTAGAGGGCATTTTTTTGCCCAATGACCAAATTTCCTACACTTGAAGCAAGCAAACGGGATGGTTTCAAATTCTATATTCTATTCCCAGGATCCTAGGTTAGATTGTATCTCTATCGATGATGGTAAATCTGCTTCCTGAGGAACCCCCACACATATCCTCGTGAAAACCAGTCTCTTTCTAGCAATTGTCATTATGTCGATTGAAAGGAGCTCACCAAAGGAGCTCGCAATGCACAGGAAGATGTCTTCACTCCAGTATTATATTACACTAACAAAATTAAACAAAAAATTTATGAGCTCCCTTAAATTTCCTATCAACATATCCTTAAACCCCTAAAGGTGCAAGTGCTAGTTTTATATGCAAGGTGCACATGATTTTAATAAAAAATAGTTTGTTCTAAGAAAACTATGCTAAAATTCCTTCTTTTTTTAATCCAGAAATGTTCATATACTCAATCTAATGGATTCAATGATAATTTTAATAATAATAATGTAAACATGATAAATACAAATATATCCTATCCTTGGTGCTCTTATTACAAGATATAATTAGGAGTCTACTATCACTTGTCTTTGGCATAATTTTTTTATATGCAAGGTCTACATGATTTAATGAATGATAGTTTGTTCTAAAAAAATTTGCTGAATTTCCTAATTATTTTAATCCAAGAATATTCATATATTCAATTAATGAATTCAATGATTGTTTAAAAAATAATAAAGTAAAAAAGCATCATCAATATAAATAGGAATATTTTCATTAAAAAAAATTATCACAAGTATGTGTGAATTCTTACATAATTCAATTTAATAATTTACCAACTTGTACAAGAGAATTTCCAATAAAAGGCATAGAATTCCAACACATAAAATTTAATAAATTTTCAAATTTAACATGAGAAATATAAAAGCATCTCTATATGATCAAGCCTTTGGCATTATTTCAACTGCAAGAGGGAGAAAATCATCTAGGTTCTTTTCCTCCAAGCATAGACCAATAGTCCCTTGCACACCTTCCAACTTGAAGTGTCCCTACCCTTCATGAGGCTAGTAGATAGATAGATATACAATTATATCATGTCATCCAAGACCTATTCTAGTGTATTGAAACTATCACATACATTCTCCCATACAACTCTAGATACCATATAGCTAAGTATTATAATTATGAATGACATGCAACAGGTTGACACTGTGAATAGACAATATAAGAAAAAAATGTATCACTTTGACCAATTTTTCATAATACAAGATTACATTCCTTATTGATATATGTGTCATTGTTCACATACCTCAATCTTAGTCTTATTAATAGAAAACAACTTTATACCCATGTAGATACTTCATAGTAACAACATATTAATCTAAGACATAAAATACTGAAAGTAAAACAAGTTTTACTATCCAAAACACAACCAATTTTTAACATGCTTTGCTTAAACCACAACATCATGAGAAGAAAAGTGTCTATATTTTTCCTTACAAATGTATATTTTTTTAAGAATTTTATAACGGTACTCAACTCAAATGTCATAAAAAAACATTATAGACACACATACATAAATACACATATATGTATGTATCTACATTACACTTTAAAGACTGAGTTATTAATTTCCCAAAATCAGAGATCACAACATCCTCAATAGAGAAAAATATTGAAAATGTTTGGTTCTATTATCTAATTCAATGATTGAAAGGATATGTAAAGAGCGAAACTCTTTAAATCAAAACATCGACAAAACTTTAAATAATTTCATTATATTCAAAATAAAGTCGACACTTCATTCATTTAGACATCAAAAATCTATTCAATTTCAAATCAACGACTTAAAGTCGATAAATAGATTCAATATAAATTTTCAGTTTAAATACATACACGTGTCATATTACACGACATTGATAATAATACAAAACAAGTTGTAATATAAGTTAAAATTCGAGACTTAGGCATTCAAGCGCCTTAAGCTCTTCAATACATAATTCAAGATTACAATAATACATAAATGAAGATGACATCCTTTGATCTTCAATCCAATAGTATATCTTCAATAATGAAGATGAGAACAAGGATCAGACACTTTTTCCGCCCAACCTCAAAGCTTACGCTTCCCCAGAATTCTTTAGTCATTCAAAGAATAACCGACCTTGCACGAATTGCTTAGCAAAAAGCAGTCAACAAGCAAGATGGAATCTAGTGCGTGCCTAGTATAACTAGTAAAACCACAAGCATTTTCAGTTTTCTAATTCATTTAAGAAACAAGCAAGTTCAATACTAGGATATGGTAGAGAGATCATTAATTCCATCTATTTCAATGGTCCTTAAGTTACTTGGTCAAGTAAAATGTCATGCACAAAAAATAAAATCAGTTTTCGAAAAACAAAACTACACTCTCTACTCGGCACTCGTCCCAGAAGGTAACTTTCCAAACACATGACATGCACATTCATTTATCAAGCATGCATGGTTCCAATCAAATAAATACAATCTTTCTCAAACAATTTAATGAAAAACTTGTTTCAAGCAAAAACAGTTTAAATGTTGTTATTTCATTATTTTAAACCATAAATAACATTAAATTAATAATTAAATCGAATAAATTAAATAACCAAAAAGAAGGTGTATCTCAAGTATGTAAATTAAATACATATTTAAAAAAGCATAAATGAGCACACGTTCTTTCGTTCTTTTTACTCATTTATTTTGTTTCATCTTTGAAATAATCCTAATTCATTTTTTTTTCAAGTAAATCATATTTTTAATTTAATTGATTTATTTTCTGTTTTTCATACTTTTAGAAAATAAATAATTACTTTTTCAAGAACATAATTAAAATAAATCGTTTCATTTCTGTTTCAAATATTTTGAGTTTTATTTACAAATTTCACTGATTTAAAAATTCTATTTTGAAATAACGTTTAAAATTTAAGAGGTATTTTATCAAAATCTTTTCTATTTTGAATTCTTTTCAAATCTAATTTAAAATAACGTTTTATGTCTAAAATCTTTTTCTAAGTCTTAATTTCTCCTAAATTGGTAATCAGTTATTTTTCAATGTTTTCCATCAAAGTTTCCCTACAATTTTCCATTTTGAATTTGTTCAATGTGGTTTTTCTGGAAAAACACAGTTTGATGTTTAAAAATTTAATCAGAATTCGAAGAAAACAAAGATACATTTTAATAGTTTTAAACAAAATCAGAATAAGAAAATAACTATTCCATTTGAATTCACTGTATTCATGATTTTGTTTAATAATTTCTAAAAGATCCTACCTAGTAATTCTTAAATATGGAAATGTTGTATGTGTACTAGCTCTGTCAATTTCCTGTAGTTTCTTAGTCTGTTCTCTGGCTCCATCTATCCTCCATTCTTCTATTTCTTTTTTTTTCTCCTGTTGTTCCACTTCCTTATCTTTTCCTTGCTGCTCCCCAAGTCTTCTCTCCCATACTGTTGTTCCCTCTTCCTTTCTCCCTGGTGCCTCTTCCTTCCCTCCTATCTTCTTTCTGTTTTGGGTGCACTTTACTTCTCCCAACACTACGCCCTCTTCTACCTTCTCCCCACACCTTCTCCTCTCCTTCCCTTCCTTGCCACCTGCGCTTATCTTCCTCTCCCTTATGTGTGGTTCTCTTAAAAACTGGCTGACATGAGTTTTCCTTCTTCCCTTCTATGTGTCCTTACCTTCCCTGTAGCCATGCGTGGAAAGTGGGGGATGAGGTGAGTGTATTCTGGAGAAAAGAATTAACACTTATCCCTACGCATTCCTTGTTCTCCCTAGCAATGCCTATTCTACATAGGTTGATTAGTGCCAAGTGCATGGGGTGTGAATGATTTCAAACAAACTCTACCTCCTTTTTCTCCTACTTGGCCGCGCCTAATGCTATTCTTTCAAGTGCGTGGAGAGTAGCGAATGGAGAATGATTTCAAACTGCAATGGAAACTTCTCCTGACCGTGTGGAGGATGAAAAGGTTAACTGAAACCTTCACAATCAAAGAACAGTAAAACAATTTGTGGCCTCCTCTGTCTCAATAATTTCAAATCAATTTCCTAGAAAATTCCCCATTCTATGTTTTTTTTTCTCTCCTTTCTAAAAACGGATTTTCACACACTTTTCAGTTTTTGAAATTCTTCCCAGACTGATCTTTTTCATGCAATTAGTGGATGTTATCAAGAAATCAAATCCACCTTTTATGTTTGATCTCCAGTTCAAGCTTCTAACTCCAAGTTCTAAATTTTGATTACCTTCAATTGATTGAAGATATTTTCTTCAATTTGTTCTACTATTGTTTGCATTCAATTTCCAATTTGAACGTATTTATTTTCCAATTGATTTCACTAACTTAGTTTTAGATATTTGTTTATTTCTTTAATAAATCTTTTCTCTTTCATATTTTCAAATGAGAAAAATAAAAAGAAATAAATTTATAACACAATTTTTATTACATTTTAATAAATCTCGTAATTAAAAGTCTATTCTATTAATTTCAAATAAGAGCTTCATTATTTTTAAATAATGGAAAAATATTGACATAAGGAATCCAATTTATTTAAATAAAAATCAATTTCCTCAAAAATTAATCAAATCGACATTTAAATCAACATATTCTTTTCACATATTGGATAAATCAATTAAACGTAATTTAAAATTTGCAAGCACAATAATCACAAAAATACATTTAAAATAATAACTAAGTGTGTGTGAGAGAGATTCCATCATCCTCATAAACGTCTAATGGCTAAAACAACTCTACCTAATCGTTGTTCTCACCTTTATTCATGTTCACCTGTTCTTGCGTTCACTTGCACTCGAATTTTCATCAGCAATGACAAACCCCAATTTAAATAAAAATGCATTTCAAATCATTGCAATTGCATTTCAATTTCAATTTCAATTTAACTTCAATTTAAATAATCATTTAACATAATAATTAACAATCTCATGATTAATAATTTGCATTTAAATAATCAATAAATCAATATGTAACAGGATACTACCATTTAGCTTTATGTTGGAAACTAACCATAGTTTGAAAATGCATGCTTTTACATAAGATTAGGAACGTATCTAAATATGGCCATAACTCAATACACAATGTATTCTACTTTATAAACAAATTAAAATCCTAAATACAGCCAAGTTATTAAACCCATATTCATTTTTATAAAATTTAATTCACTGATTTGCGTGTGAATAGTATAATATTCAAACTTGTTACATTCAAGTCCACATAGAGTATTTTTTAAGGACTATTAAGATTTTAACTAGTCTCATTACATTTGAGACTCCTCACCAATGGTTGAATTAAATATACTTAGACTCGTAATATTTAAGCCATAAATAGAACTATGTATAAATTTATTTATGGTTAATACTATGCAATGATTATTGTTTTTAACTTCTTTTTGAAAAGTACATATTATGTTTATTACAAAGTAGAACTCTACCAACTTTTTTTATGTTTGTAGGTGAGAACAAAAAGGTAAATATGATTGTCAATAAATTACATCTTACATGATATGATACAAATACTCATAATATATGAATATGGGCTATGAACCCTTACTTGACTGATTGTATTAATATAGTTAGTCAAGTAATGGTTCCTATCAATCATTAAAAAATATATTTTTACATTCAAATAATACTCACTATTGAATCTTATAGAATTGACCCTATATTTGACCCTATATTTATCATATATAGAATAAAACATAATTATGAAGTTTGATTAACATTGCTTCAATTTACATATTTTACATTCAACAATATCTATCATTTATGTGGTCTAATTGGCATCAATCCTATTTCACATTCTTCTCACAACAATAGTAATCCTTATATGGATGAATTTAATTTGATCTGACACTCTATTTATACATAATAATATTAGTATGGTATTTATATGGCAATTTTCATGTAAAGTAAAACAATATGATACTATCTTATCCTAAGTTTATATATTTGACTCGGTTTCTATCCTTGAAGGAGTTAATTATTTTTCCCTATTATCTCACATACCAGCTTTCAAACATGCAGAGAGCTCTATAAAAATGTTTCCACAAATTTCCTCATAGAAAAGCATAGAGAAAAGATAATCAACCTACCATCTCTACAAATAGAGTAGAAATCATTATTTGAATTTTGATTCACCATTGACGGATGAAGGAAATAAGATGGCAGAAAAACGATTAAAGATATACAGATCACTAAAAATCAAAGAGAAATGTATCTTTGGAAACAATTCCATATTTGTATGTTGAATTCTGGTATAACCCTGAAACAAAAATACCCAAACAATAACATTGAAAGAGTATTATTGGATCCTGTGAATTATTTGCAGTTACTATGACCAAAAGATGGCATGCATGTTTGAATATAACAGCAATAGAAATGGAGTATAACGAAAACAATGGACATAAAACCACGTTCAGATATACGAAAATTTGTCAAACAATTTAATTTTATACTCATGTACAGTAAACCAGCCATGATTGAAGTTTTTTCATCGATTTCAGAGTACGAAAAGGCGAGCGACTGGTCTGATCCGCGCAGGGATCTCAACTTAGTACAAGACTTCATTTTCGTAAAAACCCTAGTTTTAAATCCTACGAATAACTGAGAGCATCCAGCAGAGCTATTCGGGCGGCTACCACAACTCTAAACAGTTCGTTAATCTGAATTTCTAAGGGAACCATACCATCTTCCAATTCTGCGATGCAATTCTTTAAACATACCATCGACTGCCCCAATTCCATATCCTGCCCGTCTAGCGGGACTGACTGGCTATTTACTAGCAGATGATACACAGCCCGGGAAGATGACTCCACGCCATGCAGCTCGTCCAGCAAAACGCGGCCGGCGCCTTTGTTTCTCCGCCTTTCGAGCTCTTTCTTTACTTTAAAGTGAAGGGTTTGAAGGGCGCAGGCCCAGGCGGAGTGCCCGGCGCAGGGCAGCGGCAGGGAGCGCCTCGATTTGCCTGAAAGGGCGATGGAGAGAAGGCCACACACGAAGACAGTAAGATCCTTGACTGCGTCGATCGGTTCCACTAAGTCCGCTCCTGCAGAGGCAGCCACCCGCTTTTCGCCTATTCGCCGCATCATGGAACTGCAATTTTCCAGCCGAGATTTGCTCTGAGCTTTGGCCAACGACTCATTGAAACTGCTGAGGGACTTTCGGGCCCTGACTAGCTGCCAGGCGCCGATGGGGCCATTAAAGCAATGAAGCACAAGGTGAAGCTTTTCCTGGCACTCCTTGATCTCGCTCATTTTCTCACGCAGAGCGTTGCATACGTCGAGGAGCTTCACGGTATCATCGAGGATTTCGTCCATCCACTTTGAATTCTGCCGCAGGACTGCCTGTTGGATTTGGGGAAAATTTTCTTGAAGCTCTCTATGCATCGACAGGCACACGTCCAGCGCCTGCTGGAGCCAGCCGACGCTCAGATAGTTTTCAAACCCCTGCAGCCGCTCGAGCTCCGCGCAGAGATGGGTTTCCAAGGTCTCGTGCTCCGAGTTGGCATCAATTGCAGGGTATATTGTCGACGAGGAAGACCGATCTTGGAAACTTAGTGAAAACTGTAAGCCCTGCAAGTCTCTCTTTATTTCCTTCTTCCCCTTCTCCTCCGATCAACCGCGGAAACTTTGAGAATACTGTAAGCGTTGAAAGCGGCCTATTATTTCCTCCTTCATGTTCTCCTCTGATCGACCGTGGAAACTTAAAGCATTCTCTGAGCCCTGCAAGCCACCCATTTTTTCATTATTCTTCTCCGATTGAGCATGGAAATCTTGAGCATATTTTGAGCCCTGCAAGCCGCTCATTCTTTCTTTCTTCTTCTTCTCTACAGATGGAAAGTGAAAACTTAGAGAAAACTGTGAACCCTGCATGCCACCTATTATTTCCATCTTCCTCTTTACATCAGATGGACAATGGAAACTTACAGAATACTGTGAGCTTTGCAAACTGCTCATTATTTTTTTCATCTCTTCTGATCCATCATGAAAATTTTGAGCTTTCTGTAAGCCCTGCAAGGTGCCCATCGTTTCCTTCTTCCTCTTCTCCTGTGATCGACCCTGGAAACTTTGAGCCTTTTGTAAACTCTTCAAGCCGCCCATTATTTCCTTCTTCCTCTTCTCCTCTGATCGATCCTGAAAGCTTTGAGCTTTTTGTAAGCCCTGCAAACTGCCCATTATTTCCTTCTTTCTCTTCCCCTCCATTATTTCCTTCTTTCTCTTCCCTTCCAATTGACTCTGGAAACTTTGAGGTTTTTGTAAGTCCTGCATACTGCCCATTATTTCCTTCTTTCTCTTCCCCTCCAATTGACTCTGGAAACTTTGAGGTTTTTGTAAGTCCTGTAATCTGCCCATTATTTCTTTCTTCCTCTTCTCAGATCGATCCTGAAAACTTTGAACTTTTTGTAAACCTTGCAAGCTTCCAATTCTTTCCTTCTCCTCTGATTGACCCTGGAAACTTAGAGTATACTGTAAACCCTGTAAGCCGCTCATTATTTCATTCTTTTTCTTCCCCTCCAATTTACTCTGGAAACTTTGAGCATATTGTAAGCCCTGCAAGCAGGTCATTATTTCCTCCTTCCTCTTCTCATTCAATTGACTGTCGAAACTTTGAACATACTTTAAACCCTGAAAGCAGCCCATTATTTTCTTCTTCCTCTCCTCCTCTGATTGACCATGACAATTTTGAGCATATTGTAAGCCCTGAAAACTTTGAACATACCGTAAGCCCTGCAAGCAGCCCATTGTTTCCTTCTTCCTCTTGTCCTCCAATCGACCATGGAAACTTTGAGCATTTTTTAAGCCCTGAAAACTTTGAGCATATTGTAATCCCAGCAAGCAGCCCATTATGTCTTTCTTCTCCTCCTCCAATCGACTGTGGAAAGTTTGAGCACATTGTAAGCCCTGCAAGCCACCCATAATTTCCTACCTCTTCTCCGACTCAAATTGGAAATTACAAATTACAAACAACACATTTCAACTTGCTCCTACAATATATTTAAATCAAAATTTAATATCAAAGTCAACATTTAACAATCACAATCACGAATTTAGGACTGAAAGCCATAAATGTACAGGTACAGATATACCTTTTTCAGTTTTATTAGCTGTAAGAATTCTATATTTGGCTTAGTCATAAAGACTGCACTTGTTATTCATCTCCATGACGGAATAAATATTTGTTTGAAACTAAAAGTTGGAAAGCATTCATCACCTCCGATGTTGAGATCATATGCTCCAATTCTAAAATAAGATGAGGTGTAGAATATCTGAAACGTGCTTCAATAAATCAGACGATATCAATATACGTAAGAATGTGGAATCTCGTGGAGGTCGTTCCCGCGATTACAAAAATAAATAAAATCTTTTATAGTGAGTGACGTCATCCGGAAATAAAAATTCGAACTGCTATAAAATTGCCGGGCTATATAGTTTCTACATCATATGTTTCAATCAAATTTATCACCAATGTCAACTCAATTTATCATTCAATATCTGTAAGAATGTGGAACCTGGGGGAGAACATTCCCGCGTCAACACAATCGATTCACAGGTATTCAATTCTATTTACAGAGTTGTTTATGTTTGCAATTATTTTAAAACTAACAAAAATGTAGGCGTGCTAGATGATGCTTATTATTTTTAAATGTATAAATTTTGTTATTGTTGGCAATCGTGTATGCAATTAAATTTTTTTAAATATATAAATTGTCTTAATGGATAAAAAAAGTTCATACATAAATATAAATCAATTTAGATAATTTTTTATTAACAAATTTTGTGTCACTAATTCTATTGGTTTTGTTATCTAAAAAGTTTCTTCTTTGACTAAGTATAATGTATATTTATAAAGAAAAATGATTTTTTTACTTTATACATTAACATAAGTCAACTTAGATTAATTTAATTAATTAGTTTTTTTAACTGAATAGTGCAATTTTTTAATAATTAAAAGATAATGTTATAAAGATAACGAACATTTTAGATTGGATTACATGGTGGTCATGCTTACTTATTTGTGCTACTTAACACTATGATGGAAATCCTTTTGGGTAGGATCTTTTGTTGAGAGGGATTTGTCTATTTGTAGATAGTGTTTTTAATCAATGCTTTTTTTTGTGTGTGTGAGCTAACATCATACCCTCCTACATATTCTTGTCATCAATATAACTAATTTGCATGAGGTGAATTTTTTTATATAATTTTGTATTATATTTTATAATTTATATAAATTTATATAACCATTAAGATGATTTTAATGTCAAATCAAATATTCTAGACTATTGATTTGATACATTTTGGATATTTTAGTTTCAATGTCAAATCATATATTTTAGACTATCGATTATATTTTATTTGGAGAGTTTACTTTGTTTGCTATGGGAATTACCATCAATTCATCTTTGTTATGCATTGAATGGTTTAAATGCATATATGAACTAATATCCACTTATTGCTCTATCACCCTACCATAGAAAATGAACATTATATCACCCAAACATTATTTAAATAAATTTTAATTAATTGATTGTGTAATAGATGAATTACAAATGACTAGACATAGTTGAAGATTAATAGGTTGAACAACAAACGATAGTATGTTTACTTTCATATATACTTATATTTATACTGAGCTTATAGAACTATATCAATTACATTTTATTCTCTTGTTATTGTCGCATGGGAAAATGTGCTTATCTCAATAGATTTTTTTTTCTTTCGTATATGTAAAAATTATATCATTAGAATTGTTCAATCAACCTATGCAGTATTAAAAAAAGAACTCACTATATTTGTAGGTTATTTATATTACTAAATTAGCTTACAAGAAATACTACCAAATCATGTCTTATGCAAATTAATTCGATCTCTCCCCAAATTTAAATGCCTTTCTTGATAGAAAAATAAATTGTAAATGTTCTATGTGGGAACCCAAAGAAGATTTTTTTATAGATCTAACTTCTTTAAAAATGATATAAAATAGAATTGTGACTAGTTATAATGGGAAAAAAACATTTCCTCACCATAGGTGTACAATTGGAATTCATTTAGCAAGTTATTAAGATGTGCTTGGAGTGATAGCCTATACACTTCAACCAAGAAGATTTGCAATTACTTTCTTTTTTTCTTCCATTGCAAATATTTTACAACACATAGATCTATAACATTTTTAGATAATACAAAAACTTATTAGTAATTTTCCATCTATGCACCTTTTATATAAGGATTTAAAAATATCAAATTTAATTGCAATATTAGGAACTTAGTGGAGACAAGGGGGATAAAGAGAGATTATTAATATGAAAAGAGATAACATTAGAGAGAGATTCATGAAATAGAAAAAAATAATAATCCACAAGGAATGTCACTAGGACCATCTATGATGTTATTAAATAATATCGTAGACACCTATTAAGATAATAAGTGAAATAGTTACATAAATAAGATTTTTTATTTATTTTTGGTCTAAACTAGACATCAATACAACTCACAACTTTAGGCCTTTTTTCATGTAAAATAACTCAAGAATATTATCATTGCCATCTTCCTCTTTGCTTTCACCATTTTACTTTTAGGTTTATAACAAATCAAATTGAAGAAAATGAGCCCTTAGAATCATGGTAATAAAGAGAATATGATGTATTGCAAATATTTATAAATGTTCTATGTTTCTACAAGATAATCCATTTGTCATGTTTGAAACTACATGCCATTAGACACATTTTTGTGTGAGGATATATATATATTGTGGTATGTGATAGTTTTAGATTTTGGTGAAACATTGCATAGAATTTTGATTAATTATTCTCTCTAAAAACTTAATAGACTTATCCTAAAACTTATAGTCGTAGGTCATCCAATAATAGTTGACATTGGATTGCATTTACCTATACTTGTGAATTTTTATAAATCATGAAGACTTATTAAGTGTTATTTCATTAGTGGCTTTCTCACTTTTAAAATTTGATAAGTCAATTAGATTAAATTTTATAGTACATGTTAGGCCCTTAGTCTATCTCAACAATAGATGAATCTTGATATGAGAATATTTATAATCAACATTATTATGAATTTTAATGTATTTTAGAAATAAATATAATATTCATTTAAATTTAGGCATTTTTAATTGTATTTCTAAATAACAAGCCACACTTATAAATGTAAAAAACCATGAGAATTAACTTTTCATCATGATAAATGAGTTACTTATAATGCTTCTCTAAAATAAAAATACAAGTCTAATTAAATATTATATATTTTAAATTATTATTTTTTGTATTAATAGTAGTGGAACAATAGTTACATAGCTTTGTCCTAACAGAGTATCAGTTACGAAGGCATGTATTTAGAGAAATATATCACAGTTTTGGTAGTCTATCCAGTACTACTAAGGATTATTTGGACATAATAAGAATGCACTAGCATTGTAACCAAATTAAAGTACTTGTGAGAATGACTTATAAAAAATTACAAAGACTAAAATGATGCACCAACATTGTAACCACATTAGACTTACACAAGATTATAGGATATACATTTGATATATATGGTATATGCATATGCAAAATTGTTGCCTATGAACCTACTAGAACTTTAGCTCTGGCTACCATCTTCTAACTCCACCCATCTTGACGCCCTATCAAAAAATTGCTCATTTTTTTTTGATGAATAGGTAGCTATCTATATTAATATAAAGATAAAGTTACATATTCACAAAAAAAGATGGGTGGTAAAAAGGAACACCCTGAGAGTCACATGGGCAACGCCCAGAAAAACCAAAATTAACCAGTCACACAAACTGAGCCCCTTAAGTCCATGATTGAAAAACATAATAAAAAGAAGGTCATTAAGCAGCTAGAGTAGTGTCAACAGAGCCAGGAGGGTCTCTATCATCCATGTCTTTCCTCCATACATCAACGGGGTTTGGAGTGACATCAGGAAGAGCACCCCAACCATCACCAGACATGGAAAAAAAATTCTTGTATCTGGCCACCCACAACTAGAGGCAGGAGGATCATTAGAGGGCCACCTAGAACTGCCACCGTTTCTCCCCGAAGCACCACCAGAGGGCCACCCCTGGCCAGCCTGCGGTGGAGGAGAGTGGGCACGCCGAGGAGGAGAGCGGGGACGCACGGAGCCACTCTGCTACTGGCCTCGAGAAGGCAACTGACCACGGGAAGAGGTTGGTGAAGTGGGGACTCGAGCAGCAGTACACGGGGCATTGCCCTAGTGGTCCAGCTGAACTTGGAGGTGAGCAACCTCTAGTACAACTTTGTTTGCTTGCACCTAAATCTGTAAGAGAACATTAGAACAAATATAATAGCTTTATAATATAAAGATACATTAATATCTATTTGAGAATGAGCAAATATGCATGCATTTATATCTTTCCAAATATTAAAGAGGATTTCCACCCTGAAAGTGTGCCAAAGCTGGGTAAACTTAGTGGGGATTCTAGGTGAGTCTCTCAACAGAACCATATGCCAAGAAAAAGGCTCTAGCCTAAAAGGTCGAAAGAAGTCATGAATCCAAGTCCAAAGCTGCTGAGCTCTGGGACAAAACCAAAAAACATGCTTAAAATTCTCAACTTTCCCACAAAAAGCGCAACGAGGGTCCTAGACCCGAGTATGTGTAGGATCATGATGGGCCAAAAAGTGGTGATATCTAAGTGATATGATGGCCCATGTGGCTGACAAATTTCTTTTTACCCATAATTGATAAAACAGAAAGGGTTTTTAAAGGAGATTCTCAGCTTTCCACCAATATAAATTATGTTTTACATTGAATTTAATAAATAATTATTATTCATTTTCTATTTGAGTTATGACTAAATTCCTTATTGATAGGCTGATTGAAAAACATCTATAGCTTTCAAACAATATCACATTTTTTGAATCTGAACATGTGTCACATTGTATGCTTCACATACAATAGGATTAAAAAAAAAAAATGAATTTCATGAAGTTCTGACCAAGTTAAGGTGGTTAGACACACAAGTGTTTATAGTTTTTAAAATTTGTAATAAAAAATTCATAATTAATTATTTACTTGCAAAAAAATTACAAATAAATATGCATCACATCGGGACATGAGTCCCCTACTTATATCTAAAATATTATAAAAAAATATTATCATTTTATTGTGGTTAGGGTGGTCAGACAGACACCTACTTCATCTTTTTTCCCTGAAATTTAAGTACTACTGCATTTAGGGTGGTCAGACAGACACCTACTTCTTTTTTCCCTGAAATTTAAGTACTAGTGCATTGAAATTTTCACCAAATAGATTTTTTTTAAAAATAAGTTCCTAGTAGTTTAGAAACTACATTCAAATTTCTATAGATTATATTCTTACATATTTTTGAAATAATATAGATAACTTATTCAAATTTCTACATCAAGTTGCCTAACTCTAATTTTTTGAATTTTATTGCCACTTAAGGGCCTATTTTTTCCATGATGATCCTACACATACCCACCCCCAAGTGAACAAGCCGAGAGCCCATGGGCAAGCCTTGTAAAAGAAAACACCAAGAAAAGTGGGCAAGCTTTGCACTAACACTTGCAGACCAAGTGGCAGCAAATCTTTTATGCCAGACATGAGTCGGGGATTGGAGCAGCCACCTTTGGTTCAAAATTTGAATCATAGGAAAATGAGGTGAAAGCCACCTATAACCAAGTTGAGGCTTGTTATTCCTGAAAGGGGTGTCTGGATACCACTTCAAGTCTTTCCACCAGGGTTTGGTCCCACGAATTCCAACTTTATGAAGCATCTCTATTGGAATAGCACTCACCAGACCATCATAAGTAGCACGGTGTTGGTTTTGAAGTCTGAACTGGGCACAAAAGGCTTCCCATTGCATGATACATACAGTGGATCTATAGAATAACTGTTTTGGGGTCTAAATACCTTTTTTATGGAATCTAACTACTTCTAGCCAAGGCAACTTAGCCAATGGCTAACCATTATGTGAGAAAAGAGGAGACCACCAAATATTTTGCTGGTTGAGTGAAAGCCCATCACGAAATCTAGAGCCAGCCCATCGGAGCCAAGGATTAACAACCTCCCAAACATGCCAAATAATTTTGGCCACAAAATTCCTAACAATTTGGACTTGTTCCTTCATGACCAGAAGGGTCTATTAGTTTATCCCCTTCCAGGTGGGTCTGTAACCAAGAAAGCCAAATTGAAAAAAATGCCTGAGAAGAATTTTCCAGGCCTAGTCCTGAGTAAGGGCACAGATAATCCACTTGACACATAGAGTAGTTCCTTGTCATTGAGTGGAGAGCAACCCAAGTCCTCTAGAATCTCTAGGAAGGAAACATAATTCCCAAGCAACACGATGAAATCCTTTGTGAGTTTCAAAAGAGGCCCAGAGAAAATATCTGAGTAATTTTTAAAGATTTCCATAAGCAACTTTGGAGGGGACCCAACAGGAGGAATAATAGACATGGGTGGCTGCCAAAACTTTAGAGCACACCTAGAATTTCTCAGCCAGAGAAAGAGGCTTGGTAATCTAGTAAGAAAGTTTTTGATCGACCCTAGAAAGTGCAGCTTGCCAAAGCTCAGCTAGAGATGCCTAGAAAGCAAAGGGAATGCCCAAGAATCAAAAAATTTCTCTTAGCCCAATCCACTTCCAATTATACTGGTGAAGCCAAATAGGAGTGGGAAAAATGGATTGTTTGTAGTAACGAGTCTTGTGCCACTGTATGGTAGAGACAAAAGCTAGACAAAAAATATTGAGGCATTCAAGGGATACTTTAATAGTCTCTTCTTCCTCTAGGAGAGTTAGGAATGAGTCATCCGCAAAATGGCCATTAACCAATTGAGCCTGAGAGTTGGGTAATTAAAACCCTTGACATGTCACTGAGCAACCGCATTGGCCAAAAGGTAGCCAAATCCTTCAGCCGCAAGCACATACAAAGAGGGGACAAGAGGGCACCCTTGCTAGATTGAACAAAAAAGACCAAAGGCAAAAGATTAACGACCATTAATGGTGATACAAGCTGAGGCATCTGCAAAAAAGCATTCGAACAGCCTGAATGAAATTGGACCCAAACCCAAAGCTTGCAACATTGCAAGAATAAAATGCCATGCAATGCGGTCATAGGCTTTGGAAAAATCAATTTTGATAAAAATGGATTTTTGGTTTGACTGTCGGGCCCATTCCATGCCTTCCAAACAACATGAGAAGTGTGATAGGCCTCTAGTTACAAATGTCTTCTAGATCCCCATATTTAGGTATGAATTTGATATTGCCTTTGTTTATTATGCTACCTAGAGAATTAGCATGAAAAGCCTCAAGGTAAACATAATGCAAATCTTGCCCAACACAGTCCTAGAGGGCCTTGTAAAATTCATAAGGGAAGCCATCGATCCCCGGGGCTTTGTCATTGGCCATGGAATGAAAAAATTCCTTGAGATTAACAATTGATCACAAAAATTCCTCTGGGCTAAGGAAAGCCTATTTGGAATAAAAAAAAGGTAGTCTTGAAGGGCTTTTTTTCGCATAGGCATGGGCTCCTGTGCAATGAAAAACTTCTCATAATGATGCATAAAGTCCTTGAGAATGTCAGGGAGCTCAGAGAGCACTTGAATCTCATGCTTGATTTTTTTGATGCCCGAGGATGAGTGCTTGGTACGTAGTGCCAAAAAAAATCTTTGGAGGCACGATCACCAATTTTTAGCCAATGCAATTGAGCTTTGATTTGCACACCTCTGGTAATGTTATTGTCAACCACCTACTTTTTGTGTCTTAAATTTGCCACCCTAACCTGCAATGATGGGGAGAATGGGTTGGCCGCTAAAGCCTCAGTAGCTAAGCGCAGGTCGGCAATAGTTGCTTCATAAGACCTCCGATGAAAAATAGCCAACTAGTGCCCGTAAATACGCATAAATCTAGCCTTGATGTGATGGCATCGTTCCACCAGGTAATCTAGCCTATTTTATTAGCTGTTCTACACTCCAAATTCCACACTCTATGAATGCGGGCAAGGTACGCTTGTGGTAGAGGAAAGGAGTGTTCAAAAAGAATTGAGTTTTACACATGTGAGGTTGACATGAATCCCATTCAATGTGAAAAGAAATAGGGAAGTGATCAGACAGGGTCACATCCACTAATGACTTAACTAGCAGAGTAGAGCTGTAAAAGAGAAAAAAAGATTGGCCCAAGATCATGGAATGATCAAGGCATTTAAATATTTTGTTAGAGCCAACCCTGTAATTACACAAAGTATGCCAGAGGGAATGAGAATGGCAGCGACCAATATTGGGATCAAAAAGCCCCAATTTATTGTGCATGTAAAACCATGTCTCCCACTCGTCAGCTTCCCATCTGAATGGCATGGTGCCATCCTTGTCATATACCATCTCAACCATAGTGAAATCCCCGTAGAGAAACCAAGTGGCAACTGGTAAAGAATCAACAATCTAATGCCAAAGCAAAGAGCGTTCCACATCATCATTGGAGGCATAGACATTAATAATCCCAAAGGAGTGATTATCAATGTTAAGAAGAATTCAGACGAGTCGATGAGAAGGATCAGTCACATGATTAAAAAAAAGCATGCCATCATGGGGAAAAAAGGGTGATGGCTCCACCATGCCCAGCCTCATGCATAGTACAAAACATTTTACTGGCTGGCCAAATAGAGCGTCAAGCCGAAGCAAGCAAAACACTAGAAATTTTAACCTCTTGGAGACAAAGCACTTTAATACGAGAATGTTTTTGCAACATATCTCTAACAAAGTACTTTATGGAGAGGTCTGTCAAACCTCGAACATTCCATGAGAGTAAGATCATGGATGAAACTCCTCCATATTATCAGAATTTGGTTCCTCTTCATTTAGGGAAGAGAAACGATTCTGCAAAAAATCTTGTGGAATTGATCCAATTTGAATAGACGAAGGGGAAAATCTTCGCTTTTCTTGCACATATTCACCCTCTTCACGAGGTGGAGACAGGCTGCGAGACCACCTTTGAGCTCTCATCATGGGAGGAGGAACATTAGGTTGAGCAAACATAATAGTAGCAGGCTAAGGTGTCACCTTTGTCTTGGGCTGCACCAAAACATTAGTAGCTCCAATAGGAGTGTTTGTCCCCTTCTCTGAAGGGTTTGTAGTGACCTTTGGTGGTTCAAAGGGTTTAGAGGCCAACCCAGAACTAGTTGACTTATTTTTCTAGTTTGTAATTGTAGTCCACTTTGCATCAGCATTAGTAGAAGGCTCCGCCTGACGAGGCTTTTCAACATCTCGTGATGGGGAAGGTGTATGAGGCACTGCCAAAGGGCAATCCTTAATCTTATGGTCGGCTGACTGGCACCTATATCATGTGTTGGGCAAGTTAAAATATGTGACTTTTAAATTCTTGGATAGGTCAATTTCCACACAGACCTGTTTCTAGGGTTGGGCCTGGAAAAACCTATCTGGTTCAACACAAATAACCCTCCTCAGTGAGGAATCAATGTGATTCAAAAAAGGAACACAAGGCAAGGGCAAGCCAAGGAATTCAATCCAGACTGGGATACACAATTTGGAAACTTTATAATTTTTAACCCATTCAGGTGGTGATTCCTCCCATCCCAGAAGGATGGACTTAGAATTGGATATTTTTGCACCTAATTCTTGGTAAAATAGATTGATTTTCCCCATCAAGGATTCCAGGTTGGTTTCTTCCATCTCCAAGAAGATAGTTGTATCATCAACAAATTGAATATTGACAAGCCCATTTTGATCCATGAATCTTATGCCCCTGACCCTAGGTGTTAGGGTATGTTCCCCCAATAAGTAGTACAAGGCATTTGATGCAATAAAAAAGAGGGTTGGTTCCAGAGGACACACTTTTCTAATGGATCTTTCAGGGTTGAACTCATTAGATAATGAACCATTCACCTCAACTTGAGAAACAACATATTTTAGAAGTGTATCCACCATGTTACAGAATGCATTTAGAAAACCAAACGCCTTAAGAGTTTTCTTTATGAAGGACCATCCCACTCTATCATATGCTTTTTTGAAGTCTAGGAGAAGCATGGAATCACTCTACTTTGATTATTTAGCCCATTCCATAGCGTCCCAACTAGTGATTAGATTCTCTAAGATGTACCTCCCTTTAATAAAGCTAGTTTGAGTATTATTGATGAATTTGAGGGGCACATTGACAAGTCTCAGTGTAATCACATCAGCCAAAATCTTGTAGGATACGTTTAGCAACATTATTGGCTTCCAATTCCTTATGATATTTTTATCCCCACCTTTTTGGTAATAGCTTGATGATGCCTTTATTAATGTTTCACCCTAGAGAGCCTCTATTTAGAGCCTTTGAGTAGACTTGTAACAAATCCTCAAAAATCCATTCTACAAATGTTTTATAGAATTTAATAGATAGACCATCACAACCAAGGGATTTATCACTGCTCATGGAGAGGATGGCATTCTTTATTTCTTTTTTAGTTATGTCTGTAGCCAGCCTTGTAGCATCCTCCCTGGGAATATTCTTTGGAATGATCCCTTTAATAAATTATTTGGCTTTAAGATTGTCCTTAGCCCTACCCTCAGCAATGAAGAGGCTTTTAAAGTATGCTTGAAACCGGTTTAGGATATCCTCTTGAGAGGTGACTATGTTGTCATCATTCCATATCTAGTCAATTTTTTCTTTGAAGCTTTTTTATTTTATATATCTAAAGAAAAATTTAGATCCTTTATCCCCACAATTTAACCAATTTAGCTTGGCTCTTATTTTTAGCCCTTGAATCCTATGATTCAAAAATTTTCTTAAAAAAAAAAACTCCATAGCAAGATCTTCACATAGAGCTTCATCTTTTGGGTCCAATTGAACCTTAGCTTATGCTAAAAACAACTTGTCATGTGGAATTCATTTTCTTCTCTCCTACTATCCAGTGCCTTTTTCTTTACTATGGTTTAAAATATTTTCCTCCAACCACTTACTATTTGGTCCCATATTTATATGACACTCAAACTCTTTAGCATCCATTTAATTATTTCCTTCAGAGTAGATATAGAATATTTGCAATCCCTCTCCTTAAGAAGCAGAATGTTTAGAATAAATATTGTTTTCCTTAGGTTGTCCTTGGGCATTTCCTTGTTGGTTACTAGTCTTTCTTTTATAGGGTGATGATTTTAGAGAGTTTATGGACAAACACTCACTCTAAGAGCCTCATTGTTTCAATTAAAATTGAAAGTTTGTGTTGGCATATATTTTGTCTAGTCTACAATAAATACTTTTTCCACCTTTCTAGGAATTGCACCAGGTGAACCATATCCATTTGTAGTCCTTTTTCCCTCCTTCCATAGGTTCAATCAGATTTTTTTTGCTTTCATCCTTTTCCAAAAGTACCTCTCACTTCCTTTCCAATTCATGTCAATCTCTCCCCACTTATCTTCCAAATGCTCCACCATGTTAAAGTAACCCCCATGACCCAAGAGACTTCAAGTAGGTTGGTGAGACATTTGCATAACTTAATTATATCTCTATGATCATTGGGGGCGTAGATAGAACACACTCCCTCCACCTTTCTCCAAGGTGATCCAAACCGCCCTGTTACAAGGAGAAGTGACATAATTAGTTACATGTTGAGCCAACTAATTGGAGATGAGAATGGCAACACCCCCCTTCCCTTTTGATTATTTGTGGTGAAGTATGTAGATCCATTCCATATGAACTTCGTATTTTTGTCCAACATGAATCCAGTGGATTTGGTTTCTTGAAGAACAATATCATTTTATTTTTCAAGGTTCAAGAACCTCCTTACAATTTATTTTTTTGTCAAGGGGTTCAAGTCCCCTGACGTTCCAAGATGTGTAATTAAAGTTCATTCTCAACATTCATAGGGGAAGCATCTCGCTCACTCTTAAAGTGATCAGATCATTTTGGCCACCTTTTCTCCACTTTCAGTCTTTTCGTAGTAGGTGTATAAATAACAACACTTGTCTTTTTCCTTTTTATTTTAGCTAACTATATTTCTTTTCCCAAATATAAGGATTTTACATATTTCCTAGGTCTTCCTAGGTCAATCTGAAGCTGGGGAGTTTGATCTAGCTACACATTAGTGGTATTATCATTATCCTCACACCCTATGTTCTCATCTAGTTCCAAGTTTCCCTTAATTATTCTCTTAGACTTCTTATCCCCTTTAAGCTCATGGATATTTTTATTATTTTCCCCTCTAATCATATCTATGTTCATAGTTGTTTCACCATCCAAGTTAGAATTAACCTCCTCCCTTGGACCTGAAGAAACATCCTTTTTAGTGCTCTAAGAATGGTGATTCCCATCTTTATTTACATCTCTCCAGCTAAGGGTCTTTTCAAACTCCAAGTCATGCTCAAGAGTGGAGGTGCTAGTTTGATTGAGGATTTCTAGGGTCCCATCCTTAGATGGTGGATATTTTGAAACCATCTCTCTATTTTCAACATTCAAGGCCTCAACAAACCACCATCATCTTGATTAGTCACTAGCTTAGTTATATTAATCTAATTGTTTGAGCCATAAGAAATAATAGTCTCGAGACATTTGTTTTCTACTTCTGATACAAGGTCCTCCATTAAGGATGTAATCCTATCATCTTGAATAAAATTACCATCTTCCACTCTTTTAACACTCTACTTATTCTTTATCAAATTAGACTTGGAAAAGCTTCCCTTAATCTGGAAATTAGAGATCTCAAGGGCGAAAGCATTATTAGGAGAAATTTTCTTTAGGTAATTATCCTCTATACTCTTTCTAATATTTTGTATAATAATTTCTTGTGCATTCAATTTTTTAATTAAAAGCAAGTCGCTAGTAGGGTTTGGGGGGGAGGGGACCCTAAGGGCACCAATGCACCATTGAACCCACTTGAGGATGAGTTCGAAACTACATTATGTGCATCTTTCATGCTTCTATCCTCATTACCAAGAACACCAAATGAGTTCTTTGGCTTTAACACCATGTAATCTATATTGGGGGATCAAGTGGGGTTACGAACCCTTGATAGGTCACCCCCACCAAGCTCACCCATCCCTTTCAGTGAAGAATTGTTAATAAAACCAGACGAGATAGTGTCACCATTTTGGTCTACACAAGGTCCAGAATTGAATGCAACATGTCCTTATTATGAGAGAGGTCACCACATTTTCTTTCCTCTGAATTAATGGGTAATTATTTTAGACATTCCCTTCATTTCAACACAAATGACAAGCATTTATCCCACCAATATTTCCAAGGGATAGGATTTCTAAGTGATTACCATTCAAGTCATTAATTTAAATCTTGTCAAGGATATCTACCCATGGGGTTAAGGAAACTAGGGCATGAGCATCAAGGTGGGGAAGGGAGGTCTAGGCTTCATCCACCTGTGCCACCCTACCTATTGCTGCTAGCAATTGAGGGATGGTTTTACAGAATTCAGGAGGGATGCATTTCAACACCACCCACCTAGGGAATGATAACACAATTATTTCCTCAGCAATGGCCTTAGGAGACCACACCAAAGCCCAAAAAGCACAACCCACTATATTCCAGTAG
Source organism: Sequoiadendron giganteum (assembly GCA_007115665.2). Taxonomy (NCBI): domain Eukaryota; kingdom Viridiplantae; phylum Streptophyta; class Pinopsida; order Cupressales; family Cupressaceae; genus Sequoiadendron; species Sequoiadendron giganteum. The sequence continues at coordinate 245,363,881 of CM021102.1, forward strand.
GGATTTGAGAGAATTTTTTCTTGCATTCAGTGGTTTTTCAAGAATATAACAAAAAATCTCCATTGCAACATCCTACAAAAATTTAAATGGATGTCAATTTTTTTTACCCAAACATTTAAAAACTATCTAAAAATTTCCTTGCAATAATTTTATTAATGTCAACAACCATCAAAAAGATGGCAATATCTTTTAGTCGAGTTCTTTTAGAGTTAATTACCTTTTTCATTTATGCTTTAGGAACAAAACTTAACATTCCAAGGATTTCAGAGGATTACTTACCTTCCTTTCCCCCATTCACATCATGGCCACAACATTCCTCCATGGCTCCAACCAATAATTTCACATCATCTATTATTACAAGGTCTTTATCCCTAAGAGCCTCTTTGAAAGATTTCACATAATTGTTTGGGGTTTCCAAGTTTTCTCCCCCATTTGTAGGGGGTCGAGGGAATCTATACCCCTATTCATTGTCACTTATATAATCTGAAGGCCAAAGAAAATATAGACCATATATTACAATTAAAAAATACAAATATGTAGAGCATGCAAGATCACAAAGAACTGTCAGAGAAAGCCACAAACACCCAGGGGCACAATGAAATGCATATAATGAGAGATAAAGAAAGGAGTAAGAGGGTACTCACTAATGAGCAAACCTTTGAGGAAAGGAATGACCTCCCCACCCTTCCACTTGCAAGAAGCCAAACCCTAGCATACTTTCCTATGTCAGTCCTCACTCCTCAAATTTTTTTCCTCCCAACCCCTTAAATTCAAATTTTATTATAACATGAAAAATTTAAGCAATATAACTCATTTCATTATTTCAACTCAACCTCTCACTTTATAATATGCTAATCTAATTAAATCATATAAAATATTAATTTGTAAATAATTTTCTATCCATATAACCATTACACATTCTTCTAATACAAATACTACTAATACAAATAAATATATAGAATCTTAGGAAGATCAGTTTGTTGATGTAAAAATTAAAAATATATATTTTTGTACTGATTAGCGTCATCCAAAAATTAATGTCAACTCAATTTATAGAGTCACGAGTCAGTAAGAATATAGAATATGGAATCTGGAAGAGAAAACATTCCCATGTCCACAATATCAATTCCAAGCAAATGCTATAGCTATTCAATTCTATTACTCACTTTGTTTTTGTTTGTAATTATTTAAAAATTAAAATAATGTAGTGTGTGTTGTCTAATTATTTAAATTTGGTTAATTAATATTTTTTCAATAGAATAATTAATATAATTGTAAAGGAAAATGACATATTCATGAATAGGTTAATCAAGAAATTCTATATATGATGTTAAAGCTGTTTTTGATGTAGGCATTGAAATTTTATGTTTTAGCATTAAAAAATGGATATTTTTTATCAATTTTATATTTTGTATTTTTTATAAGATTGTGATTTTTTTAAAGTCAAATTTATGACTTCAAATTATTTCTATAGACATAGATCTATTGTATGGTCTTTAGATTTGATCTTGTGCACATGCCGACTCTTTAATTTGTTAGATTATTTACTTATTTTTGGTTGTCAAGGATTTGTGGTATTTTAAAATACTTTAAAGAGGATACCAATTTACTAGGGACATGTTCTCTTAGACTAATTCCTTAGAGAGTCTGACTTTATAATTCAACAATTGTGCAAATTTCTTGGATAACAGTTTGGAGTAAATATCACTCCTTGTAATACTCCAATTGAATTATTTCTCTAATATTTGTGTTCCATATATGTGAATGGTTTGTTTAATGACTACTTGTCTTTTATTAGGATGATGAATTGAATTTCTTTAAATATAAGGATATATCAAGAAAAAATGTTAAATGTGTACAAGTCAACTTAGTGTGGGAATGGAATAGGTAGAATTAAGAAAAAAATGAATTTAAACATTTGAAATTTAGGATTCAAATCCACATGATTGGATCGAGCCAAGGGAACAATAATATTCATGTTGAAAATGAATGCCTAGATATAGAGGGTGTAATAAATATAGTTTATAGACATGAATAAGGTATATTCAAATATGTAGCAATGTATGTAAATAGTGATAGGTGAAGGATCAAGGAATGAACCCAACTTTGCATAAGATTGTTCTATTTTTCAATATGTAATTGTAATAAAATATTCTCTCAAAATAAACATAAAACTAAATAAAATATGGCATGGGTATACAAAATTTACCATTAAATTTTTATAACCTATAGTAAAGCTTAAAAAATATATTTAGATTTAACCATGGTTGAAAAAAATATTGATACGTCAAATATATTAGAGCTAGAGTCAATATCAAATAGCAAAGATTTCATTGTCAATCGTTTATATGACTAATTATATAAATAGACTAGAAATAAATATTTTGATTGTGAACCACCTTTGATAGATGCTAGAAATAAGATTATTAAATTGCTAAATTTAGTGAATATAATGTAATTTGAGTTAAACAATATCTTAAATTATTTCTTTGTTAGTCCCTACCTGATAGGTATTCTATAGAAATCAATTCAAATGTATAATTAGGCATAGTTGACAAATTGCATGAATTTATTTACCTTCTATCTAAAGTTTTAAGAAAATATTTTTTCAATTTTTTAATTAATTTCATTTTTAAAACCAATAAAATGAGATATACTCTCTATCAAAGCCATAATAAGATAAATTTTATCAATGCATGGCTTTGAAATATATTTATTAAAAAACATTTTTGACACTGATAATGCATTATGAATTCAAATCCATTATGTAACCTAGAATTTAAAAGAAAACTACGATACAAGAAGGGTGTGGGAAAATATTAGAATGAAATAATTGTAAATTATTTCATTTCTCAAACATAGACCAAAGGATGGGAAAATTTCATAGTAAAATTGCTCGAACATGGTGAGCCCTACTCACCTTGTCATCCTCTTATACTTTTGATTCATAAACAATGTTATTCCTCAGTAGGGGTGGTGAATGGTTGAGGTCCCTACTCTTATCACCTCGAGCACTAATTCATCTCTTGCCACCTCTACTCTCCCATTAATATCCCACTTTTATGATTTTGTTATTTTATATTTTATGTCTTTGAAACCTTTAAACTTAGGCACATTTATTTCTTATTGTATAGTGTTTTTGAAGTGAGTGAAGGGTTTAAATATGTAGGGTCAATTTTAAAGCAAAAGTTAATACAAAAGATATATACTAGAGTGTACCTATAGCCCATTGACCCTATTTATTTCTCCATCCACTCCATTATAATTTATTTCTCATAGATAGTTAATTTTCTAAGCATGAATAAAAATACAAGATGATTTCAAAGTTATGTAGATTTCTAAATGTGTAAGGTGCAAATTCAATTTATAGTTGCAAATTTAATAAAATTGCATAGACAAATGACATAATTTTGTGTGTAGCTGGGTCCATTCCTCTACTCATCACCTATATCCATATACACTCATTCTCATGCATTTATTACAACCTTTTCATGAATTGATAAAAGTTTCATATAGATAATTGTACAATCCATGTTTAGTAATAACAAATAGTTTATTAAAGGGGCCCAAATTTATTGTCATATATTTTGTACAAGATGGTATAGATTCATGCTAGACAACTTTTGTTTTAAAGTATGGTTTGATGTACATTATTTGACCTAATTTAGGTAATTAATTTGAAATTTGAGAAAATAGATATTAGTTTAGTTGAAAAATATACATGTGTATACATAAATTTTTATAAAGTGAGCTATATTCAACTCATGTTTAATTATGGTTGAATCCACATTTTTTCTTATTCATTTTCAAGTTGGATTTGTATAAAATACATAATAAAACACATTACACAAGGTTGTGTAGATAAAAAAATACAACATGATATAATATAGCATGTGGCTAGGTTATGGGACACAATCCTTTCATTAGGAATAGGAATAGGAATAGGACAACATTATTGCATTTACTTAATTTGTGTTATATGTCCAAATCTTAAAATTAGATATTGTCACACAAATACTATTAGATCCTAGAAATTCATTTTTTATTGAATTCATTGCATATTTTTACATCACACAAGGCTTCAAGATAAAATTTCAATTAAAATAATTAAACTTCTTATGTAAGTCAATTTTTATTTTTTTTATTTTTTTTAAATAAGAAAAATGGGTTACTAGACCAGTCAATATTTGTTAATCCTTTAACTAGTCACTTTAAACTATATTACAATGGTAGGGACTAGTCACTTTATGAAACTTGGAATATGTTGAATTTTATGATAACATAAAAAATAAACCCAAAATGGTCTATGAGATGGTAATGGTTATAGCCTTGATGCTTTGAAAAAAAAAAGAAGAGTGAATTCTATTGGACTCAAGGGAACACCGAGAAGGGGGGTGAATCAATGTTCTAAAAATCTGAAATTTATTAATCTGAAACTTAAACCATTCTAACATTACATTAAAGGAAAGATGCAAGCATTCAAAGAAATCATTCATAACACCATAACACAAAGATTTTTGCGTGGAAACCCTGTTAGGGGAAAAACCACGGTGGAGGTTAATCCACAATTTGAGTACTCAAATAAAATTTTACAAAAGAGAATGCACTTGCATTCAGGCACACTGCCTAGAGCTCACTACTCAAAGGGAAGACTCATTTCCTTACAAACGTTCAGATTAAAACCATCTAAAGGTTGAACTAAAATAGTAGCATCTACTTATGCCAGGTTACAGTTCGGTTAAGCTCATAGATTAGATTTTGTACTTTGCTTTGCTCTGCTATTTGCATCATAAATCCAAATATCGCATCACTACTCTTCTGATTTTTTCACCACACATTAATATTCTTCGCATTCCACACATTCGCTATATCAAAATAATAAAATCAATCTCATATATATATCCGCTATCAAGGATTTGATCATTCACATGTTGTCTTCATAAAACATTAAGTTATTTTCAATTGACAGCTAGATCCTTAATTAAATCTTTATGCACACCATTCATAGTTGTGTTAAGTACAAAAACATTTAATCAATTGCTCCTTATACATCCATAATTACTATATTTGACAAGTCGACCTTCTAGCATAGATAATCAAAAGATTAATGCACCGAATCTCCTAGATCGTACATCAGTGAATGTGCATCAAGATACTCCTTGAATAATATATTTCAAGCATCAAAAAACCTTTCTTTGAGATCCATAACTCAAAATAATAGTCTGGTGAGGTATTCAAATCAACATTTATGCCTTTAATCGAATGCCTTGTTCTTTACTTTGTTATGTCGGTATAAACCAAAACTAGACTGTAGATTGGATGAATGACTTAGGTTGCCATTAATGACAACACTAGTAGCCATATGCCAAAAATCTCCCCCTCTGGAATTGATGGCAACACTTAGTGAAAAATGACTATGTCAGAATCATTATGAGTACGTTGCCAGACTTTACTACTCTCTCTCCCTTACGCTTCAAAAATTTCATAACATAGCACCCCTTAAGATTGATGAGAAATTTTTCACTACACTCTCTCCCCCTTTGACATCAATGAAAAAACATATGCCAATAATTAAATGACTAAACATGTGTTCAATTCTCCCCCTTTGACCAAAACTCCAAAATTTTGAACCAGTTTTAAAAATGAGCAACTGCTACTTGAGTTAGAAAATTATCTTGTGATTTCCCTTCATTTCTGGAAGGAACTTCTTCCAAGAATCTATTGTGATCCCAATAATTATGATCATGTTGTTGTTCTTGGATGTCCTATTGACAATCTCAGTGAGGGATTCCAGAATTGTAATCACATCCTCTAGATTTTCACCTTTTCTCAGTATCTCAACCATCTATTCCAATTTGCATTTAGTTAGGTCCTTCACCTTCCAAAAAGTATCCACAAGTGTGTTCTTGGTGAATTGAACTTTTGTGTGTTTATACTATAGCTCTTGAATCTTTTTCTTGATGGTGCCATCCTGGTCCTAAAACATATCAAAGATTTTTCCAATCCCATTCAACTCTGTTTCAATCTGCTCCAATTTCTCTTTGTATTTTCCAACTGCATGAGGCCAACAAATGCAATAGCTATAGATTTTATTAGCTGCGCTGATGCATTGCCTCATCTCATTCATTTTATTTTTCAGTTTGGTAAGAGATAGCCTGAACTACCCTTTCAAATGAGAGATAACTTCACCTTCTTCTTTTTCTTGAGAATTCATTGTTTCTCTTAAGCATTCAATCATTTCTTCAAGTAAGATGTTCTACAAACTCTCCAATTTGATCTAAATTTGGACAATATAAACACTTAGAACACATAGAATCATATCCTAATCATATGAGGGTCTGATAGACCATAGTTTGGCAATTTTCTGCATTCCACCTTCCTTGTGAATAAGCCGTTGAAGCTTCTCCATTGTCAAGTCATCTTCTTCCTCACTTGCTTCGGACATTGCCTTTTTCTGGTTTTGATTCGGTTAATTTTAGTTCATTTCTCTATGGATCCTCAGTTTCTTCATCGGATTCTTCATCTAGCATATCAACAATTTTATGTTTCTTTCCTTTTCCTTCAATTCTAGGAATCTTGCATTCCAGAGGGCTATATTCAACAGTTTCTTTTTCTCTTTTCTACTTTTTCTCCATCTTACAAGAAGAGGAACCAACTTCAAGTGTTCTTACTGGAAGAGAAATATTGAGTGAACCACACTTTCCAGGAAAATTCTTAAAGAAATTTCCAAATTCTTGATCCCAATTAGCCAAGCTCTTGAAGTATCTATAGATTTGTTTGCATACCAGTTAATTTTCTTTCCATGCCACATTGTTGATCATTGGCAAACAATTCAATAAATACATTACTAAACATATGACCAAAGTACAAAACCTAAAAGGGTAGCTTATCTCTTTTTTTAGTTGCATGTTCTCCATCAATTGGTCCTCTAGCAGTCCACACAAGTCAAAGTCCTGACCTCCCATTATCATCTTGTGAGAGATGTAAACTGTGCCAGCTAATGTTGCTCCTTCTCAATTTCTGAAAAATATTTTATATGATATTTCATGTGCAATGTACTTTGTAACAAGATTCTTGATTGTCACGATTATTAGTGCCCTCTAATCTCCAATTACTCTGGTTAGGGTTTCAACTTCTTTGTTTCAGATGGATTTCTTCCTCGGTATGTCTCCAACTTTACATAATCTAGTCAAATTTTTTATTACCTCCTTCGAAATGATGTAGGGTTTGTCAAAAATCAAGGTGTCATTGTGCAATCTATTCAAGATGAATTTAACAATTTTTGTGTTTTCGAAGTATGGAAACTCATTCCAAATATCCAAATTCTTGTGTTTGGCTTCTTTCAATTACTTCAATTCATTAGGTAACTACAAATTTCTCATGGACCTAATCTTTTCACTATTGTATTCATCCAAAATTATTGACCCTTTTATTTGTTCCATTTATCTTTCGTGCTTAGGTTTAACAACCACACACCACATTATATGAAAATTCTGAAAGCAATTGAAATACCTGATAGATTTTGAGATTCGTCGATGAATTAACTTCACTACTTCAAAATTCTACTACTGAGTGCTCTCTTTATTTTCTCCTTCGATGCAAAGTGACAAATGAGGGTTCCAACTTGTCTTTTATAGTTTGCACACTTGTAATAAATGTGTTTTCCCTAAGTTTTTTCCAATGCTCTATTTTCTTAGACAGTAAGAGAAAATATCTTCTACGGACTTATGATTCTTTGAATTTTCTTGTGAATGTTTTCCAAAACCTCTATAGATCATTAACACACCTTTTTGACCATTCTTTGCATTTTGGTACCAATTATGAACATGGGAGGAAATATTTTCTTGAAAAACTCCCCCTAGGCCAATGGCCTGAAATCAATTACCGGAGGAATTACCGGAAGCAAGTTCCAATGCAGAACCATTTCCAGTATCAGACTCGTTCTTCCTTACCCATGCATTCTTCATCTAATCTTTGATTTCATCCACAATCACTTATCCTTTTCCTTTGTCATATTTCTGTATATTTCTTCCTTTGTATACCGGACCTCTTCTATCCACATTTTTATTTTTGCATAATCTTGCAATGTGACCATGTTTATTGCAATTGTAGCATACAATATTTCCTTTTCTAGACCAATCATTCCATTGATTTCTTCTTGATCTTCATTGATTATCAATATTCCCAAATCTTCCACATGTATAACATTCAACATTCATTCTATTGATAGAGTAGTTTGATGAATTTTTTCATTGATTTGATTTATGACCAAAATTTTTGCAATTAAAACACTAACCAAAAAAAGATGAATCTCTTGATTCCATATTACCTCTACACTAAGCAACCATATGACCAAATTTATTGCAAGAAAAAAAGTATCCATTAAACTTTTGAGCATTAGGTTGTCTTACCAGATACCTTCCACCTTTGTTCATCTAGTTTCCTTGTCTAAAATTCTTTTGTGTAGATCTGGAACTTTCTCCCTTTTCATATACAAGACCTCGCTTGTCATTTCCACTCTTCTATCCTTGAGTCAACTCATCAAGCTTAACTGAGCTAATCTTAAACTTCTCCTTGTGTTCATTTCTAGTGGTTGGTTCATTCCTGAGAATAACAACCTATTTACCAAGTTCTTCTTCATTGTTTCTAGATCTTTGCAGTTCACTTTCCAACTCAGTGAATTCTTCATTTGCTCTTCTATGTTCATCAGATTTCTCTTTTAAGGACTGAGCAAGGTTCTCCTCATTTTTCTTCCTTTCTTCAATCTCTTTAGTCAACTTCATCACCATAGATTCCATTCAATGTTTTAGGGTAGCATTGTCTCTGGCAAGCTTTTCACATTCTTCAATTATTTCTTTCAAGGTTTGATTCAGGTGAGCATCATCCATATTTTTGTTCTCTTTTTTCCGTATCTGATCACACAAATCCTTTCTCTTCTCCCTGGATTTAACAATTTGATCCTTCAATGTCTGGATGAATTTCTCAACATCTTTAAGATTCACTCTCAATTCCCTGACTTGTGCTTTAGATTGATCAAGATCATCAAGTGCCACAAGAAGCTATTGTTGAAGACCATCAGAGTCCATTACATTCCAAGATCTTCCTCAAGCTGCTAAACTTATTTAGAGGAACAGGGCTTTGACACCAATTGTTGGACTCAATACAACACTGAGAGGGGGGTGAATCAGTGTTCTACAAATTTGAACTTTATTAATCTAAAACTTAAACCATTCTAACATTACATTAAAGGAAATATGCAAGCATTCAAAGAAATCAATCATAACACCATAATATAGAGATTTTTGCATGGAAATCCTGTTAAGGGAAAAACCACGATGGAGGTTAATCCACAATTTGAGTACTCAAATAAAATTTTACAAAAGATAATGCACTTGCATTCAAGCACACTGCCTAGAGCTCACTACTCAAAGGGAAGGCTCACTACCTTACAAAATTTTAGATTAAAACCATCTGAAGGTTGAACTGAAATAGTAGCATCTACTTATGCTAGGTTACAGTTTCGGTTAAGCTCATAGATCATATTTTGCACTTCGTTGTACTCTGCTTTTCTATTCACATCATAAATCCAAAGATCACATCACTACTCTTCTGATTTTCACACCACACATTAATCTACTTCTCATTCCACACATTTTCTATATCAAAATAATAAAACCGATCTCATATATATATCCGCTATCAAGGATTTGATCATTCACATGTTGACTTCATAAAACATTAAGTTCTTTTCAATTGACAACTAGATCCTTAATTAAATCTTTGTGTACCATTCATAGTCATCCATAATATAGTAGGGACCCGAATAAACAAGTTTTGAACACAAAAACATTTAATCAATTGCTCCTTATACATCCGCAATTACTATAAGTCAGCCTTCTAGCATAGATAGCCAAAAGATTAATGCACTGGATCTCCTAGATCGTACACCAATGAATGTGCATCAATATACTCCTTGAATAATATATTACAAGAATCAACAAACCTTTCTCTAAGATCCACAACTCAAAATAGCATCCCAGTGAGGTATTTAGATTGACATTTATGCATTTAACTAGATGCCCTGTTCTTTACTCTATTCTACCGGTATAAACCAAAACTAGATTGTAGACTGGATGAATGACTTAGGTTTCCATCAATGACAACACTAGAAGCCATATGCCAACAAATTCAAGTTTACATTGGTAGTGAAAAACCAACATTGAAAGAGTATGGATCATATGAAGAATTTAAATTGTCTTCACAAGATACTTGTGTCTCTACAACCATTACAAAAAATAATTTAAATGCCTCATAATAAATACCAAAATAATAATGTTAAAATTATGAGATAGATAGAAAGTAGAATTTTTTTGCATTGATCATCATGTGGAGAAATTATTTCCTATTCATGCATCCCAAAATAAAATGTACAAATAAAATAAACAAATTGAGAGGAAATAAAAACTATAACCTTTTGAATAAGTTTGTGTAAATCAATAAGCTTAGCATAAGGGTTGTTGAGAAAGTAATAATATTAGAAGATTTATTTTAACAAATGATAGAGATAATAATATAATTATCTAGAAGTAGGGTGATATACTTTATTTATATGTAAGTTTATGCACAATCAAAAAATATGTAGTAGTTATATTTTTGACAATAAAATTTGATAGATGACTAGATATTTTTCTCTTAACCATAAGTTGAATATGAGCCTATGGAATTGATCTTTTTGCATTTACAAATGAAATTTTCCACTAGATTCAATGTGTTTTCAATTAACGATGCACTCGTAGAAGTTTGGAATCTATTCAATTCATTCTCTATACCTATGTCTAAAGGGCATACATGGTGTTGATGAACACATTTGGGATTTTTCAAAGAAAAATTCTTCTCCATGTTATGATATATAAACACTACCATTCATAACCCTAGAGATACATTAAACATGGATTCTATGCTAGCTCGACACCTATCACTCCCAACATTCACTACCCTAATTTTTTATTAATTTACAATAATATTAATATTTAAATAATAAAAATAAAGTAGGTAACAAAATAAGAAAGAAAAAATTATATAAATATTTGAGTTATAGAAAGCTCAAATGGATTAATAACACTATGAATATTATGCTACAAGAATCCATTCACTAATATAGTGATATTACATGAATATTATGTTATTGTAATGATATTCATGGAGTTGCACATTTATGATTTTTCCTCCTTTTCCTCCAGTCTAATCCTACCAAACACAAAAACCCTATAAACCTTCCATCCCTTCACACCAAAAATGAGAATATCTCTCCCTCTCCCTCTCCCTCTCTCTCCAATCAAACCCCATAATCAATAGCTTTGTAATATAAATTTTTTGTCTAGCCATACCAAAAATCGAATTTGAAAAGTTATCTTTAATGGCAATGATCTCCTATGGAAGCTATCCAAATTATCTACTAATATTTTGTTTAGGAAATTAAACAATCACCACTAAATCGATAATTATTGCCAATTTGGAATAATTTATATCACCTACTAGAAGGAAAATGATCTATGACCAGTCTAAGGGAAATGAACAACCTACCAAATAAAACTAATAGTTATGTCTTGACCATCATTATCGATCTATGAGAGGTCAAACACAACAAAGATAAAATATAATACTAATTATAAGAGAAAAAATATTCCTCTTACATTCTTCTACCCTAAATGATAATATATATTTTTATAGTAAACTAGAATTGACCTCGAACAAGTGTAGATTTAGATACTTGAATATAAAATTTATGATGATATTCTAAATCATCACCAAGATAACTATATAACCATTTTCTAACTATATCCTTGATGACCCTCTTTTCCATTAACTTTAACATTGTTGAACATAATATGAATCACTCACCATAACAATTTCAATATAAAAAATGTCCAAATAACCTAACAAGGTTAAGAATAACTCCTTGAGAAACCCTTATGTTGTTTGGAGTTGAAAATAATTCTTAAACAAATGATCCAACAACTTCAACATGCTATAAAACACTAACAACTTATAGAGAACATATGAAATTTTGTGGAACACTTGCAATAGCTTATTTATCATCTATATTATGTAAATAAAACTTAAAACACTACCTCAAGTGACCCACACCTTGTTGTAACTAAGCATATAACATCTTCTTGAATATATAACCTTCTTGATCTAAACATTACAACTAAATTTTATACCATCTCTCCTAAACCAAGGATATTTTAGTTCCAAAAAGCCTCAAGAGACAATAAAATTTTAAAGCATAAAATCAAGAAGTTGGATCCACAAAGAGGGGAATTTTATGCCAAAAAGTGTCATCTGAAATGCATACGTGTTTTTAAAAAAATGGGTGCCCACTTAGGAACAGGATCCTGAGCTTAAATCCAAATGAGTACTCATTATGCTCCAGGTACCTCCTAAAAAATGGGTACCTGTTAATAACAGGTATGTGAACTATGAAATGGGTACCTATTTCGGAAAGGTATTTTTTTTTAAAATAAACGAATGTCACCTCATTTATTCCTATGAATTTTTAGGCAATTGAGAGTGGTAGAGAGTAACACATAGGTTTTTCTAAGGACTTGTACCACCTAGAATTTTAGCTACCACCTTCCTCCCTTCAATATAAGTGACCTCAATGATCTCTGGGTTGGTTTTTCTATGTTTTTTGGCTTTATATTTCATATTTTTTATTTTTTATTATGGTTTAGGGTTTTTTTATTTTATTTGTAATTAGCTTGTTCAATTTATAGTTTTTAAATTATATTTACAATAAATTCATCAACATAAATTGTCAACTCTAAACCCTAAACTAAAAACCACAAAATTTCTACCTAAAAACTAAAACCATAAACCACGCAAACCACTAAACCTAGATGTGGTGTAGAAAAATGTATCCCTTTAAATTTTTACACCTAGTTAGGAATAAATATTAAAATGAACTAAATCATGCCTTAATTTCGTGTTGTAATATGTATTTTACATATTCACATTAAGTTTAGGGTCCTATTAATTAAAATGGACTTAATTGTGCCTTAATGTAGTGACATAGAGTGTACCTCTTTACACTTTCACACTTATTTAGGGATCCCTTAATTAAATAAGGTTAATTTTCCTTAATTGGCCCCTTTAATTCAAACCCAAGCCTAATTAATTGTATTTTTCGAAGAGGAAACCCGACATTCATAATACCTAAACATAACACTTATCACTAAGCAATGTGTGTCCTAGGTGAGTGACCTAGGACCCATTCACCCATGGGCGAATGGTTCCTCAATTATACCTAGGACCCTAATTTAAATTATAATTTTAGTGGTATTATAATAATTTCAAGTCTATATTCACATGTCGGCTTGTGTTATTTTAATTTCTAGAAATTAATGTTACATATCTATAAATATAAGGTCATTTCACTAAGTTTCACCTAGTAATTTTATGAACAAGTTTTGTCTAAGAAATATAGATTTCACAAGAGCATTTCAAGAGAATTTCAAGGCATTCAAGAGCATATTTAGTGAATAATTATTGCAACAATCAAGATCCAATTGTCATGTCAAAGTCTTCTTGTATCATGCATGTTATTGGAGATAATATGTTGATGTAGAGTTCATGATCCATTCAAGCATTCAAGGCATTGTTTCAAATAAAGTTTCAAGATCAAGATCCACTCCATTGAATCTATTTAATGCTAGTTTTAGTCCTACATTCCAAGGTTCATCCAAGGGTTTGGTGAGTTGTGACATAGAGTTGTTCATTCATCATTCCTTTCATGCTATTTTATTTAATTTCAAGGTTTAATTACCAAAATAGGGTTTGAACAAGGAAAGCCCCCATTCACCAAAAATATAAAAAAATCACTCTTGATTTATTTTTGTATATTTAGGTGGAAAAAATCTTGGAGATCTCTTGAAGAGAAAATTGAATAAGTTGTCAAAGCTGCAGAAGTTGTCATCTCATGGAAACTCAATTACATAATTTATTTCCGTCACTTTGAACCTAAAACTTGGGAAAATTAAAGGATTTAGATATGTTGCAAAGGCTCCTAAAATTTACAAAAAAAACCCTAAACTAGGACCCATTTGCCCCTGGGCAAATGAGTCCTAGGTCAGCTTCAGCAGAGCACTTTTGGTGACTCGTAAACATCATCTTTCCTCTCTCTAATCTGTAATTTTATTTTTGGCTCCATTAGTTTTGAGTTTAATATTCAACATCCAAGTTGTAGATTACACTTTGGGTTTGATTTAATATTTTTAATCTGTCTCCCCAAAGTGTTCTTTAATCAGGACCCTTGTCCTTGCAAAAAAAGGAAATTTGTAATTCACACTTTGAATTGAATCACCTCAAGGTTGATAGTCCTTTCATTGTGTGGATCTCATTTCCTAATGAACTGAGGAGAAATAGGTCCCCCTATTTGAGTTCATGAACCCCATTTTTTTTGAATTCACCCTATTTTGATCATTTCACTAGACTTACAAACTAAAACCCTAAACCCTAAGTTCCACAAAACTTAGACCTAAAAACTAAAACCCCAAACCCTAAATCCTAAACCACAAAACATAAACCTAAAACCCTAAACCCTAAAATTTATATTTAATTCATCCCATAATTAATTATCAAATATCTTTTTTAAGGCATTAATGGGTTGTCTTAATCACGCATAAATTCTATAATATATTAGATCATTAATGAATCATTATAGTGGTGGTTTCTCCAACCCATCCTCATATTCTGACCTTGAAGTTATACCACTGTAATGGATATTACCACCTTTCCCATTAACTTTACTCCCTCATATGGCCTACTCCATGGTTATATTCCTTTCCTTATGAATACTGCTAATGCTTTCATTCCTTCTAGAATTGTGCCTACACCTAAGATCCTACCACTTTTATAACCACTATGTTGCCACAACATCTACTCATGTATCTATATTATCCCTACATCTCATCCCATGATCAATACTTATCATAATGTGTCCAATCCATTCATAACTATTTTCTTAGCTCTTACATCACAATGTAACAATATACCTTCACTATTTCACATACTCCTAATACTGCTCTAGTCTCCATCAACACCTTGTATACACTAATACAAAAACTAAAAACTTTGAAGTACAAACTCAAGGATATAAAGAAGTATTATATTGACTACAATCCTTTGTATTTTTCACCTTTGTCTTTTGAGGTTTATTAGATATCCATGTAGTTAAGGTAAAAGGCCCTCCAATTAGGGATTATCCAACTAGAAATTTCAAATCCAAACTTGTTTTTAAGATATAATAATTTAATTAGTAAAAATTAATGTATGTAGAGAACACTTTTTAATATTATTTATTTAATTCACACAATCTAGCTAGAGTTTATGTACATATTTCTAAGAATTAACCTTTAGTCACAAGCTCTAGATCTATTTATAGAGTGAACTTAATAAATATCTTCTATTTTCACCTTTTTTTTGTATTAAATATCATATGAATAACATAATTACATTGAGATCATTCACAAAGTTACATTAGGAAATACCCCCACCCACATAATACATTATATTTTATGCCTCTCCCATTACATATCCATCACATATTGAATTACATCATGTAGGTTTTTATATATTATCAACTTCTATGTAAAGGTTTGCATAATTTACATCCTGCATAATTGCCCAAAATGATCATTATGTTGTCAAAAGGGATCACTACACTGCTGGGAAGTGCCACTATGTTGTCAAGGAAAATGTTGTGTTGCCAAAAAAGGCATTGTACTACCGTATAAACATTGAATTTCCTACCACCTGAGAGAACTATCATCCATCTACCACCAAAAAGGAGTCGAGCCATGTCAAACATCATCAGGGTTACCAAAAACAGGGGGTCAACCACCTTAGTTTGTTGTATCCTCTCTATGGGTCTGGTTTTTCATCCTCAAAAGGGAACTTGTTGGTTCAATCTCATCCCTATTGAAATCCTCTATACTAAGCATTGGTGGAACATCTTCACTCTATCTATCTTTAAGAATCTTATCATCAAACTCTTTCTGAAATGCCTCCAAGGCTCTAAGGAATATCTCAGTAGTGTGCTACCAATTATCCCAAAAATTGACCTCTCAAAGATTAATAGGCATTGTTCCCTCCAAAAACTTTAGGAATTTGAATTTGGTGACCTTTATTGTCATTGTTACCTGCACAGTTACATTATACAATATGAGTCTTTTATTCAACTCAATCAATTTCCTCCTTATCTCTTTAAACTTTTCATCATTTCTTGATTTCCAGATTATCCAAAGAATTTCAGTCCCAATACAGATCCAAAACAATGTTATCTCTTTCCAGGTATTTTATTGCATTTAGAAAAAATGATTATGTTTGGATTGGGTTTACCATTAGCATCCTAGATGTCTTGATTGTGACAAAAAAATTTCTAGAGTTCTTTAGCATATATACACTCAAAAAATATATGAATTTTTTTTTTCGACACCCTACAAAGGCTACGAATTTCAATGTCATATGTTCTTATCTTGCAAGGTAATTTCTGTAGTATTAGGATCCATCTAAAGCAAGCCTTCTTTGGCTCAATTACATTGGCCCAAGAACTTCTTAGTATCTTTGATCACTCACTTCTATTTAGCTTGAGATTCCAAACCTTATTCAGGTGATTAAAGGTTTCTTGTTGATTGGTAAGTGAACTGTACACAATCTTTGCATTAAGTTTAGTGAGTTTAGTACACTCACCCCAATTAAAATATTTATATTGTTCATCTGTATAAACATAATTGACTAGAACAATGATTCCTCTTCAAGTCTCCTCAATGATTGAGTAGGTTCTCCAGTTGGTTGTCGATAGGCCGAATTAAGAACTTAACTGTATCCAATCTCTTAAATGCCCATTTTCAAAAAAATTGGAAAAGGTCTTTATACCTTTGGTTGCCTAGCCCTTAGTCGAGCACCTTTAAAAGAGTGTTAGGGGTTTACCATTATGCACAAGGTTCCACTAGATTGATCTATGTGTGAATAGTGTACCGTTCATAAAGAAGTTGGAGTTGGTAATATGCATCTTAGCATGTTCTCATGCTTTCCATATACTCTTAAACACTATCGCCCCCCCAAGAACAATACGGTGATGGTTGCTAAGAAGGTCACTTCAAGGGAGATCTTTCCAGGCCTTTTCATTTTTAGGAGTTTCCCTTTATATGTTATTTCTAACTAGTATTTTCCAAGGCTCGTCACTTTTAAAGGCTTTGAATATCCACTTAGTCGCTAGTGCAATCCCTTGCATTCTCAAATCCTTTAGACCCAATTTGCCTTTTGCTTTACTCCAACAACACCATTCCCACTTCATCGGATGTTTCTTCCTCTCACCCTTCCCGTCTGACCATAAGAACCCTCTTATTTTCTTTTGAATTTCCTCCACCTGATAGTTGTTGAACAACCAAATAGAGGCAAAGTAAAGATTGTATGAAGACATAATTTTTTGACAGATTTGAATTCTCCATGCTAGGGAAAGGTACTACTTCTTCCATTTACCCTATTTTACATCAATCTTCCTTTGAATCAAGAACCACATCTCCCTTAAATTTGGGTAGATCGCAAAGAGAATGCCTAAATAGTTGACTTGGTTTTGGGGTCCTCCCCACTTCACACCAAACTTGGAAAGCCAGTTTGGAGGGTTCTCTTTCCAACCCAACATTATTGAGTTGGAGAGAGAGATTTTGGCACTAAAGGAAACACAAAATATTTCTAGTGTTGCCATCAAGTTGGAAACATTAGCTTCATTTGGCAAGGGAAAAAGAGAAATGTCATATATGAATTGGATGTTGATTAGTTCAATGATGAGCCCATAATATGGCTATAATTTGGATGTCATGATTATAAGTTTTAGAAACTCTTGATCTCTTTTTATGAATGTTTAAACTCTATGGTTACAAACTTTTAATGTTTATGGGTAGTATTTGATGATAAGGAATCCTATACTCTTGATGCATAAATACCTTAGCCTATCTATAATCATAGCCCTATTTTGACTTCCCAATTGACTGATGCAATGAATGTAGTGTTTGAATAAGTAAGATGAATTGAATGCATGTGATTAATGAAGAATGTCATGATATTATGAGTGCATGCCCTATTTTGCCTCTATTTCCATGTGTTCTACAGGTTGTTGGAGCTGATATGAACAAGTCAATACATAGCAGAACTCGCAAGAAAAGGTTGTCTTCAGCGCACCAGCGAAGGAGTCGTTCAAAGCACAGATTCTTTTGTCTGAGTCTTTGGGAAAGAACCAAATGAATCATCGATCTAGGAAGGAGTGGAGCTCTAGATTTCCTTTGAGATAGTTGAGCAGATAGACTCGCATTTATGAAGTCTATTCCTCCATCTCAGGCGGCATTTATACCCGCATCTTCCTCTGTTAGTTGATTAGTTAGTTAGTCATATCTCTTTAAATAAAGGTTCCTCCTGTGCGAGTGAATAGGGTTGATCAAGAGATTTTTAGAATAGAGAATAGAGATACAATAGATTGTAATTGTTTACTGTTATAATGGAGAACAAAGCTTTGCATTAAGTTTCTTACAAGCAATAGCCATGTATGAGATTCAAAAGTATGAATAAGAATTGATGAAGTTTTGAGTTCTATTCTTGCGTAATTGGTTGATGCTTGCTAAGGGGGCCCACTTAGTGAGTATTTGTAGTTAGCTATTTGCTTTCTATTATTTATCTATTAGAATTCCATTTTCGTAAGCTTTGATGCAAACTCAATCTTAAACTGTTCTTGCAGCATAAGGAATCCATCCCTGTGTCTATTCCTACAGCATAAGGCCAGTTCATGGTTTTTGTTTCCAGTAATTGTTATTATGATTTCTAATTTAGTTAAGAGATGTTTAAGTTAGTAAGACTTTACTTCATGTCCCTGCATCATAATCAGAATTCCTTTCAAGCATTTACTTCTAGAAAGTTATGGCTAAAACCAATTCTTAGTGCACATACAGTGCTGCTCCATTTCAAGTATACATTTCTTGGTTTGACAAATAAATGAACGACCATGATAATATGTTAGTCACCTGCTGGAATGTCCAATTCCCAGGTTAGGATTTTCCATGACTTCTATATCCTTTTATAGGCGCAACCATTTTTGGCACCGTTGTCAGGGAATGGTGTCAAGCTGAGAACCTATCCTAACCATTTTTAGCAATAGTTTTAGCTTTCAAGAATTTTAGAAATTCTTCATTTCAGTTAAGCCCGTTACATGCATAGAAGAAGAGACCAATTTGGAAGATTCCTTCCTAGAAATTTAGATATCCAAGAAAATAACCCAGATATTGACCCAGAAATTGTCCTAGAAGAACCATATTTGGATGTCGGACAGGACCTTGTCACTTCATCTTCTTCTTCCTCGGAGATCAGTTTGAACCTGTTTGATATACCTGATAATATTGATTTGCTCACATCACAGTTGAATAACCTGGATACCCATAACAATCCACTAGCCGTTGTTGTCCACCACCCAGGAGCTAACCCAAGCTCACCACCAAGGATGGTAGTGTCTACTTTTCCCTTTCCACTTCCTGAGTTCCATGACAACAATAATCTCAAAAATATCCCTGCTTCAGTGCTCCCAAAGTTCTATGGCCTGATTATAGAACAGCCCCTCATACCTTCTTGTTCGAATTTGACATCCTATGTAGGAGTTATGATTATACTTCTGATGCCCATAAGATGAAATCGTTTCCTTCTACCTTAAAGGAGTCAGCCTTAAGATGGTTCATGGGATTAGGAGGCAATGCAGCAGCCACTTGGGATGAATTGAAGGAATTGTTCTTAGGGAAGTATAA
Source organism: Sequoiadendron giganteum (assembly GCA_007115665.2). NCBI lineage: Eukaryota > Viridiplantae > Streptophyta > Pinopsida > Cupressales > Cupressaceae > Sequoiadendron > Sequoiadendron giganteum. The sequence goes on from CM021102.1 coordinate 245,383,728, forward strand.
GGAATATTGTAGGGGAAATGATATGAAAGGAGATGACCTCTTCAAGATGGCACAAAAGGAGGATGAAACCTTGGAGGACTATGTCTCCATATTTTTGTTCAGTGTGCAGAAAAATACTCAGCATGCACTAAATGAGGAGTCTAAAAAACTTCTCCTCCTAAGAGGAGTCAATGATACCTGCATGGAAGCACTAGACCTCATGGCTGGAGGAGATATTACCCAAAGTAATTGGGATGACATCAAGACAATATGTCTCAATTACTCTAGGGCAAGTGTAAAGAAAGACAAAGGATTCAGACCCTTTGTTGCCAAAGGAAGTGGCTCAGGCATATCAAAAGGAGAACTCTCTAATCTATTCTCTAACCTCAAGCAAGACATCATCAATGATGTAGCTACTCAGCTAGACACAATGCAAGCTAGAAGGAAGAAGGAAGAAGCTAATGTGATGCTTGCTAAATATTGCCCTCACTGCAGACAAAAGAAGAGAGACTGTAGATGCAAATCAGTGGTCAATTTGGAGATACACCATCTTCCTACCGAGTTCAAAACTATTGAAGGAGAGGAAGAGGTGTTCTTTGTTGCTCAGTGCAGGCCATGGGCCCCAAGACAAGGTATGCCTCAAGACCCCTTGCAAAATTTTGGTTCATATAATAATCAATGATAGAACCAATATCCTCCAAATTATGGCCCATATTCTCAAACTCAATGGAATAATCCTTGGCCAAATGCCCAGCAAAACTGTTGGCAATCCCCACAAGGGAATTGGCAACCACCATAGCAAAATCAGTGGCAGCAGTCTAACCAGTGGAGAGGAGGCCAGCAATGGTCAAATCCATCCACTGATTTCCTGCAGCAACCCCAACAACAATCCATTATGCCACCTACTACAGCTAATCAAGGTCCCAACCCAAAGCCAACCCAATTACTAGCTCAAGCAGCACCCAATCCAAATAACCAATAGCCACAGCAACAGCAGCAACAAGTCTATTTTGTTGATCCTAATCATCAGCTTGCCTATGCTCTCAACCTGAATAATATCAATTTACGTTCAGGAACTGTGTTACCCGCGCCATCTCCTCCCATAATCTCAGAATTGCCATCTGAAGAAGCTGACCAAGATGAGGATACAAATGACCTTCCCCAACCAATTGAGCAAGTTTAGATTTCATCATTACCTAAGGCATCTAATGAAGTGTCCCCTCCTTTCCCACAAAGGTTGGAAGGTGGAAATGTTAAAAAACAAGAGGAACCTATCTTTGACATCCTTGACCAACTAAAACATATATGTGTGAAAATTCCCTTATTCCGAGCAATCAAAGAGGTACCTATCTATAGTAAAGTCATTAAGGAGGCATGTCTGAAGAAACCGGGGAGGAAAAAGAAAGACCCTCAAACTGTCCATGTCATGGGCCAACTCTCTGACTTAATGCTAGGGAAGCTTACCATCCCAAAATATTCTGATCCAGGAAGTTGTGTTGTGGAGATCAATATTAATGGGGTGCAAATTAAGAATGCTTTAGTAGATCTTGGGGCAGCTATCAATGTCATGAAAAAAGACCCGGTTGTAAAACTTAGTATTTTAGACCTAAGAGCTACACCTACAATATTACAGCTTGCTAATAGCTCAACTGTCAAACCTAATGGGGTAGTTGAAGACCTTGTAGTCACCTTGGATTCTTGGGAGTACCCTATTGACTTTATGGTCTTATCTCCAAAGGCATCATTGGGGGGATATCCTGTCATACTAGGAAGGCCTTGGTTGGCTACTACTGATGCTTACATTGGTTGTAGATCGGGTAGCATGACAATATCTGATGGGTATAACAAAAAGAAGCTTACCCTCTATTCTCCAGCCCAACCCCAGCCTGAGTGTGGAGAAGCTGTTTAGTCAGATTTGGGAGAACAAGAGGAGGTAAACTCCGTGACCAAATTAATGATGATTACTAGATAGTCTTTCATTGCACAACAAGAAGAAGAGGGTATACTATCCAATATCTTGTTGAATAACTATGGTACCGAATATTTAGATTGTGAAAAAAATTCGTGTTCCTTACAGATAATTTTTCCTTCACCTACATCAGCTCATTATCCTATAGCAACTGACTACTTACACACCTTACTACCCCACGAGGTAGAAATGTCATTTCTGGACATTTCTACCTGAAGTATCTATGGTTGATTTAACCTCCCAAATTGAGGTAGTAGCAGGAAAAATTGTGAGCATCAATAAAAACCTCACTAGTGAGCAACAAGAATCCATGGTTAAAATGCTTACCATTCATAAGTCAGCTTTTACTTGGGAATATGGTGACATGAAGGGTTTAGACCCCAAACTCTGTACACATCGCATATACATTAACAGTGAGTTCAGACCTATCAGACAGCCTCAAAGAAGAATAAATCCAGCCTTGAGGGAAATTGTTAAAGAGGAGTTACAGAAAATGTTGAATGCTGGTTTTATCTACCCAATCTCAAATAGCCAGTGGGTTTCCCCATTGGTTATTGTTCCTAAGAAAGGAGGAAAGTGGAGGGTATGTGTAGACTATAGAGAACTCAACTTGGCAATAAAGAAAGATTATTTTCCTCTTTCATTTATTGATCAAGTTCTAGATAATTTAGCTGGGAAAAAGTACTTATTGTTCTTAGATGGCTTTAGCGGGTACAATCAAATCAAAATTGCTCCTAAAGATCAAGGAAAGACTACTTTTACATGCCCTTGGGGGAATTTTGCTTACTCAGTCTTGCCTTTTGGTCTCTGTAATACACCTACAACTTTCCAGAGGGCAGTCATAAGCATCTTCTCAGACATATCACATGATTGCATGGAAATATATATGGATGACTTTACTGCTTATGGTACAACGTTTGAGGAAGCTCAAGCAAACTTGAAGAAAGTACTATAGAGATGTGAAGATCACAACCTATCATTGAATAGTCAAAAGTGCTTCATGATGATGCAAGAAGGAATAGTGCCAGATCACTATATTTCTGCTGGAGGAACACAGGTTGATCCTGCTAAGATTGAGGTCATCTCTAATCTAACCTGTCCTACCAAGCAGAAAGAGGTAAGGAGCTTTTTAGGCCATGCTGGATATTATAGGAGATTTATAAAGGATTTCAGCAAAATAGCCAGTCCTTTGTATGTCTTATTAACTAAAGACTCTGAATTTCACTGGACTGAGGCTTGTGATAAGTCTTTCCTGCACCTGAAGGACCTACTTACTAAAGCACCTATTCTTCAAGGACCAAAGTGGAGTCTGCCCTTTCACATACATACAGATGCATCTGATCATGCCATAGGGGTTGTGTTGGGACAGAAGGAGAATTCCATTGAGCATGCTATCTATTTGATTAGCAAGAATCTACAAGGGCTCGAATTGAATTACACTGTCATAGAGAAGGAGTTGCTAGCAGTGGTGTATGCCCTGAATAAGTTTAGACATTATGTAACTGGCTACCAAGTATTTTTTCACACTGATCATGCAGCAATACGGTACCTTATGAATAAACCTACCATTTCTAGAAGGTTAGCAAGGTGGCTACTATTGTTGCAGGAATTTGATATCACAGTCATTGACAAGCCAGGAAAAGCAAATGTGGTCATTGATTTTCTGTCAAGACTTCAAACAGCTACACCTGCCACATCTGAGGTAATTGTTGATACTTTTCATGATGAACATCTATTCTATATTATTGCTCGCACCCCATGGTATGCAGATATTGCAAACTACTTGGCAGCCAACAGAATTTCAGCTCACTTCTCCTCAAAAAAGAGAAAGCTGCTGATTGAGAAGAGTTTCAACTTTTCTTGGATAGTCGATTGTTTGTTCTATACTGGACCAGATCAAGTCATGCGTAGGTGTGTGAGGGAAGACGAGACATATGACATACTGCATGCTTTTCATGACAAGCCATGTGGTGGCCATTTTGCCTCTAAAAGAACAACAATGAAGGTACTTAACACAGGGTATTATTGGCCCACTTTACACAAAGATGTTGTAGCATATACCACGAAATGTGACAAATGCCAACGAATGGGGTGACCAACAAAGACTGATGAAATGCCTCTATAGCCTCAAGTGGTAGTAACCCCCTTTGACAAGTGGGGTATGGATTTTATTGGTCCTATAGATCTGCCATCCAATGGAAAGTCCTATATTTTGGTGTGCACTGACTATGTAACAAAATGGGTAGAGGTAAAGGCAATGGCACATGCCAAGGACAACAAAGTTGCTGAATTCTTGTATGAATAAATCTTCACTCAATTTGGAGTTCCCAGGGAACTCGTCACTGATCAGGGAGCTCAATTCACATCAACACTGATTACAGCATTGATGAATGATTATAAAATCAGACACAGGAAATCAAGCCCATATCACCCTCAAGCAAATGGCCAGGTGGAGGTTACTAACAGAGAGTTGGAAGCAATCCTCACCAAAATAGTGAATCTACATAAGAAGGATTGGAGTAGCCATCTTCTAGAAGCAGTCTGGGCCTATAGGAAAACTTGGAAAACTACTACAAGATTCACACCTTTTGAGCTACTTTATGGTAAGATTGCTATGTTGCCAATTGAATTTGAACATAAAACCTTAAGGACTGCTCTATAGCTATAGATTGATCTCTTTGAAGCACAAAAAGAATGCCTCCTCTAGTTGAATGCATTAGATGAAATGCAGAAAGTTGCCTTGTAGCATACTAAAGCAGTGCAACAACAAAAGAAAAAGTGGCACGATCACCATGTCAAGACAAAGCAATTTTTTGTTGGTGATTGGGCCTTACTCTACAACTCCAGATATAAAGAAAATTAGGGTAAGCTTACAACAAGGTGGCTTGGTCCATATGAAATTGAGAATGTATTTGATAATGGTTCGGTATAGCTGGTGACAATCGATCATGTCCGCTTCAAACTATTGGTTAATGGACACTGTCTTCGATTGTACCATAAACCGGCTTCAAAAGAGGAATTCATGCAGTAGTTTGTTTCTCCTATGGCCAGTGATCTTCATGCAGCAAAGGGCTTTGGTCCTCTTCTTGCAGCATCTCTTTGACTTATGTTAAAACATCCATAATAAAGGATTTTTGTACAGAAGCCACTTTCTTCATCATTATCCATTGCCATCAATCACTCATTTCATTCTTCTTTTCTATGTCACCCATCCATGTCATCCATCTCCCGTACCACATTCATTTATAGTTCTTTCCAAAAATGTCATTTTTGATTATTCTGTGAAATCTACCAACATGCGCAGGCATTTATTAAAAGGTACGCAATATTCTTTCTATTCGTCATATTATTCATTAATTTTATTTGTTCATTTATTGCATTACATCTATTAGTCAATTCTGCTATTACTCCCCATGCCTCGCCTATACTTCCCACATGTGTGGACAAATTTCACATTTTAAGTAAGGGGCGGGGATAATTCGAAACAATTCTTTCCTTTTTGCTATGGCCACATTTATTGAAAACAATTTTTTTATCGTACATGCTGTCAATGAATGCATGTCTTTTCTAGATCAACAAGTTAACTGCTAGTTAAGTAGTTCCTCGAAATCATTGCATGCAATTGTTTTTACATTATTTCTGGTAGAGAAAGAAGAGAAAGAAGCAAAACAGGGAGAAGTAGAGCAAAGAAAAGAGTTATTGAAATATTCAGAAGAGGTTGAGATTCAGGGTTTATATCAGTAATGATTGAGAAAATGGGTGGTCAGCTTGTACGTCATGAACTAGCGGCTCATGAAGCCTTGACACAAGACCCTCAGATAGTGCAAACATTTAGCATATGGGGATGGTTGAATTACTTCTTGAGCATCGATTCCTTTGATGACAAGGTTGCTTGCGAATTCTTAAGAACTCTTTTTGAGGGAGAAGCCACAGTATGGGGCTTAACAGTAGCAGTCACTGAGGAACAGATTGCAGAAATAACAGGTCTTCCTACAGCTAGTGAAGACTTTCCTACAGGAAGGGATGTCGTCTCTGCCAGGGCAGAATTTACAATGCCAGGTGATGGACCCTTGGAAATTTCAAAGCAAGGGTGTAGAAGAGTGTCTCTACCTTACCCCTACTCTGAGTATGCCTCCTATATAATCAGGTACTTAACTTGCGAGGGATGCTTTTCCTTTTTGCACTCCTATCATTTTAAATTGTTAAGCCATATAAGGCACGGATTAGCTATAAATGTCCTGAACTTTTTGTTAAAACTTTTAGAGCATAGTACTAGTGAAACCCAGAAAGGGAAAGACAATTCAGTCTTTCATCATGCCCTCATTAAAAAACTAACTAAGCGTTCCCTAAGGGACATTTCCCCCCTTTCTTGGCAAGAATTTGTTGCCCAGAAAGGGTTGCAGCCTCCTGAACCTCCAAGAACATTGCTTGCACGACCCAAGAAAAAGAGAAACCAAGTAGAGTCTTCAAGTAGAGAAGTTGAACAAGATTCCCCTGCTTCTCCTGTAGCACCTAGTCCTACAGCCGTTCGAACTGAGCCCTCTACCCGTGTTAAAACCAGGTCTGCAACAAAGAGTGAAAAAGGGAAAACTAAGATAGACGAACCATCTAGCCCTGGGCATACCCTAGGAGAAAACCCTCAAGCCAAGAAGCAAGAACAAGCTACTCGACTTTCTCCTGCAGCAACACCCGATGCCACCACAGTTTCATCATCCTCTCCTTCCAATTCTTAAACCCCCATGCAACCTAGGAAAAGAAAAGTTGCCCATGAATCTCTTGCCTCAACTGCATTACCAAGAAGAACTTTTGTAAGAAAATAAAGTCAGGCTACCCCACCCTCTTCTACCCAACCGAAAGTAATTGTCATTTCTGAGGAGTCTGAGGAATTCATTCCTGAAAATTCTCAGAGTACATCCAAGAATTTCTCACCTGGCACCTTAGAAATTCCTGTTGAAATGCAACAAGAAACAGGGCAAGTTGAGAAAGAAAAGCAAGGTTGTACTGATGGGGGGAAAATGCCAAGTCTTGATGACTTGGTTGAGGCACCTGACAGAATTTCTAAGGAAGTAGAATCCCCTGTTGATCTGCAACAAGAAGTTGTCCTACAACAAGAGCAACCTGGGACATCTAATGCAACCCTATTATCTTCTGAAACATTTCAGACGTTAGTTGGATATAAGAAACCACTGCTAACCCAATGCTTAGAGCACCTTCAGGAAACCTGGAATCCTGTGACACTTCAGACTTTGAGTTTCTGCCTTCTGGCTGAAACTCAAATGCAACAGAGTCTATGGAAAGAAGAGAAGAAGAAGCTGAAGAAATAAATTGAAAGACAGAAACAGGAAATCTAGGAGGTAAAGGAAAAGATGAATAAAATGATGAAGGTAGCAAGTCAGATTATAGAATGTAGGCTACCACCTAGAGTTTATGCAATGTGCCTCAAAGAGTAATTTCTGTGGTTTCAGTGGATGAGGATTTCTAAAGACCTTGACCCTGTTCCTACCACTGCTAAAGAATTTTATGATGCATATCAAATGGCACTTGATTGGCTGAGGAATTCCATGTGTGAGTTCTATTTGCATGGTTTATTAATTCTTGATGAAACTGAGTGGAATCCACTCTTGTTTATTGGCGACATCCATTTAAGATCACTAATGTCCTAGGCAGCGAATGAAGTTAATTATGGAAAACAATCTAAAGACTATGAGGAGACTAAGAGAAGAGAACCTCTTCCCCTGAGATCAGAAAGCACAGACCCCAAAGAATTTTCGAGGGCCTGACTTTCTGTTGCATATGGTTTTTATGATCCTACAGCCAGGATGAGGATATTTGATTTAAGGAAACAAGTGTATGACGAATTCAAGCGCCAACCATATTCGTTCTGGAAGCTTGCAGCTTCCACAAGGAAAACTAGATGGGAAAAGTTGACGCTTGGTTTGAAGAAGTCCGAGCCTCATAGTCCCCTGCATTTAACAGCAGCTCTCAGGGGGTCCAAAAGATACATGCAGATTGGCCTCGAGAAAAGATTTGAATTATGGATGCCACTAACATTTAGACCTCTTACTTTACTATGGCCATTATATCCTTATCATGCCACAGAACTCAATGAAGATACAGAGGCCAAAAGATATGAGAAATGGCAGAACTACAGGGGTTTTTACTTCAGATTTGGGACTGCATTACAAGGCCATGTGACTCCTACGGATTTCTGGGATACAACTAGAAAGACTAATGCTGGAGGACCAACATTGGATAAAGTAGGGGGCAGATGATGAGCCCTTAATATGGCTATAATTTGGATGTCATGATTATAAGTTTTAGAAACTATTGTTGTCTTTTTATGAATGTTTAAACTCTATGGTTACAAACTTTTAATGTTTATGGGTAGTATTTGATGATAAGGAATCCTATACTCTTGATGCATAAATACCTTAGCCTATTTATAATCATAGCCCTATTTTGACTTCCCAATTGACTGATGTGATGAATGTAGTGTTTGAATAAGTAAGATGAATTGAATGCATGTGATTAATGAAGAATGTCATGCTATTATGAGTGCATGCCCTCTTTTGCCTTTGTTGCCATGTGTTCTACAGGTTGTTGGAGCTGATATGAACAAGTCAATACATAGAAAAACTCATGAGAAAAGGCCATCTTCAGCGCACCAGCGAAGGAGTCGTTCAAAGCACAGATTCTTTTGTCCAAGTCTTTGGGAAAGAACCAAATGAATCATTGATCTAGGAAGGAGTGGAGCTCTAGATTTCCTCTGAGATAGTTGAGCAGATAGACTCGCATTTATGAAGTTTGTTCCTTCGTCTCAAGTGACATTTATAACTGCATCTTCCTCTATTAGTTGATTAGTTAGTTAGTCATATCTCTTTAAATAAAGGTTCCTCCTGCACGAGTGAACAAGGTTGATCAAGAGAGTTTTAGACTAGAGAATAGAGATACAATATATTGTAATTGTTTACTGTTATAATGGAGAACAAATCTTTGCATTAAGTTTCTTACAAGCAACAGCCATGTATGAGATTCAAAAGTATGAATAAGAACTGATGAAGTTTTGAGTTCTATTCTTGCATAATTGGTTGATGCTTGCTAAGGGGGCCCACTTAGTGAGTATCTGTAGTTAGCTATTTTCTTTCTATTATTTATCTGTTAGAATTCCATTTCCATAAGCTTTGATGCAAACTCAGTCTTAAACTGTTCCTACAACATAAGGAATCCATCCCTGTGTCTGCTCCTGTAGTATAAGGCCAGTTCATGGTTTTTGTTTCTAGTAATTGTTATTATGATTTCTGCTTTAGTTAAGAGATGTTTAAGTTAGTAAGACTTTACTTCATGTCCCTGCATCAGAATTAGAATTCCTTTCAAGCTTTTACTTCTAGAAAGTTATGGCCAAAACCGGTTCTTAGTGCACATACAGTGCCGCTCCATTTCAAGTATACGTTCCCTAGTTTGACAAATAAATGAATGACCATGAGAATATGTTAGTCACCTGCTGGAATGTCCAATTCCTAGGTTAGGATTTTCTGCGACTTCTATATCATTTTATGGGCGCGACTTCTATATCCTTTTAAATTTGGGTAGATCACAAAGAGAATGCCTAAATAGTTGACTTGGATTTGGGGTCCTCCCCACTTCACACAAAACTTGGAAAGCCAGTTTGGAGGGTTCTCTTTCCATCCCAACATGATTGAGTTGGAGAGAGAGATTTTGGCACTAAAGGAAACACAAAATATTTCTAGCTTCGCCATCAAGTTGGAAACATTAGCTTCATTCAGCAAGGGAAAAAGAGAAATCTCGTATATGAATTGGATGTTGATTAGTTCACTTTGATTAGGTAGTATTATTCTACTTAAATTTTGAGAGCTTTCATTGGCCCTAAGGATGTAATATAAGGCATTTGAAGCAATCACAAATAGGGTCGGGGCCAAAGGACACCCCTATCTGATTGACCTTTCCAACAAAAATTCCTCTGTAAGGGAGCCATTAACATCCACCTGAGCTATTGCATCCTTGAAGAGAGTGACCACCATATTACAAAAGGTTTTCGGGAAGCCAAAGGCCTCCAACACCATCTTGATGAAGGCTCATTCGACCCTGTCATAAGCCTTCTCGAAGTCAAACAACACCATTGTTGCCTCCTGATTTGATATCCTTGCCCACTCCATTTCCTCCCAGCTTGTAATTAAATTTTCAAGGATATTCCTGCCTTTAATGAACCCAATTTGGGTTCTATTAAAATGAGCCTTGGAAAAATATTAACTATCCTTCTTGCTAAAACCTTAGCAAGGATTTTGTAGGACACATTCAATAGGGTTATTAGCCTCCAATTCCTGATTTGTGTTTTGTCACCTTTCTTGGGAAATTTTTTTATGATGCCTTCATTTACATATCTTCCCAGAGAGCCTCTTTCCAGGGCCTCCTTATACAATAGGACAGATCATCCACTACCTAGTCACTAAAGACATTGTAGAACTCGGCAAGGAGACCATCTGCCCCAGGTGACTTATCATTTTGTAAGGATTGAATCTCTTTTTTGATCTCCCCTTTGGGGATGTCTTTTCTCAGTTCAATTGCTTCATTCTCTATCTTTTTTGGGATGATAGCTTTTATTGTCTCCCTTGCAATGGATCAACCCTCCCCATTACTTTCTGAAGTTAACAGGTTCTTATAGAAGCTAAAAAATGACCTTTAATATCCTCTTGATCTATGAAAGGAGTACGTTCAATTTGAACCTGCTCGATGTGTTATTTGATATTCTTCTCCTTTAGAAACTTGGGTATGTGCAGGATCATGATGGGCCAAAAAGTGGTGATATCTAAGTGATATGATGACCCATGTGGCTAATGACTTTTTTTTAACCCAAAATTGATGAAACGAAAAGGGTTTTTAAAGGAGATTCTCAGCTTTCCACCAATATAAATTATTCTTTACTTTTAATTCAATAAATAATTATTATTCACTTTCTATTTGAGTTATGACTAAAGTCCTGATTGATAGGCTGATTGAAAAACATCTATAGCTTCCAAACGATATCACATTTTTTGAACTTGAAACATGTGTCACATTCTATGATTCACATACTATAGGATTACACAAAAAAAAAAAAATCATGAAGTTTTGACCAAGTTAAGGTGGTTAGACATACCAGTTTTAATATTTTTTAAAATTTGTAATAAAAAATTCATAATTAATTATTTACTTGGAAAAAAATTACAAATAAATATGCATCACATCAGGACATGAGTCCCCTACTTATATCTAAAATCTTATAAAAAAATATTATCATTTTATTGTGGTTAGGGTGGTCAAACAGACACCTACTTCTTATTTTTTCCCTGAAATTTAAGTACTACTGTATTGAAATTTCAAATTTTCACCAAATAGAATTTTAAAATAAATAAATAAATCTAGTAGTTTAGAAACTACATTCAATTTACTACAGATTCTATTATTACATATTTTTTAAATAATATAGATAACTTATTCAATTTTTTACGTCAAGTTGCCTAACTCTGATTTTCTAAATTTTATTGCCACTTAAGGGCCTATTTTATCCATGATGATCTTGCACATACCCACGTGAAGAAATGTTTTGAGCCTCTATCACCACTCTCAATCCAATTTAACTTGGATCTTATCTTGAGCCCTTGGATCTTTAAAATTTTCCATCTTTTTAGGGAATCCTTGACAATTCTATATATTAATTCCCAAGCATTCATTTTTCAGCTCTTTCTAAAGGTATGTTTCAACCTATAGAAGCTCCTCTTGGAGCATCCCCTCCTTTCTTCTTCTATGAAGATTTTTTTTCTTACCCATCAATTGGAACAAATATTTCCACCCTTTTGTGTTCAATTCCCATCTCTCAATGGCACTTGACCCCTTCTACATCCACATATTTATGTTCCTAAGTGATTTAATTGTAGCCACACAATCGTTGTCATCGAGTAGCTTTGTATTGAGGAGGAAGCCCCCTTTTTTCCTACCACACCTTTGCCCCTTCTTTAGGAGTAGTCTTATTTTTTACTAGATGATGGTTTGGGAGTGTATATGGGTGGACTTCCGCCTTGCAACCATCCCTTAGTAAGTCTTTGATGAAGTGATCTTTATTGAAGTAAAACTGGTCCAACCAATAGTAGATTCTCCTATTACCCTTTTGAGCATTGCACCATGTGTACCAAATGTTGGGGTGATCCATTTTCCCCCCTTCAATCGAGTCAACCAAGTTCAGTTTGGATTTTATTTTTAACCAAAAAAACTTCTCATTACCCTTCCAATCCATTCCCAAACCCCCATATTTGTCCTCTTGGTTTTCAATCATATTAAAGTCCCCTCCTAGAATCTAGGGCACGTCACCAAGATCACATAGCCATTTCCACAACTTGATTTTGTCCCCATGCTCATTTAGGGTATAATTGAGCATATATTGAATGAATGGTCATCATTTTGTAAGGTGATCCAAACCGACCCATTACAAGGAGATGTCTCAAACCCTAAGACAAATTGACTCCATTCACTAGAGATGAGGATGGAATCCCCCTACCCTTTTCATGATGGTTACTAAAGTGAGTGCCCCCCCTCCAAACAAAATTGAGACTGGTTTCAAGAGAAAACCCCACAGACTTAAGTTCCTGTAGTAGCACAACATCTTTATCGTTGCACTAGTTAAGAAATATTCTAACTATCTTCTTTCTATTAGGAGATTCTAGTCCCCTTATGTTCTAAGAGAGGCAATTAAGATTCATTATTATCCGGGATGTTGGGGGTCTCTTTATCTACTCTAAAATTCTCAAAGCATTTTGGCACTTTAGGCACAACTTCCACCTTTTTAGCTACTAGTCTTTGGATGACTGTGCTTCTCTTTTTCCTCTTTGTATGTTCCATGAAGGACTTTCAAGTTCCTTTTACCTTCTAGGATTATTGTATCCTTATCTTTTCTCGATCTCCCCCTTGGCATGTGAGTCTGATCATTTTCACCTTTCTCGTCAACATATATTTTTATATCTCCATCTTCTTCCTCTAATCTTCCTAGAATATTTCCTCTTTCAAGTTGTTTAATATTAGTTAGGTCCCTTTTTTCTCTATTGGACTACTTACCTTCTCAAGTCTAATTTTTTTATACTCAAATCATATTAGACATAGGTTTATCTACAAAATTTATAGAATAAATTGTGGCGATCTATAATTGTTAGAATTGGCTATGCCAAGATCTTGAGACCAAATGGAAAGCACAAGAAGAGAGAATATGAATGTGATAAGAATAAACTATATTCTTATCAATATGATTCAATGATATGAGATTGTGATTGTTGTACGAATGAGAGAGACCCCTTGGCTATATAGCCAAGGTGAGATGCAAGATGTCATAGGATTATGACAAGTGTCTTAATCATATGACATGAGACAATTAATCACACTTACCTAGGTTCGTGTAGTAGTTGTAAAAAGATAAGATTACAACTAATGACAACTAACACCTTTTAGAAAGATTCCTTCCTATGACCTAAGTAAACTTAACATGTCTAAATAAGTCCCCTAGTTATGAATGAACTAGGTACAAGACTTTATTTACACCAAAACCCCCCCTTAAATGCAACTTAGGGAGTAGAAGATTATTATGCAAATGACAAAAAGATGGGTCCCAGCTACTAGGCCATGTTAGGTACCCATATATCAATGAAAAAAAATCTCTCACAAACAGAGAAAAGGAGAAAACCCCATGGAACAAAAATCCTCTTCGAAAGAGAGATGAAAGATACAAAAATTGAAATGCTCTCAATGATGCATGAGAAGGTAAAAACCCCATGTGAGGAAAAAGACTCCCTATAAGAGAGAAGTAGAAGAGAGAAAAGGTAGCCCCCCCTCAATGTTGAGTCTCCTGCAATGATGGTAGAAGCTCAACATTGAATGTTGAAGATGATCCAATCTCGTTGAACAATGTTCCTCCCCTTAGGAAGAAACAAAACCATGGATGTATGTAGGATGTTAGGAATATGAATTTTTTATGATGTCTCTAAAGCATGCTCAAGTGTCTCCATGTTGATGTTGAAAGTTGACACACTCCAAACAGGTGTTCTAAGCCACACAACTAAAGAGGACAATCCAGAATCTAGTAGAGATATCCCCTTTAAAGACAAAGGAGCCTCCTCCAAATGTTGTCCAAAAGTATCCACACTCATGCCAAATTAAAAATAATGATCATGTAGAGAATGAACAAGAGGGTCAGAGTGTTCCCTCACAACAACTGAAGAAGGAGCATCTTCATCAAAGAGAAGATGAATTCTATCGATGATGTCCCCCAAATCTACAAGATGAGACTCCACAAACAAGTCTGAAATACCTGTCAAGAAGTCATCCAAGGTAGCCATATTTGGAAGACTATGTATATCCTGCTGCACTAAATCACAAGGAACCAAAACTATGGAATCACAAGCATAATCAACTACAACAGTAGATGGAGGAGATAAAATGCATGGCTCAAGTACTGGATCTAATGTGAGAACTCCCAAGTTCAAGTAGCCAAATGTCTCCTCTGAATCATGGTTCATATGATCAACAGACGAAGGAATAATTTCGTCATCAGAAGCAAAATCTACAAAGGTATACAACCGAGATGAATGATCAACCACCCCAGTAGCAATGATCTCTCTACTTTCCAAATCTCGAATGATTATTGAATCAGGTGTGAACTCCACAGTTCTCTCATCCCCACCATGTGTAATCTAATATATGGAAAGAAGATTGTTTGTCAAATGAGGAACACACAAAACATCTTGGAAAGTGTTGTCCCCAAAACTAATAGATCCCTTCTCAATTACACTCATGTATGTATTGTTTCCCATCAAGATAGGAGACATAGTAAAAGGTTGAAAAGAAGAGAATATAGACTACGAAGATGCCATATGATGAGATGCTCTTGAATCTAGAAGCCATATCCCTAATCCTAGACCTGAAAAAGTGCAAAGAGCTTGACCTTTATTTCTTGATGTAGATGCTTGACCTTTGTCCTTTTTAGACTATTTTGAAGAAGAAGGAGAAGAAGATGATTGAGACATTCTAGAAGGAAAATCAATGTGATTCCTTTTGAGAAGGTTTTTCAACTCATCAATATCCTTCTTATAATAGTAGTGTTCTTCATGTCCATCCTTCTTGCAATATGCACAAAAAGGCCTCTCCTTCTTAGATGATTCCCCTTTAGAAGAGGATTTTTTCTTTGTTTGATCTGAATGTGGATTATTCTTTGCTTTCTTTTGTTTCTTATCTAATTCTAATTATTCACTTGACTAACCAACAATTCCTGAGATTTAGAAGTCTTAATGAGACCCATTGAGATAATCTTTTGTTGCTCATGTATCAACATCTCAGAAAATGATGCAAATAAAGGTGTAGTATATGTAGACCCCATAGTCAATCTATGAGTATGAAAGATAGAAACAAAAGAAGCATAATTAGGATGAATTTTTTTCAATGTATTATAGACCAATTGAATGTCCTTCTTATCAATTCCACATGTTTTAAATTTCTCTCTTAGATCATTAACCTTAGTGATGTAGTCTTGGATGTTTTCAAATTCCTTAGGATCAAGGCTCATCAGTTCATTATCAATTTGATAGCCTCTTACTTAATTTGTAGTACCATATAATTTTTTCAATTTATCCCAAGTTTCATAATAATTTTTACATGATTCAATTTGGAACAACAAATCTTGAGAAACTAGTCTACGAAGACACCCAAGAGCTTTGGTATGTTCAATCATCCATTTTATTTTTTTATCTACATCTGTAGGTTTAGGTACCTTATTTTCAACATATAGAGAGTGACCTTTAGTCATTAGAATACTCCATGCATTTTGATGCCATGTTGAATAATTATATGATCTGAGCAAAGGAACCTTAGAATTATCCATGAAAACAAGAGAGCACAAGGAAACAAATCAAAGCAATGCACCAAGAGACCCCTCCCCTCCCCCCCCCCAAATCACTCAATCAAGAAACCCCTCGAGCAATATCTTATTTGACACTTTATATTTAGTGCATTTACAGTTGCTAGATTCAAAAAACAACAAGCTCGACTTGATCTTAGTGCTTACAAATGTCAAAATAGGCCACATAATCAAGTACAATTTTTGGTACAAAATGAGATCAATCTGATTATACCACTAAAAATTACACAAAAAAGCATGCACTTTCAAAAAAAATTGCACCCAAAAATGTTACCATAGGAGCAAGATATGAGCTCCTGAAGTTCCCAAAATGAGGATGAAGCAGAAAAACCTATGATAATTTGCAAATTCTAGAAAAAACAGAAACCAAAACCAAAAACTAATTGCACTAATGTGAGGAGCATGAAAAATCAGCCCAAATAATTAAAAAAAAAGCTTGAAAAAATGAGTCAAAATGAGCAAAATATGAAGCTTTGACATTGAACTGCCAAAATGAAAATGTAATCCGTGAAGGGGGGAAAATCCTTTTGAAAATGTTGATGTAGGGATGACATCAGCAATCCAGTCAACTAAATTTAACATGCTATTACTCGTCACACGTTTACGAACCTTAAAAATGATGGCTTGAAGCCCGTCGTAGGTTGACTCGATCAAAGGAATATTCTGCGCCAGGAATATTATGTGTGAATATTATATATGTCTGTCAATTTGACAGGTGGGCCCGCCGAATATAAAATGCTTTCCAAGGTTTTTTATTAAGTTGTCGGGATTCTTTGGAATGTCGGTCCGTCGGTGTTTTGAGGTTGTCGGTTATAATAAAGAATGCTGGTTTATTTTATTGGTGTTGGTAATTTGAAGACCGCTAGAGAGTAAAGTTTTCCCACTGGATTTTATGTCGACCTTTGGATGTGACCCGCAGCCGAATGGCTATATGCCACATCGTGTACCTACAGGTGGGTACAAAGTGCAACGGTACAATTTGCGGTACACAGACTTAGAAAACACCTTTTGATTTTTCCTTTCGATTTTTAATACTAAAATTTTCAAAAAACACTTTAATCGACAGAATACGATTTTTTTATTTTTTTTTATAAAAATTTTCAAAAAAAAAATTTGAACCGATTAAAAAAATATTTTTCTAAAAAAATCGTACCCTACATTTATGATGCTTTGGGTGGCCGTACGACTTTTTTGGGCAATTTTTTTTTGCCTCACTAAACAACTGTTCCGATTTGGACGATTTGGCAGATGATCTTAGGGTTTTTGGCCCTTCTAAACATGATGGCAGAGTTGGATTTGACCCAAAATGCTCCAAAAATGTAGCTACCTCTTGGATTTGGCAACCACTCTTCAGCTTCAAACCCTCATAGATTTGGTCTCATATGTCCAATTTGGATGAAACAAAAGGAAAATTTGACTTTTTAAAACCTTTTGAACACAATGGTGAGCTTAGATTTGCACCAGCAAGCTCAGATATGAACCTACAATAAAGAGCCACAAAATGGAACCTCCCCAATTCTAGTATCTCTCTTCAAAAAAAGACTCTCCAATGGCACCCAACCCGCTCTGATACCATGTTAGAATTGACTACGTCTGCCAAGATCTTGAGACCAAATGGAAAGCATAAGAAGAGAGAATATGAATGTGACAAGAATAAACTATATTCTTATCAATATGATTCAATGATAAGAGATTGTGATTGTTGTACAAATGAGAAAGACCCCTTGGTTATATAGCCAAGGTGAGATGCAAGATGTCATAGGATTATGACAAGTGTCTTAATCATATGACATGAGACAACTAATCAGACTTACCTAGGTTCATATAGTAGTTGTGAAAAGATAAGATAACAACTAATGACAACTAACACCTTCTAGAAAGATTCCTTCCTATGACCTAAGTAAACTTAACATGTGTAAATAAGTCTCCTAGTAATGAATGAACTAGGTACAAGACTTTATTTACACCAACAATAACAAATTAAACACCTATAATAGATTATTGTGATAAGGATCCACCAACTCAAACTTAAATATTTTTCTCATTGGTTAACCTTGGGAGTTACCTACATTATCTAGTTTCATTGTGTAAATTCACTAGTAACATGCACTTGATATTATCATTTTTATATATATAATTTTAAGATAGGTGTCTCCAATTTTTTTATGGTTCCATACATTACCCCTCTTAGGACCTATAATTAAGTAGGTATAATTAGTAATTATCACAATTCTTAAATGCATGTCACACCATTCAAACAAGTTATCATTATGTATAGTAAATAACATGATATAGGTTCCAACTAACTCTTTGGATTGAAAACATGTACATGTGATTATTAAGAACACATGAAAATAGAATAGAAAATTAGGTAGATACATGGTGGAATATAGGATCCCAACTACTTAAAACACATTCATGGAGCCATAGTCATCCACTTTGAGAATATCATTTAAGTGAGTTTAGTAGGTATAATAGAAAAATGTGTGTTTTAATTTTCATCCATGACCTTTCAAGTGATAGGTATAATGTAATATTTTTTTAAGACAAGTTTTGGATGATGTCTATCAGTGTATTCATTAATGGCTTGCATACTCATATGTTGACCTAAGCCTACTTAGGCATTTATTGTGCAGGTTGATATTTTCCTGATATTTATCCTAGCTAGTTAATAGACTAGAGAGGTGTTGAAACACCTCAACACCTCATGGATAGATATTTCTCCTTTATAAGGAGACCCCTTATTATCTAATTCAACAGGTTGATTGTATACAATTTGGTTTGTTCATTGTGCTTAATTTATATCTCTGTGATTGTTGGTTTCTTCATGGTATCAGAGCTATTCAGGATATTTTCAGGTCGTGAAGCAGTTTGGCTTGTTTTGTTTGCTCTGGCTTTGTTTGGCTGGTTTGACCGATCAACCTCTGTTCATTGCTTGTGGGTGCGGTTTATTCTTTGACAACCCTGTTCCCACTGCCATTTCTGAAAGGAGAGGCGAAGCTAAGGAGGGAGGCGTTAATTCTATTGAAGAAGCTGATTGAGGGCAGAGATTGTGTGGGAACCATTCTAGCCAGGTCGACTTTAGACCCCTATTCAACTATCACGTCATGACCTTCAAGCGTATTGACTAGGTGTTGCATTTTGTTCAAATGTCTGCAGAGTCCTTCGCAAGGGCGCCCAAGTGCTCACCCTCGATTCAATGGAAGGCCTTAAGGCCTAGCTCATTCACGTCATCCTTATCACTGTGGTTGGGGCCATTGTTCATGACCTGAACCAGCATCCGCAAGGAGAATAGAAGGCACGGTTTTGACCCAGAAGGGAGAGAATATGCCACCACTATTTAGGCCCTTCATGTGCTTGCCTTAGCTTTTCTCGCCCTCCATATGGCCTGCAGCTCCTCCTCCCTTCTATGCACCATCTGCTAAATTTTCCTCTATCCCTCCAATTTTGGTGTTACCAAGCTCTGAGCTACAGGGGAGGGCTCTAGTTTGACATGTTGAAAGGCACAGATCTGATTTGCTAATCTAAGGCTTCTATATCTTTTTTTATTTTTTTCCTCCTTATGACTTTTTGATGCACTGCAATTTTTTAAATCTAAAAATTGTTTTTTTTAACGAAGGGTCAAATATCTTGTAAATGGTGAAAAGTTCATTTTGCAATAACTTTTGTTCGATAGCTCGAATTTGAGTGCTAGTTTTTGCAAAAGTGCATAATTCTTCACCATGAATTCCTGAAGCACAACAATGCACTCATCTTATAAAGTGCCCGGTTGTGTCTTTTTGGGTTAGTTACAAGCACTCTTCTATAAAGTGCCAAATTGGGGAGGGAAATAAATAATCAAGGGTGGTGTTTTGTGTGGTTCATTTTCACACTTCTTTGAGAAGTGCTTGTTTTGTTGTGTTTTTTTCACTTCTAAATGCATTTCTACTTTCTTCATTTCCGCATTTTTTACAAGTAACTATCTTAGTCAGGGAGTATGGAATCTAATGTTGTTATAGTGCCCTTAACACCCTTCAATTATCATAATTGGAAGGTGAAAATAATTCTTGTTCTTAAGAACAAAGCTTTATATAGGGTTACTATGGGAACAGAGAAAGAACCTAATGCAGCTAAAGATAAAGAAAAGTTTTTTAATAAGTGTGATCAAGCATTTGGCTTTCTATGCCTAAATTTATCTCCTGATTTGTTGTTCCATGTTGAGAACTTGAAAACACCCAACCAATTTTGGGAAGGTCTTGACAAACTATTTGGGAAAATAGATGAACTTAGAAGCCATGAGTTGGAAAATCAACTCTTAGGTCTTAGTCCTAGGAATTTTTCAACTTTACAAGACTTTTTAACTAAGTTTAAATCCTTGAAGTTGCACTTAAAAGATTATGGAATTGACAAGAAAGAGGATCAATTAATCCTTTCTATACTTTCCAAGTTAGGTCCAGAATTTTCTATGTTTGTATCAACTTTCTACTCTACTAAAAGGGCTCTTGGAGCCTCATGGTCAATGCCCACACTTGATAACTTTATTGCTGACCTCACAAGGGAGCAAGAAAAGGTGATTCAAATGAGTACTTTGAAGTCTACTAAACCTCAAGCCCTACTTGTAGGGAATGAAACACATCAAACTTCAAAAGGGGAGAAGAAGAACACTAAAAAGGACAAGGGAGTTAAGAAAGAAAGCAAAATTGACAACTCCAAAAAGGACCCTCAAGGTAAAAAGAGAGTTGCATGCACCTTTTGTAAAAATCTTGGACATGATGAACAGCAATGTAGGAAGAAAAAGATTGAAGTTCTACAACAAATTCTCAAAAAGAATAATATAGGGCTACCTGATTCTATCAAGGCATCTTCATCAAATCAAGATAATACCAAGGACAAAGAGAAATCAAAGGGAAAAGCCTTAGTTGCTAAAGCATCTTTATCTCCATCATGGATTCTAGACTCTAGTGCTACACACCATATGGGTTCTTCACAGGTTGTCTTTTCATCCTTAGAACCCTCAAGTATGTCCACAATCACCTTAGGTGATGATACTCCAGCATTGGTAAAAGGGAGTGGGTCTGTTGAAGTTGAAGGAGGAACATTTTCCAATGTTCTAAGTGTACCTTCACTATCAACTAATCTCCTTTCAATGTATCAAATAACTCATTTAGGGAAGGGCATGAGAGTACAATTCTCTCCAGATTTAGTTGAGATAAGAGAATTACAAAGCAACAGTTTGGTAGCAATAGGCGAGGCAAGTCACCAATCCAGATTATATGCCTTCTCCAATTTTGCCAAAGATATTTCTCCAAAAGCACTACTAACTCATTTAGATGAAGTTAGCAAACTATGGCATGAGCGGTTTGGCCATCTTAACTACCGCTATCTTGAACAACTATGTCAACAGAATATGGTTAAGGGATTACCTAAGGTTAAATTTTATAAAGGTCTTTGTGAAGGTTGTGCACTTGGCAAGCATCCAGAAGCAAAATTTGACATAGGTAAATCAAGGAGGGCAACACAAGTTTTAGAACTTGTTCATAGTGATGTTTCAGGGGCTTTCCCCCATCCATCTTTTACAAAGGCTAGATATGTTCTCACTTTCATTGATGATTTCTCAGATTTTACATGGGTCTATTTTCTTAGACAAAAATCCGAAGTGTTTGAGTCTTTTCAAGATTTCAAAGCTCTTGCCGAAAAACAATCAGGGAAAGTCATCAAGGTTCTTCGAACAGATAATGGGCAAGAATATGTTAACAACAGTTTTGAGTAGTTTTGTATATCCGAGGGGATAGATCTGCATCGAACAGTTCCTTATACCCCTCAACAAAATGGTGTTGTAGAACGCAAAAATAGATCTTTAAAAGAGATGGCTAATTGTATGATTCACTCTAAGGGTCTCACACCATCATATTGGGTAGAAGCAATCAACTATGCATGTTACATACAAAATAGAGTTCCACATAAAGCCTTAAAGGGTATCACTCCCTTTGAAGCTTGGAAAGGATGGAAACCAGCAGTTGATCATTTCAGAGTTTTTGGCTCGCATGCCATGGCACGCATTCCAAAAGAGCAACACAAGGCTATGGATCCCCAATCCAAACCTTGCATCTTTGTGGGATATCCAGATGGTGTAAAAGGCTATTGCCTACTCCACCCTACCACACATGAGTTGTTTATTGAGAGAAGTGTTAAGTTTCAAGAAACATCTCTTGAAACTATACTTGACACTTCTCAACATATTATGGACTCTTCAGATCCTGATTATAGTACTGATGATTCAGATCATTCTCAGAGGATTCCTAATGTAGTATCTTCTTCTTCTAGTTCTCACAATGATGAGGATTCATCTTCATCTAGTTCAGGGATTGTATTAGAAGTTGATATATCTACACCAGACTCGCCCACATCTTACACTATACATAGAACAGATACAAGGGTACAGAATTCAGCAGATGATAGACTAATTCAAGTCAATTTTCAAGGGGGGCCACATGCCTTCTTTGCTTCAGTTTCTAATCCATAGACATTCAGAGAGGCATTAGGTATACTAGAGTGGGATATTGCTATGGATGAGGAATATGATTCCTTGATTAGAAATCACACTTGGGATTTGACTTCACTTCCTAAGGGAAGGAAGATAGTTCGATGTAGGTGGATATATCAAACTAAATTTGCAGCAGATGGGTCAGTTGATAAGTACAAAGCATGCTTGGTAGCCAAAGGTTTTTCACAAGTTGCAGGCATTGACTATATAGAAACCTTTGCACCAGTTGCTAAGATGACTTCTATTAGACTCACACTTGCTATATCCGCATCACATGGATGGAATGTACATCAAATGGATGTGAAGAGTGCCTTTCTTCATGGAGACCTCAAGGAGGAAATCTACATGGAACAACCACCAGGTTTTGTTCAGGATTCATCCTTAGTTTGTAGACTTAAGAAATCTCTCTATGGCCTTAAACAAGCTCCTAGAGCTTGGTATGCCAAGATGGACTCCTACCTCCTCTCTTCAGGTTTTAACAGATGTCATTTTGATCCTAATGTGTATCTACTGTGACATGATGATTCACTTTTGATACTAGTTCTATATGTTGATGATATTTTGATTACTGGGTGTTCTTCATCTGCCATTACAACAGTGAAGACATCACTTCAGGATAGATTTGACATGACAGACTTGGGTTTACTGCACTACTTCCTTGGAATTGAGATTTCACAATCAGCTTTAGGCATTACTCTTGCACAACCCAAGTATACTCTTGATTTACTTGCACGATTTCATATGACTACTTGCAGACCATCTCTGACTCCCTTTCTTTTTGGAGCCAAGCTTGAGACTTCATGTACTACACCATTGGTTGATGCTACCTTGTATCGACAACTTGTTGGTAGTCTTATATACTTGACTCATACCAGGCCAAACATTGCCTATGTAGTAGGCATGGTTTTAAGATTCATGCAGAAACCTCATGAGCTGCATTGGAAAGCAGCTAAGAGGATTCTTCACTATCTTCATGGTACTCTTGGGTTTGGGATTCACTATAGAGTTGGTTCATCACTTGACTTGGTTGGTTATACAGATTCAGATTGGGCCGGTGACATTGAGCATCGTAAGTCCACTTTCGGTTATAGTTTTTTACTTGGTTCTAGTCCTATCAGTTGGTCTAGCAAGAAGCAGAATGCAATTGTTATATCATCCATAGAGGCAGAATTCAGGGGGGTTGTTAATGCAGCTACTAAGGCTATATGGCTTCAAGGCATTCTTTCTGAGTTTGGTACTCCTTTCAAGCAGCCTATAGTCATCTATTGTGACAACCAGAGTACTATTCAGATATGTAGGAATCTGGTTCAGCATCAACGAACCAAACACATAGAGATTCATATGCATTATATTTGAGAGTTGATTCATGGTCAAATCATCAATTAGTCTTTTGCCAATCTTCAGAGCAGGTTGCTGACATCTTCACCAAACCCTTCACTGAGAGAAAGTTCATTCATCTACGAGCTCTTCTTGGCGTGCGGTCTATATCAGCATCATCATCATCATTGGGGGGGGGCTTTCTAGTTTTTCTCCTCTTCTTCTCTCGTTTTGGAGGATAGTGTTTTCCCACTGGGTTTTCTATCTTACTCTATTTTTTAAGAGAGATTGCATTGTACATGGGTACCTCACCAAGCTACTTGTCGGGACCCATTTTATCCATACCTACCTAAGTTATGCTTAAGGGGGGGTGTCAGTGTATTCATTAATGGCTTGCATACTCATATGTTGACCCAAGCCTACTTAGGCATTTATTGTGCAGGTTGATATTTTCTTGATATTTATCCTAGCTAGTTAATAGACTGGAGAGGTGTTGAAACACCTCAACACCTCATGGCTAGATATTTCTCCTTTATAAGGAGACCCCTTATTATCTAATTCAATAGGTTGATTGTATACAATTTGGTTTGTTCATTGTGCTTGATTTATATCTCTGTGATTGTTGGTTTCTTCAATGTCTTTAAGAGTTCAAGAAAATTCTAAAGAGATATTTTAGCTTGTGTGGATTGTAATTGCTACATGAGATCACATTCTTTAGGGTTATTAGAAAAATATGGGATGAAGGGGGGAGATTAAAATAGTATTAGCTTGGGAAGGGAAGTTGCGATTCATATGTTTTTTATTATTTCAGTCAATGTCACATTGGGTAAATGAATTTAATTGTATAATTTAATGTATGTTAGGGGAGGTGAATTGTTTGTATTTTCTATGACATAAATTACTCTAAATTCATTTTGTGCATTTTTTATGTTAAATTGAATGTTTCTTTAAATGGTGTATTTTGAATTTGTGTTCAATGTGATGTTTAGTTCAAATTATGTACATTATTTAATTAGTTTGTTGATATATATATTTTTAATTGTTTAACATGTAGTGGCCCGTTCAACATGGAGCAAAATTTACCAGTAGTCAATGAATTTACTATAAAGGATTTCTTACATAATGACTAGCCTCAAAACCCCTTACCTCAACTTGTCCATATCATAGCCCACCACCACAAAACCCCACACCTCCACCCTATCCACCTCCTAGCCCCCCATGTCCTACAGTTCATCAAACTCAAATACGAGAAAAAATAAATGCAAACTTAAATATCATTCAAGAAAATATCAATTTGATCAAAAAATTTCCTAACGTTCCCCCCTTCTAGCACGATTTGTATCTTCGATGCAAACTGTTGCCAACTTTGTTTGATCCATCGATGCAGATTTAGATAGTTTTCGCCAATGGAGAGAAGAGAGGAGACAATTTTATGCATGTGGAATATCTTATAAAGAGATCCAAGACCTTCATATTAGCAAACAAACCTTTGCCCAATATTTCATTAACCCCCATACTAACCAACCAATTCCACCCAATAAAAAATGAATTTCAATTAAATGGTGTAGGCACCCATAGATAGTTGAAAATTTTTGGGATAGATGGTGGATGGTCTTTAATACTCCACCACAATGTCAATTGTAAGGTGCCCCTTTCATTTTTTTTTAAATTATGGGCTGAGTTTGAGTTGGGTACAAAACCCAATTATTTTGATATGAGGGCATTTCAGGGAGTTGGGTGTGGCATGCCCAAAAATAGAGTAGGAGCACATGTCGATCCTCAACGACGTGCTTTGATTTCACCAATTTTTCTCCTCCATCTCTTGGTCATGGACTGATCCTCTCTCTTTCTTAAATTTAAATTCAAAATTTGACTGATTGGCCTCATACACATTCCCACCTCAAGTTGACAAAACACACATTTGGTGCAATTTTATGTTATGTTATATTATTTAAAGACATTCAATGCATACATTCTAGATAGCCAAGTATCATTTAGAATCCTCTCACCTAGAAAATTTGAGTAATCAATAGAGATACACTTGGATTTGGTGATCTAATAACAGTAAGGATTCTGCATATAACATCTTAGGTTAATTGCAAAAGATTTCTGGATTCAATTGTGTGTAAATTTTTTGCATCGACGTTTCGGATCACACTCTGTGATCCATCATCAGGATGAAAAAATAGAGCACTATGGATTATGGAAACTTGTTATCTTTAATCTTAGGATTATTTTTTCTATCTTTGAACTTTGTTACATTTATAAAGGTTGATTGAGGAGAGCTCATAAGTGGTCTCCTTGTGATATGATAGTCCTATCAAACTATTATTAAATATTACCAACCTTACTAACATTAGACAAGGAAAAAAACATAGAGGTGTAATAGGTGGACAAGGGAGTATAATTCTATTGTGCCTAGGGTTAAATATAGACTCAAAAGACTAATACATCATCACAATATTATCCTAGACCTATGATTTCATTCTTTGATAGAGTATAGATCCAATAAAAATCCAATGCAAATATCATATTGTCATTATCTACTTTAGACCTTGAGATGTTTAGATTTTTGTGAAATTCCAAATTTGTATATGTTCTTATAATATAGAGCTAATTACCATTATCTTCATTTATTTTCTCAAAGTAGAAAGCACATTTGTCTAAGTTATAAATCAGAAATTATCCTTAATTAAATTAGACTACTTTGTGCTTATTTGTATGATTGTGTTAGATTAACCTAGGTTAACACTAAAGAGACCTTATTTTCTATTTTAAATAGATATTAAGATAAAAGAAAACCTAAAAAAATATTAATGTCATAAAAAAAAGATTTTCAATAATTATTCTATTTGTTACAACATTAAATATTATTAAAAAACTTTTTAGATCTCGAGATTGTTAGAAGATTTAATGACTCTCACAATAAATCATTTTGTGTGTAATGAATTAATATTTTATTTATAAATTATTTCATTTAATTTATTCATGTAATTACATATACAATTGTATATATTTAGAAGAATGATAAAACATAGATGAATGTCCATACCTTATTCTCTAAAACTATCCATATAATTGTACAAAATTAAGAACATGAAAAAATATAAAATATCTATAACTATTTGTTTATAATACAAGTTAATAGCAACACTTAAATAATGAGAAGTGTTACAAATATTTATAATTATACACTAAACATAATAAATTTTAAAAAATATAATTATACAATTATTTACCGAAAAAAATTAATTGAATCAAAACAGTTTACAAAGAAGAGCTACCAACAAGTAATTGAAACATACATACATTAACAGACAATAAATACAAATCACCCATAAGAAGGCTAAAAACACAATTATATGCTGTATAATTATACTTTGACAAAGTCTGAAAATAAAATTTTAAATATTTCTGCTTATCAAGTAATTTCGATGACAATTAACGCCCATGTCGATGTCAAATGGCGGAGAGTGCATTGCTGTGATCCACCATTGACAGATGAAGGAAATAAGATGGCAGAAAAACGATTAAAGGTATACCGATCACTAAAAATCAAAGAGAACAATTCCATTTGTATGTTGAATTCTGGTATAACCCTGAAACAAAGAAACCCAAACAATAACATTGAATGAGTATTATTGGATCCTGTGAATTATTTGCAGTTACTGTGACCAAAAGATAGCATGCATGTTTGAATATAAATGCAATAGAAATGGAGTATAACCAAAACAATGGACCTAAAACCACCTTCAGATATACGAAAACTTGTCAAACCATTTAATTTTATACTCGTGTACAGTAAACCAGCCATGATTGAATTTTCCTCTTTTCATCGATTTCAGAGTACGAAGAAGCGAGCGACTGGTCTGATCCGCGCAGGGATCTCAACTTAGTACAAGACTTCATATTAGTAAAAACCCTAGTTTTAAATCCTACGAATAACTGAGAGCATCCAGCAGAGTTATTCGGGCGGCTACCACAACTCTAAACAGTTCGTTAATCTGAATTTCTAAGGGAACCATACCATCTTCCAATTCTGCGATGCAATTCTTTAAACATACCATCGACTGCCCCAATTCCATATCCTGCCCGTCTAGCGGTACTGACTTGCTATTTACTAGCAGATGATACACAGCCCGGGAAGATGACTCCACGCCATGCAGCTCGTCCAGCAAAACGCGGCCGGCGCCTTTGTTTCTACGCCTTTCGAGCTCTTTCTTTACTTTAAAGTGAAGGGTTTGAAGGGCGCAGGCCCAGGCGGAGTGCCCGGCGCAGGGCAGCGGCAGGGAGCGCCTCGATTTGCCTGAAAGGGCGATGGTGAGAAGGCCACACACGAAGACAGTAAGATCCTTGACTGCGTGGATCGGTTCCACTAAGTCCGCTCCTGCAGAGACCGCCACCCGCTTTTCGCCTATTCGCCGCAACATGGAACTGCAATTCTCCAGCCGAGATTTGCTTTGAGCTTTGGCCAACGACTCATTGAAACTGCTGAGGGACTTTCGGGCCCTGACTAGCTGCCAGGCGCCGATGGGGCCATTAAAGCAATGAAGCACGAGGTGAAGCTTTTCCTGGCACTGCTTGATGTCGCTCATTTTCTCACGCAGAGCGTTGCATACGTCGAGGAGCTTCACTGTATCATCGAGGATTTCGTTCATCCACTTTGAATTCTGCCGCAGGACTGCCTGTTGGATATGGGGAAAATTTTCTTGAAGCTCTCTATGCATCAACAGGCACACGTCCAGCGCCTGCCGGAGCCAGCCGACGCTCAGATAGTTCTCAAACCCCTGCAGCCGCTGGAGCTCCGCGCAGAGATGGGTTTCCAAGGTCTTGTGCTCCGAGTTGGCATCAATTGCAGGGTATATTGTCGACGAGGAAGACCGATCTTGGAAACTTAGAGCAAACTGTAAGCCCTGCAAGCCTCTCTTTATTTCCTTCTTCCCCTTCTCCTCCGATCGACCGTGGAAACTTTGAGAATACTGTAAGCGTTGAAAGCGGCCTATTATTTCCTCCTTCAGGTTCTCCTCTGATCGACCGTGGAAACTTAAAGCATTCTCTGAGCCCTGCAAGCCACCCATTTTTTCATTATTCTTCTGCGATTGACCATGGAAATCTTGAGCATACTTTGAGCCCTGCAAGCCGCTCATTCTTTCTTTCTTCTTCTTCTCTACAGATGGAAAGTGAAAACTTAGAGAAAACTGTGAACCCTGCAAGCCACCTATTATTTCCATCTTCCTCTTTACATCAGATGGACAATGGAAACTTACAGAATACTGTGAGCTTTGCAAACTGCTCATTATTTCTTTCATCACTGTTTCTTTCATCTCTTCTGATCCATCATGAAAATTTTGAGCTTTCTGTAAGCCCTGCAAGGTGCCCATCGTTTCCTTCTTCCTCTTCTCCTGTGATCGACCCTGGAAACTTTGAGCCTTTTGTAAACTCTTCAAGCCGCCCATTATTTCCTTCTTCCTCTTCTCCTCTGATCGATCCTGAAAGCTTTGAGCTTTTTGTAAGCCCTGCAAACTGCCCATTATTTCCTTCTTTCTCTTCCCCTCCATTATTTCCTTCTTTCTCTTCCCCTCCAATCGACTCTGGAAACTCTGAGGTTTTTGTAAGTCCTGCATACTGCCCATTATTTCCTTCTTTCTCTTCCCCTCCAATTGACTCTGGAAACTTTTTGGTTTTTGTAAGTCCTGCATACTGGCCATTATTTCCTTCTTTCTCTTCCCCTCCATTATTTCCTTCTTTCTCTTCCCCTCCAATTGACTCTGGAAACTTTGAGGTTTTTGTAAGTCCTGTAATCTGCCCATTATTTCTTTCTTCCTCTTCTCAGATCGATCCTGAAAACTTTGAACTTTTTGTAAACCTTGCAAGCTTCCAATTCTTTCCTTCTCCTCTGATTGACCCCTGAAACTTAGAGTATACTGTAAACCCTGTAAGCCACTCATTATTTCTTTCTTTTTCTTCCCCTCCAATTTACTCTGGAAACTTTGAGCATATTGTAAGCCCTGCAAGCAGGGCATTATTTCCTCCTTCCTCTTCTCATTCAATTGACTGTGGAAACTTTGAACATACTGTAAACCCTGAAAGCAGCCCATTATTTTCTTCTTCCTCTCCTCCTCTGATTGACCATGACAATTTTGAGCATATTGTAAGCCCTGAAAACTTTGAACATACCGTAAGCCCTGCAAGCAGCCCATTGTTTCCTTCTTCCTCTTGTCCTCCAATCGACCATGGAAACTTTGAGCTTTATTTAAGCCCTGAAAACTTTGAGCATATTGTAATCCCAGCCAGCAGCCCATTATGTCTTCCTTTTCCTCCTCCAATCGACTGTGGAAATTTTTAGCATACTGCAAGCCCTGCAAACCACCCATAATTTCCTACCTCTTCTCTGACTCAAATTGCAAATTAGAAATTTCAAACAACACATTTCAACTTGCTCCTACAATATATTTAAATCAAAATTTAATATCAAAGTCAACATTTAAAAATCACAATCACGAATTTAGGAGTGAAAGCCATAAATGTACAGGTACAGATATACCTTTTTCAGTTTTATTAGCTGTAAGAATTCTATATTTGGCTTAGTCATAAAGACTGCACTTGTTATTCATCTCCATGACGGAATAAATATTTGTTTGAAACTAAAAGTTGGAAAGCATTCATCACCTCCGATGTTGAGATCATATGCTCCAATTCTAAAATAAGATGAGGTGTAGAATATCTGAAACGTGCTTCAATAAATCAGACGATATCAATATACGTAAGAATGTGGAATCTCGTGGAGGTCGTTCCCGCGATTACAAAAATAAATAAAAACTTTTATAGTGAGCGACGTCATCCGGAAATCAAAATTCGAACTGCTATAAAATTGCCGGGCTATATAGTTTCTACATCATATGTTTCAATCAAATTTATAACCAATGTCAACTCAATTTATCATTCAATATCTGTAAGAGTTGTTTATGTTTGCAATTATTTTAAAACTAACAAAAATGTAGGCGTGCTAGATGATGATTATTATTTTTAAATATATAAATTTTGCCATTGTTGGCAATTGAGTCTGCAATTTAATTGGTTTTTTTTTTAAATATATAAATTGTCATACATAAGTATAAATCAATTTAGATTAACTAATTTTGTGTCACAAATTCAATTGGTTTTTTCTTATTTTAAAAAACATATAAATTTGCTATTTGAAAAACTATAGTTATAAAGGAAAATGACTTTTTTACTTTATACATTACCATAAGTCAACTTAGATTAATTTAATTAGTTAGTTTTTTTTACTGAATAGTGCATTTATTAATAATTAAAAGATAATGTTATAAAAACAATGAACATTTAAGATTGGATTACATGGTGGCCATGCTTACTTGTTTGTGCTACTTATCACTTGCTACGATGGAATTCCTTTTGGATAGGATCTTTTGTTGAGAGGAATTTGTCTATTTGTAGATAGTGTTTTTTTATCAATGCTTTTTTTTTTGTGTGAACTATCATACCCTCCTACATATTATTGTCATCATTATAACTAATTTGCGTGAGGTGGATTTTTTTTATATAATTTTGAATTATATTTTATAGTTTATATAAAATTATATAACCATTAAGATGATTTTAATGTCAAATCAAATATTCTAGACTATTGATTTGATTTATTTTGGATATTTTAGTTTCAATGTCAAATCATATATTCTAGACTATCCATTATATTTTATTTGGAGAGTTTGCTTTGTTTGATATGGGAATTACCATCAATTCATCTTTGTTATGCATTGAATTATTTAAATGCATATATGAACTAATATCCACTTAGTGCTCTATCACCCTACCATAGAAAATGAACATTACATCACCCAAATATTGTTTAAATAAATTTTAATTAATTGGTTGTGTAATAGATGAATTACAAATGACTAGACATAGTTGAAGATTAATAGGTTGAACAACAAACAATAGTATGTTTACTTTCATATATACTTATTTTTATACCGAGATTATAGAACTATATAAATTACATTTTATTCTCTTATTATTGTCGCATGGGAAAATGCACTTATCTCAATATTTTTGTTTTCTTTCATATATGTAAATCACTAGAATAGTTCAATCAACCTATGCAATATTAAAAAAAGAACTCACTATATTTGTAGGTTATTTATATTACTAAATTAGCTTACAAGAAATACTACCAAATCATGTCTTATGCAAAATAATTTGATCTCTCCCCTAAATTTAAATGCATGTCTTGGTAGAAAAATAAATTGGAAATGTTCTATGTGGGAACCCAAATAATATTTTTTTAGAGATCTAAATTCTTTAAAAATGATATAAAATAGAATTGTGACTAGTTATAATGGGAGAAAAATCATTTTCTCACCATAAGTGTACAACTCGAATTCATTTAGCAAGTTATTAAGATGTGCTTGGAGCGATAACATATACACTTCAACCAAGAAGCCTTGCAATTACTTTTTTTTTTTCTTCCATTGCAAATATTTTACAACACATATCTATAAAAAAATTAGATAATACAAAAAATTGTGAGTAATTCTTCATGTATGGACCATTTATATAAGGATTTAAAAATATCAAATTTAATTGCAATATTAGGAAATTAGTGGAGACAAAGGGGGATAAAGAGAGAGATTATTAATATGGAAAGAGATAACATTAGAGAGAGATTCATGAAGTAGGAAAAAATCCTAATTCACAAGTAATGTCACTAGGACCATCTATGATGTTATTAAATAATATGATAAACACTTATTAAGATAATAAATGAAAAAGTTACATATAAAAGACAAAATAAATTATCTAAACTAACCATCAATACATCTCACAACTTTAGGCCATTTTACTTTTAGGTTTATAGAAAATGAAATTGAAGGAAATGAGCCCTTAGAATCATGGTAATAAAGAGAACATGATGCATTTCAAATACTTATATATGTTCTATGTTTCTACAAGATAATCCATTTTTCATGTTTGAAACTACATGCCATTAGACACATTTCTGTGTGAGGATATATATTGTGGTATGTTATAGTCTTAGATTTTGGTGAAATATTGCATAGAATTTTGATTAATTATTCTCTCAGAAACCTTAATATACTTATCCTAAATGTAGTGCCTCTCATGTTATTAATACATTATGATACTGTTTTGTGTGTGTTTTGACACTGTTTGGTTGTTGGTTACATTTTGATGCATACTTGATACTTTGATAGACATTTGTTTCGTCATGTTGTTTGGTTGGAAGACAATTCTACTTCTTTGCTTATGTTATGTGGACAAGGTATGTGCAGGATTATCATGGAAAAAATAGGCCCTTAAGTGGCAATAAAATTTAGAAAATCAGAGTTAGGCAACTTGACGTAAAAATTTGAATAAGTTATCTTTATTATTTTAAAAATATGTAAGAATAGAATCTATATAAAATTGAATGTAGTTTCTAAACTACTAGGTTTATTTAAAAAATAAATAAATCTATTTGGTGAAAATTTGAAATTTCAATGCAGTAGTACTTAAATTTCAGGGAAAAAATAGGAAGTAGGTGTCTGTTTAACCACCCTAACCACAATAAAATGATAATATTTTTTTATAATATTTTAGATAGAAGTAGGGGAATCATGTCCTGATGTGATGCATATTTATTTTTTATTTTTTTCCAAGTAAATAAGTAATTATGAGTTTTTTATTATAAATTTTTAAAAATATAAAAAATTGTCTGTCTAAACACCTTAACTTGGTCAAAACTTCATGAAATTCATTTTTTAATTTTTTAATCCCATAGTATGTGAAGCATATAATGTGACACATGTTTTAGATTCAATAAATGTGATACCCTTTGAAAGTTATAGAAGTTTTTTAATTAGCCTATCAATCAGGACTTTATTCATAATTCAAATAGAAAATGAATAATAATTTTTTATTAAATTTAAAGTAAAGAATAATTTATATTGGTGGAAATTTGAGAATCTCCTTTAAAAACCCTTTTCGTTTCATAAATTTTGGGTAAAAAAAATTGTCAGCCACATGGGCCATCATACCACTTAGATATCACCACTTTTTGGCCCATCATAATCCTGCACATACCTGACACATGTGTTGGATATTTATGCTTATGTTGTTGTTATTGATTGCTTATGATGATGATGTTGTTTAGATTTTGATTACTATTTATGATTAAGGTGAGAGGGATGGTGTTGAATCGCTCATCCATGAGTGCCCTACTTCACTACAATTCTTTTTCACGATAAGTTTGATTATGAGTTTATATGTATATGTATATATTTTTTTGACATTTGGTGTTATGCAGGACTACAGGTACCGGGCACCGACTCCACCCACATTGTCGGGTCTAAGCACGCCCTACATACCCAATGGTTTTGATGTGGTTAGGGAGTTGATAAGAAAGTACCCCCGTCTGTGTCTATTGTTTCATCATTATTTGTCAATTTCATCTATCTGTACCTCGTTCATGTGGGTATTGTTTTATTTTGAGTTATTTATTTTCATGATTTTAGCAATGATTGTTAAAGGTTTTGAATATGGCTATTTTGATATCATTAAATAAATTGCTCCAGTTAAATGATATTCCTTGAAGAGGATAGTTAAATAAATAAATTGTATTTGTCATGAATGTCATTAATTATTTTAGAAAATAAAATGTGCTAGATAATATTATTTATTTTAAGTGCACATTAATTGCCTTATTAATATTACATATTTTAAATTTATTATGGGAATACCATCTAATTTAAATATATGTAAACTAGTATAAATATACTACATATAAATATATCAAAAATATGTCGAGAGTTATCATTATCAAAGTGCCTATTGCATTGAGAAAAAAATGATAAGAATAAGAATAATCCTAACCCTGATATAACCCTAAATCTAAAATCAATTGTAACCCTAATTTAACCCTAACCCTAACCATTATTTAAGCCTAATGCTAATTTAACCCTAATTTTTAACACTAACCCTAATTAAATCTTAACCTTAATTTAATTATAACCCTAATTATATCATAACCCTAGATAACTCTAAGTTAATCCTCACTCTCAAACTAATAATAACCCTAACCCTACTTTAACCCAAACCTTAATTGAACCCTTATTGAATCATTACCCTAATTGATCCCTAAACCAAATTAAATGCTAACCTTGATTTAGCCTTAACCCTAATTGTATCATAAATCTAATTTAATTGTAACTCTTCTTGAAGCCTCCCCTAACCCTAACACTAACCCTTAGCCTAATTGAACCCTACCCCAATCCTAACCCTAATTTAATCTTAATCCTAATTGAATCTTGACTGAACCCTTAGCCTAAATGTGTCATAACCCTAACTCTAATTGAACCCTTAGCCTAATTGTGTCATAACCTTGAAAGTGCTTCCCTCACCTTAGGTGAGAGGAGATTGCTTTGTATCCATTTTTTTAAGTCAAATTTTCTTATTTTCTTTCTTGGTGTTATTTTATGGTATTATTATATCCTTCACTTCAATTGAGGTAGAAGTTAATTTATTGTGAGACAAATTTAATATTTTTGGTAGCATTTTGGATGAGATAATCAATATGATACACTAAAATACCTTAAATTCTAAAACATGTAAGATGCATATTCATTTAGGGATTTTGGAGTGGATTTCAAAAAGAGCTCGAAGTACATTTACATGATCCTATGTGAAAGGTATAGTTTTTTGGACACAGCCTAACAAATCTACATCGAATATGATGATTAGCTAAAATAAAATTATTTACCACTACATTAAAAAACAATGAGAGAATACTAATGCTAAATATAAATCTCATTAACAAATTTTCTACCATCCAAGTTAGCATGAAAGTTATCTTTCGGAATACAATTAGACATTGATCAATCACTAAAGATAAGTAATGGAAATTTGTTTTTATGTGTAGCTACAAGATTGCTTTGATTAATGAACCTTAACAATAATATATGTAAATATGTGTGCAGGCTTCTATCTTCTTTGAATAGAGCATTTTCAATGTTCTTTAAAGAATTTTAATGAATTTTTACATATTTTTCTTCATCAAAGTTTTACAAACTTCTTATGAAATCTCAAATAAGAAACAAATAAGATTAATTAAAAAAACACATAAATAATTATTAAAAAATAAGATTCATTATTTTATTGGAGTTATGTTTTCATCTATATGAGTTAAGAGTGGCTTTGAACAAATTACTTTCATTCCTCAATGGCCAAATCAAATTATTAATCTTATTAACATTTTATATGTTCTATGGCACTCACCACTACTCAATTATCTTGATTAGGGTGGGATTTTTTATCTACTATTTCCATTGTTCTTTATTTTGTACAACTTCTATATTTTCTTCCAATTATAATCATTTCAGTTTCTAAATCTGCACATATTTGATATAGTTGGTTCTTCAATTATAATCAGTTTCTAAATTGTGCATTACTTTTATATAGCTGATCTTAAAATGGTTTCAAATGGCTATATAGTTTCTAAGTAGGTATGGTAGGAGGCATAGAACCTCACAATACACAACCTCAAAGCCCGCAATCATAGAATTTTGAAGGTTATTATAAAAAATATACTTCAATTTTAAGCAATTAATATAGATTCAATGTTTCTATTATTAATCATTATTTTTTAAATTTATTATATTTTCTTTCTATTTAATTTTGCAATTTTAAATTGATTTTAGATGTGCATTTATTATGAAAAGATCTTATATTATATTGTATATTTAAATTGTTATATTTGTGTACAATAAAATCTTTAGTGAAATCTTGAATTTATACTATTTATTTATAAATATATATTTATTTTGAATAAACAAAATATGAATGATTTTTCATTTTTTAAAATGTTTTCAATTTTTCAAAAAATATTTAATATTATTTAAGATTTAAATATATTAATCTAGAAACTTATTTTATGTGTAATAGTTAATTTAGAATATTTCATTTTTATTTAACTTTCTAATTTTTGAATTCAAAATACATTAATTTAGAATTTTCAAAAAGAACAATTTATTTTCATTCTCTCCTAATTTTATTTTATTCTAGTTTTAAAAGAATATTTTACAATGATTTGAAATAATATTTTTATTTTTATAAATATTTTCCATATTTTTTTATTTCAAGTGTAATAATTTAAAAACTTCTTTTATGTGTACCAATTTAACTTTTTTATATCTTATCTTTAAAAATTATATTTTCTGATTGGAAAAAATTACTTAAATAAATCCAATGAGCTTGTGCATTCATTTCAAATAGATAAATATGATATGATATGGGAGGCTAATATTTTAAGTGAAAGAAAAAATCAAAAACAAATCATTCCTTTTAAAAAATTAAAAATAAAAATTAAATAGAAAAAATCAAAATTGTAATATTAATTTATATTCTCTTATTATTAAAATTTAATTTTAATATTAATTTGTATTTTCTTATTATTAAAAAAAAAAGGTCAACAAAACTCCTCTCTTTTGTTATAGGTGATTATTCACATTTTTACTAGAAAAATATTTTCTAAAACACAAATCATCTCAAACATTTTAAAAGGCAATGCAAATATCACATATCCTCACTAAAAATTTATTTTCTAGTAAACAAATTATGTCAAAAAATTTAAAAGACAATATAGATCATTTCTAAAAATAAAGCATCTATTTTTCTTTCTATATTTTGATGTCTTTTTATTTATAAACCTATTTCTATGTTTGGTAATTTAACATTATTTCTGAATATATTATTTTTATAAATATTTATCATTTTGATTGGAAAAAGATTACTTAAATACATCTATATAAAAAATGTCAAAGATATCCTTGTTTTAAAAAGATCTTGAATTTTTTAAAATTTTAAGTCTATTAATTTAGAAACTTACCTTTCTTTAATTAGGAATTTAGAAGCTTACTTTTATATGAAATAGTAAATTTACAATATTTCTTTTACACTTGATTTATAAATTTTAGAAACTCTATTCTTGTGTAAAAGAGTTTGAACCTTTTGAGAACCCAATCTTTGAAAAATATCTATCACTAAAATTTTAACTTAAATCTATATCGATATTAATTATTCAAAAACTCTATTCTTGTAACCCTAATTTAACCTTAGCCCTAATATAATCCTCATCGTAACCCTAACCATTACTCTATTGAACCCTAACCATACCTAACCCTAACCCTAAACTTGAACTCTAATTAAATCAAAACCAAGTTAACACTTAGCAATAACCCTAACCTAAACTATAAGCTTTATTATACAACCCTATATCCTAAACCTAATTGTAACCCTAATTGAACCCTAACCTTAACACTAAACCTTACCCTAATCAAACCCTAAGCCTAAGATTGATTAAACTTTAATTAAACCCAAACCCTATCATATGTGAAATCATTATTTATATCCATTGATAAAATATAGAATTTAATCATTTGTGAATTCATTATTGTAATAATTTTTTTTCCTTGAATTATAAATAAATGGGTTTTTTTTTAATTAGAGATAAAAGTAGGTTTTGATGGGGTCTTGAAACCCAATACAAGGAAAGGCAGGCTACAAAAAAATAGACCATAAACCTACAGCAGCGCCACAACAGCTTCTAAAAGATAAACATGACTACAACCGCTGCATCAAACAAACATACAAGGGTCTGAAACCCCGATAACAACTTGGTTTTACCTAGGACCAGAGACCCTTAGAGATACAAAGAAACCACTTGCATCTATCAGGCGTCAGCAAACCAGCCGCACATGGAATACACCATAGAGCTAAGAAAAATACCCAAATTAATGATGTATAACACCATTAAACCCCTAATCATGATCATTATGTTGGGACATAGCAAGATACTTAGAATACCACCCATCCTACAGCAAAACAAGAGGAGCCAAAGATCCCAAAAAATCCACGGACAACTCCAATAGCAACACCTCCATCAGAACACTCTGGTGATAGGAAACCAGCTCCAAACATACCTCTAAAGGAATGGGCTCCCCTCTATTGGAGAGGATGCTACCAACACTAAGACCACCGTAGCCAAAAATCACTAGCACCCTCCAACTCCACCTCCATAGGAGAACAATCCACCTCAATAAGAACATCTAAGGGAGGTCCACCTCCATACCTGCCTACCAGAGGAGAAATCCAACTCAGTAGTCAATCACGCAAATGTAGCATCCTCCAATAAATACTGCACCGAAAACAAGCTTTGATCCTTCACACAAGGCCAAACCAATTGATCCAACATAATACTAACATGAAGCAGCTTAGCCCAAGAATAGACCAAAAACCCCAGCATCAACCAACTGGGAGGCATGAGGAAAAACAACATCCTCAACATGGAGGATCCAACAACATTCAATCTGAAAGTACAAGGCCACAACAGAAAGTCAGCCAAAGTAAATAAGGCTAGAAAGAATACCACCAGCCTAAAGTCCACCAAATGCAGAGTTCTAGTCCTAGAGTGACTGAGAACACCCAACCCCCAAGAGAAATAGGGGAACTCAAACAAGAAGGAAATTAGGAGAAGGGCTAGCAAGAAGGCACATCAAGAAACCCCAACATGTCAGTTAGAGCCATAGATCAACCACCAAACCCAACAACCCACCAGTGGGAAACACCACCACACCTCAAAGAAGGGCCAAGAAGAGCTCAAAATATTCCAGGAACAAAAAACCCCAAAATAGAGCCATCAAACAGGCGTGAGGAAAAAGAAAAGGAAAACCGAGAGTAGGCCAAAAACAAACCAAACCAACAATAAAGACCACCAAGCCTCCCTATTATGTTGAATAGGAAAAAAAAGAGGCCCAATCTGCACCCAAACTTCCTCGAAGAAACCCTTACTCACCAACACCAAGAGAGGTAGCCAAAAGAAGAAGAGAGGCCAATGTCCACTAACAGCCACACACTCAGCAACCACATGCAAAAAGGGGCACAAAATATCAGCATTCACACACCCATGCTCACACAACATAGACCAAGAGAGAAGGCATCACAACAAGACCAAAAGGAGGAAATCCTTCCCAATAAAGCCTCGCCCCAAACCAAGAACAGTGACCCAAAGATCTCCAGATGTAGCCACCAATAACTACATAGCCAACAAGAAACCCCAACCAGGGTCACCGTCCACATCACCAATGACTGCACCATCACCAGCGTAGGAAACAAACCTCTCAGACCATTTAGGAGCATTCAAACCAATACAAGGCCAAAGAAGAAGCAAAGACACCAGTCATGCCTTCTCGAGCAACAAGGCCCCAACAACAGTAGATAGGTCTCCATTGTTCTCATCAGTTTCAGCCTCTCCATCGCCTGTAGTTTTCAAACTGCTGCCTACACGCCTATTTCCACCGCTCCTTTCCATTTGTTAGTTTGTAATAAATGGTTATTGTTTTTATTAATGGAAATATCAAGTTTAATTATAATTATCTTTTTATTAGTTATTTTTAAATGTTAATGGTTTAAAGTTAAAAGTAAAATTATAAATACACAAAAAAATTTGGCATAGCACAATTCCATAATTATTTGATATTTTATTGAATACAAACATTTTTGCTATTCTAAATTGAACTCTAATACTTTTAATCTAGATCAAACTCTTTATAAAGATTCAGATTCAAAATAATTTTTTGTCAACACTAATAAATCTATTTAAACAAATTAGACAATAATAAAATTCTAAATTGTGTGATACACTTCAGTATGTGAAGTTTGAACAATTATATAATGGATTAGATTAAAATAAATATTCAAAATCTTCTTCAAATGTACTACTTATCTTTTAAGTTGGAGTCTATCATTTTGAGATTTTAAGAACTTAAAATTATAAGTATATATCCCTCCTTTTCAATAAATAATTTATGACTAATTGAAAATGCATACCATTAATTTCAAACATTTTAATAAGCTATCTCTAATTTTTTTCCAAACATTACATCTAAAACGAAACATTTAAATAATAATCTCTCTAATTTTTTTAAAGCAAGCATTGCTACTTTTATTATAGCTTCTCAAATATTCTACAAAATAAGTTATACATCCTTGGTGTTTTCAATAGAATCCTTTCAACATCCCTCAAATATAGAACTTGGAAACTATCTTTATAACCTGCAGCATATTTTGTTCATAATAGTAAGTTGTACTTACTAGAATGATGTGTATAAAAGATAATATGAAAGGCATACTCACATCATTACCTTGTACAGGGATTGCACAAGTTGTTTTTCATCAAAATTCCAACTATTTGTGTGCCTAAGAGGACCTGCTTTATGAAAAGGAAAAGGCAATAGCATCAGCAATGTCATGATCAGAAATATGAATGGAAACAACATGACAAATTTCACAATGCTCCCACATAAACTGAAATCCACATATTTAGTGTCACAATGTATCTAAAGTGGTCACTCAAAACTTATGTCAGAGATAGGGTTCTTTGCCTTGAAAAGAGGAACTAAAAAGCTCTCTTCTTAAAAATCTGCACTGTCAATTCTTGATTAAAGTTGCAGAAAAGTGAGCCATATGCCTGTACCAATATAAATCTATTACAAAAAATGCCAAAAATTATAGCCGTGTAACAAAACTTGAGCACAACAAAGGTGCATCATTTAGAACTGTATCAAAGGTTCTACTTGTAAAGTATGTAATCTTATTAACAACAAATAAGTAGAATGAGAATGCAAAGAGTTTAATAGGAAATAGAGAGCCAATACCAATCAGGTAAACACACACCATAGGATGTTAAGTCCAATTAATGC
This sequence comes from Sequoiadendron giganteum, assembly GCA_007115665.2. Lineage (NCBI taxonomy): Eukaryota > Viridiplantae > Streptophyta > Pinopsida > Cupressales > Cupressaceae > Sequoiadendron > Sequoiadendron giganteum. Next base: position 245,425,235 of record CM021102.1, read on the forward strand.
AGCTGATATGTTGATAACTTCTAATAGAACCCTTTAAAGGAGTTAGCCATATTGCAGAAGTGGAAAGGATTTTCTTATACAAGAAAGATATACTCAACATGTAGCCTATAGATGCATGCCTGATATAAAATCATATTATCAAGTTCTAGAGTTTTGGTTGAAAAAATAAAATGTTAAAGCATAGAACATCACTCACCTACCTTAAAATAAAATTTTATGACTTGTTGGAGACAAATTCCTAGTATATTTTGAAATTTCTCCTTGCTTTAAGTGAACATACGTAGCACTAATCAATAGCACCCTCGTTTGCTCACCACATTTTCTTGTGTGTACACATTTACGTCCCCCCCCCACCCCCCCACGCCGCGCCCCCACATAATTAGATTTTCTTGCATCTCTTGAAACCCATAAAAAAGCATCGAACGGGCTATGAAAACACGGGCATTTTTTATACAGAAAACCCTATACACAAAACACAAATGCCTAAAAATCAACAATGTTGGACAGCCACTGAAAATAACATCTGTGCAAACACTTTATGAAAGCCAAAAATATAACATACCCAAAATTTTAAACTCCATTCTAAATCACTATCTACCAAAGAAAAAAACAGAGAAGAACCCAAAAAATAATGAATGATTGGAGACATTCTCGTGGCCTTCCCTTCAAAAATTGGAGCCAAGGGTAAGTGCAAGTGCCAGGGGTAAGAATGAATGGAATTAGTGTTAGTCTTAAAGGAACATGATATTAATAGACATGGAGTGTGAGTTAATTGTTGGTTACATGCAAGATCGATAAGTTAACAAATGCGAGGGCAGCGAATATTTTAATCATAAATACAAAACGTAACAGCGGAATATGGACCAGCAGCAGTGCACTTGTAATATATATTAATATTTGACAGCTAGCGAGGACGTCAATTTTTTTGGAATAGTGTTAATGTTTACAGAGAAATATTCTTCCCTCTACAATTGAATACGCTTGTCGGTGTAATTAATAAATTGTCTTTATAAGATATTTAATTTAAGACATTTGAAATTATTATTATGATTAATTATAACATTGAGTTATTTAATTTAATATTAAATCATAAATTTAAATGTTGCATAGTTTAAATTGTTTATTGATTTATTTTAGATAATATTTATTTTCTTAGAGTTAATTATATTTTAGCATGAAATTATATTGTTTAAATTGTTGAAGAAATAGTTAGAAAAGGAAATTTGGGTGAAAATGCTTATTTGAAATTGGAAAAAAATGAAATTTAATGCAAGTGGCTATTTTCTTGTGGAGTAAATTTTGGAAATTAATGGCAACTTTCTGATTTTTACTTTTTTTGGATTTTATATCCAATTTGGTGGCTTTTTCGAAAAAGTAGATAGAGGAAAGCAAATTCTCTCTACAATTCATTTTGAGTTTTCTCGAAAAAATTGTAACTCTGTATCTTTGAAAATAATAATATCAAGAATATTAGTTTTTCTCTAGAAATTTGGTTCTTCGAATTTGGATTCGGTAGCTATGGATCTCAAAAATTTGAGGAAGAATGTAGCTCGTTGGAAGAGTTCGACATAGTAAATTCGTCTCTGATTATTTTCAAGCGAAGGACTCCAGGTAGCAACAGAAAACTCTATTATTCTTGTTCTTTTATGTTAAAAGAGAAATGTACATTACAAAATTGTATTATTTTCTTTACGAAATTTTGTGCAAAGAATAATGATATCTCTATGAGTTTTGGTATGTTTTCAACTGTTGATATTGTGAACTAGTTTGTATTAGTTGCAACTCAAATTTTGTCTGCAATATTTTTATTTCATCCACCTCTTTGTCTAGTCCATCATCATTTCATTAATTATTTTAATTTTATGAATTTGGTTGGCAAAGCGTTTGGAAACTAGTTCCATTCTTGTATAATTATCTCCACTTTAAATCTATTTCATTCTTTGGAATTTCTCAACCAATCATATTTTAATTTCTCTTTACCAGATATCTTCCTTATTTGATTTTGGTTGTCTTTCGCATTCTGACTATTGTATTTTGGGTGGTTTTTGCATTGGGTTGTACCCGCTTTTCTTATGCTTAAACGTCATATATATATATATATGGTCTATAATTTTCTATGTTGGCGATTCAAAATTCTTATGGACCTATTTTATTTTGGGGGTGGTTGTGATTATAATACCTTTGGTGTTTCTTTCTCCCCTTATTATATATGTCTGGCACCCCCATTCACCCCCCATTCCTTATTTGAATGGTTGCCTAATAGCCACTATATTGTTGTCTGCAACCATCAAAGCAGGATGTGCCCTTGTAATGTTCTTGTCATATGTTATTGTTATATATATATGTGTGTGTGTGTGTTGTGGGGGTCTGTGAATTATTACATCTCTGGTTTTTTATGAACTTAGGGACAGTTCAATGAATATTTAATTTGAGTTTTTATATTATAAATATACATATATAAGTTGATTATGTTATGGAGATAATGATTTATTAAATATGTTTTTTGGTGATATGTTACAGTAGCACCAACATAGTAATATGATTTAATTTTAAATGACAGGTATATGTATGTATATATTTAATTAGATATATATATTTGTAGTTGTGCAAATGTGATTTTTATGTCTAAAATATTTGAAAAAAAATACATTTCTATAAAACTCAGATTAGAGAATTATTTATTTTAAACACTTATTTAGGAATAAATATGTAAATTTAGATTTAATGATTATGGGAAATTAAATTTAAAGATTATTCTGATTTGGTAAAATAAATAAAATGAGATAATAAATATTTCTGTAAGATGAGTTTCTCAAAATATACACAAAATATTTATATTTATTTTCTTAGTTTAATTTAAAATACTTAATTTTTCGTAATGTAATTGTGAGTTGGAATGAATTGTATAAATTGTAGTTATCTATATTAGCTGATTTTGAAATGATGAATTACTCTTCGATATGCCATATTTTTATTTATGTTAAATTTTATATTTATTGGAAACATTATTTTAATTGGAATGATGTATCGTTTAAATGTGTTTTGTTTATAAATGAGAATATTTTTTGATGATCTATTTGTTTATGAAAGAGTTATATGTTGTTACGTTTGGAATTTTCGTTTAGTTGGATTTTGTGATGACTTTGAGATTTCAGGGAGTCATGTGTTATTTCTGTCTTTGGGTAGATGTTTAATTACCTCCAGAGGCTAGGGAATTTGTGCGTTTGTGCATTATGATGTTGTACTTATATATTTATCTATTTATCTTGAGGATGTGTGCATGGGTGGTACCTCCTTGATTCTTGGTTATTGATACATTATGTATTCATGTGATGGTCATGCCTCGTATGTTTTGTTTAAATAGTGCCCTTTATGTTTTTGAGTAATGAGGTACACCCCTTTGCTTGACTTTGGTTTTTGGTAACCATAGGGAGAGTGGCTCTTCATGGGGGCCGATGCACAAAGTGGTTGTCGAGGGAAGAGTTCCCTTAATAAGTGATAACATAATTAAAGAATCTAGTGGGTTGGGTTAGTTAAACTCATAACAAGACTAAACATGTGCCTCACCCCTATCGTTAGTGCTCTCAAAGGCTAAGAATGGGTGGGAAGACCTAGTTGGTAAGGTCACTTCGTTGTCTCTATGAAAGGTAAGTGGCTCTGCATGAGTCACCCTATGGGGTGACACCTTGAGATAGACTGTCAAGTTAACCATAGATGGAGGTAGCTCCTAGTGTTAGGTAGTCTGGTGAACCCATGTAGGGCCATGCGATGACACTCTCCCACTATGCTCGTTGTCTTCCTTTGATCTTGTTGCCTCTAGAGTATTATTCTTGTTTTTTATGTCTTTGTGTGGTTTTGTGTTGGGTGGTGTTATTCCTTTTTTGTTTTGTCCTTGTTGGATGTGGGTCCTTTCTTATCGACTCCTTGCATGAGGGGTGGACCTTCAGGTTCACAAGGTCGGGTGGAATGTGCTACACACCCATTGGGTTCCTAGGTAGTGATCGTGATGTGGAAGCAGATGTAGTGATATCTGAGATTCATTCAAAGGAATATTGCACCACATTATGTATTATATTCTTCATTATTATATCATATGGATTATGATGTACACTTCCTATTTTTATAAGGGAAGCATCTTTGTAATGTATTATTGGTTTCTTAATGTGTTGTATCTGTGGAAATATGCTCCATAAACATAATAATGAACTTGGAAGTTGTATTGCAATAATATGATATACATTTATTTCTTTATCTATTTTATTTATGTTTGGATGTATGTTATATCTATTTTATTTCTTATTCATGCTTCTATTGTTTATTTTATTTGGTTTTGTATAATGATGTTGTTGGTTGGGTTTGTTTCGAGTAGTGCACCATGTAACCCCATTGGACTAGGTTAATGTCATATGGATTATATTAATGTTGATTAATTATTTAATTTTGGTTAATGTAATTGACGTTTCTTCAAAAAAATAAAAAATTATCTCGTTTATTGTTAGTTGTTGTGTCCTACGGGGTTTGTGTGGCGGGGCGTTACAACTTGGTATTAGAGCCAAGGTTAACAACACTAGGTACTGTAGGTTAAGTGAGCCCATTATGTTAACCCATTTTGTGTAACTTTGAACTTGTGTACTCCCTCTCTTGTTGTGCAGAATCATGCCTACGGGTCGGGCACGTGGTTGTGGCGGTGTCTATGGTGGTGGTCATGGATTTGGCCGTCATAACTCACCACCTCATAGATCCTATGAATCTGAACAAGAGGAGAATCAGGGTTCCCAGAGCAACCCTGTAGGCAAAGGCTCAAACTCGGAGCAACCAGATTAGGGTGGTAAGCAGTTGCGATAGTTGTTGGAAGAGGTTCTTGGTCATTTGGATCCTAGGTAGGAAGAGCAACAGGTGATCAAAGAGAGTGATCACCAAGGAGGAATGAAATACTGGTAAATCAGGATGTTGTGGCCGTAGCTCACATGAGAGACCTCCTTAGGGAATGTCCTCCCATATTTGATGGCTTTGGTGGAGGATTGGAGGCAAAAACATAGCTTATTGATCTGAATTAATGCTTTTCTATGCATCCCTATAGCAGAAATACTAGGGCAAGGTATGCCATCATGCACCTCAAAGGATTCGCATCCACATGGTAGTGAGTAGAAGAGTAGAAATTGCACCTTGACATCATTTATTAGACATGGGATTTGTTTTTGGAGTGGTTCAAGGCACATTTCTTATCTGATCACTAGAGGCAACATCGTGTAGATGAATTTCATGATTTAAGGTAGATGGAAATGTCTGTAGAGCAGTATGAGCACCGCTTCTATGAACTTAAGCAGTATGTCAATATTGGTAAAGATGAGGCTATGCTTGTACAACATTTTTTTAGGGGTCCGAATGCCCAAATCAATGGAGGTTTCTGAGTCTTCGAGCCGAAGACTTTGGAGGTTGTTGTAGAGAAAGCTCATCTTGTGGAGGAAAATTTGACCTTGGCATTAGGAGGCCACACTGGAGTTCAGATCGGTAGTACACCTACTTCTAGTTTTGGTTTTTGAGGTGGGCAATCTCAGGCTATAGGCCCTTCCAGGGGTCAATCCGCACCCACTAAAGGTGGACAGCAGCAGTAGCAGCTGCCGCAGTTCCAGTTGAAGAATAAGTCCTCTCATTCTCAACAGGGCAACAAATTTCAATCAAGGAAAAATCGTCATTGGCAGAGAATGTAGCATAAACATTTTGAGTGGCCAACACAGTCTACACCCAGTTGGTGTAGCTATCAGTGGTCTAATGTTTCAATGGATGTTAGAGGGTTTGGCCATGGTGTACTAGTTATTTCAATTGTAGTCAGCATGGACATATTGCTCGACAGTGTCCATAGAGGAGCACTACAAGGTTTAGTCAGAGGCTGGCAGTGTCAGAGCCGACGATTGGAGATGCTGGCAAGTCACATCGGGTTTTTTCCACAGTTGACAACCGCTAGGTTGATAACCAGGGTATTGTGGTGGAGGCATCAAGTTTTTTACAAGACACTCATATTTCTATACTTCTTGATTCTGGTGCATTGAATTCCTTTATTTCCCCTTCAGTAGTTAAGCGTTGTAGTCTAGTGGCGGAAAAGCAAGGCCTTAAGTGGCTAGTTGAATTGGCCTATGGGGTTAAGGTGTCAGTAGAGTCTCTTATTCCAAGATGTAGGTTGAAGTTTGGTTTAGTTGTGACTTCGGTGGATCTTTGGATTCTTCCCCTGGGTTCTTATGATGTTGTGTTGGGGATGGATTGGCTAAGTGCACACCGAGCGATAATTGACGGTCATCATAAGTTTGTGCATTGTCCAGATGATTCTGGAGGAGAGGTTGAAATTGTTGGCATTCAAAATCCTATCTCCTTGTGGATGATCTATGCAATGTAGTTGAAAAAGTGTTTCCGATAAGAGTGTCAGTTGTTTGTTGTCTTAGTTAATGACCTGGATATGGAGGAGAGTCGAGAAGTGACTTTAGATGATTATCCCCTTAAGGGGTTTTCTAATGTGTTTCTGAGTGAAATTTGAGGTATGCCACCTAAGTGTGACATCGACTTCAGAATTCATCTCGTTCTAAGAGCTGAGCCTATCTCTAAGGCTCCTTATAGGATGACAACTCAAGAGCTTCAAGAGCTCCATTTGCAGTTGGAAGAATTGCTTGCAAAACGGTTTGTCCATCCTAGTCTTTCCCCTAGGGAGCACTAGTCATATTCATAAGAAAGAAGGATGGTTCACTTCGTCTATGTATTGATTACAAACAGTTGAATAAGGTGATAGTGAATAATCACTATCCCTTGCCGAGGATTGATGATCTGTTTGACCAGATCAAGGAAGCAAAGGTATTCTCTAAAATTGACCTCAAATTAGGATACCATCAGTTGCGGATTTCTAAGTGGGATATTTGCAAAACTATATTTCATACTTGGTATGGACATTATTAATCTACTATCATGTTGTTCGGGTTAACAAATGCACCCTCAGTTTTCATCAGCTTAATGAATGGTGTTTTCTAGACCTACTTGGATTGATTTGTGCTTGTGTTCCTTGATGACATCCTAATCTACTCCAGAACTATGGAAGAGCACGAGGAACATTTGAAATTGGTTTTGTAATTTTTGAGGGGTAACCAGTTGTTTGCAAACTTGGCAAAGTGCGAGTTTTATAAGACATAAGTGAAATAATTGGGGCATGTGATTTTGGGAGAAGGTATCGACATGGATCCATCAAAGATCCAAGCTATCATAGATTGGCCTACTCCCACAAATTTTCCAAAAATTCATAGCTTTATGGGATTGGCGAGCTACTACCGGCAGTTTGTACAGGGTTTCTCAAAGGTCACATGTATCCCATCACCTCTTTGTAGAGGAAAGGAAAGAAGTATGATTGGTCTAAAAAGTGTTAGTTAGATTTTAAAACTCTTAGAGAGAAGTTGACCAGTGCACCTATTCTTGTTGTACCTGATTTGACTCGGGACTTTGTGGTTTGCACAGATGCATCCTTGGAAGGGTTAGGGGTTGTTTTGATGCAAGACAATCGGGTGATAGCTTATGAGTCACATAAGCTCAAGGACCATGAGCTAAATTACCCTATGCACGACTTGGAGTTGGCCATAGTTGTTCATGCTCTGGTAAGGTGGAGGCATTTCTTGTTGGGCATAGGTTCGATTTGCACAGTGACCATCCCAGCTTGCAATATATTTTCACGTGGCCGAATCTTAATGCTAGGTAGAGGAGATGGATGGATTTACTCTGCAAGTACGATTTTGAGGTAAAGTACATCTAGGGAAAGGAGAATGTGGTGGCAGATTCTCTAAGTCATCGCTGACATGAGTTATCCTCTATGACTCTTGAGGTGGACTTAAATGGTCAGATTCTTGCAGCACTCCCTTCGGACAACTGGTTCCAGGAGGTGAAGTTAGAGATTGAGTTGGATAGAGTGTTGGAGGGAAGATTTACCGGTTATAATCTTGAGTCCAATGGACTTTTGTGATGTTTGGGTCGCATATATGTACCTTCCATTGAGGGTCATCATACCCTAATTGTGATCGAAGCACATCAGGCTCCCTATTCATCTCATCTGGGGATTAAAAATATGTATGCAGATATTCGTCTATTGTATTTCTAGGCTGGGATGAAGAGAGATATAGCAGATTTTGTGGTGAGATGCTTGGAGTGTCATAGGGTTAAAGCAGAGCACCATCATCCCGCAGGTCTTCTGCAGCCCAATCTCATTCCTAAATGGAAATGGGATATTATATCTATAGACTTCATTGTCAAGTTGCCTTTGACTTCACGTCAGCATGATGCTATCATGGTCACTGTTGACAGGTTGACCAAGGTGGCAAATTTCTCTCCCATTCAGTCATCCTATACTGCATCATTTGTGGCCAAAATTTTCATGGATGATATTGTGAGGTTGCACAAAATCCCAAGAAGAATCATTTCTGACAGAGATCCATTTTTCACTTCTTCTTTGTGGACATCATTGCAGTGTGCCTTAGGAACCCATTTGAACTTCAGTTCTTCTTACCATCCAGAAACCGATGGACATGCCGAGAGGGTCAATCAGGTTCTCGAGGACATGCTTTGTATGCATGTTATGGATCAATAGTCTTGATGGGAATACTATCTGCACTTGGTTGAGTTTTCTTACAATAATGGTTACCATAGTTTGATCGGGATGCCACCATTCCAGGCTTTGTATGGTCGCCCATGTCAAACTCCTTTGAGTTGGGCCCATCTTGAGGACAAGGTTTTTCTTAGGTCAGAGATGTTGCAGGATATGGAATAGTAAGTCACTCACATCAGAGAACACTTGGTAGTGGCTCAAGATAGGTAGAAGAATTATGTCGATGCTCATAGGGTTGGTCGTTAGTTTTTAGTGGGTGATTGGGTGTTTCTTTGAGTGCGTCCATGAAAGAGCCCTGCCCATTATGGAAAAGGCTACAAGTTGGCACCTCATTTTGTGGGTCCATTTGAGGTTCTTGAGAGGATTGGGCTCGTTTCTTACAATTTAGCCTTCCTACCCAGCCTATCACACATACATGATGTGTTCCACATTTCTATTCTTAGGCCTTATTTTCTTGATATATCTCATGTACTGGATTGGAATTCTTTATAGGTCAAGGACGGGCAGCTCGCATTGGAACTCATGGTTGTTTTTCAGCACAGGAGGCTCATTCTCAAGGGTAGAGAAATTGATCAGGTGCGGGTCCAATGGGACCCTAATGACGAGTCTTCAGCGACATGGGAGAATGCATCCCGCATTCAAGAATCTTTTCCTTATTTGTTTTTTGGCTTCCAGGAGTAAGCCTAGTTCTAGGGGGAGGATGTAGTGCCTCTCATGTTACTAATACATTATGATACTATTTTGTGTGTGTTTTGATATTGTTTGGTTGTTGGTTACATTTTGATGCATACTTGATACTTTGATAGACATCTGTTTTGTCATGTTGTTTGGTTGGCAGACAGTTTTGCTTCTTTTCTTATGTTATGTGGACACATGTGTTGGATATTTATGCTTATGTTGTTGTTACTAATTTCTTATGATGATGATGATGATGTTGTTTAGATTTTGATTACTGTTTATGATTCGAGTGAGAGGGACAGTGTTGCATCGCTCATCTATGAGTGCCTTGCTTCATTGCAATTATCTTTCGTGGTAAGTTTCATTATTAGTTTATATGTATATGTATATGTTATTTTGACATTTGATGTTAGGCAGGATTGCAGGTACCGAGTGCCGACTCCACCCACATTGTCAAGTTTGAACGCGCCCTACAAACCCAATGGTTTTGATAAGAAAGTGCCCCCATTTGTGTCTGTTGTTTCGTCATTTTTTGTCAATGTCATCTTTCTATACCTCGTTCGTGTGGGTATTGTTTTATTTCAAGTTATTTATTTTCATGGATTTAGCAATCATTGTTAAAGGTTTTGAATATGGCTATTTTGATATGGTTAAATAAATTGCTTCAGTGAAATGATATTTCTTGAAGAGGATAGTTAAATAATTAAATTGTATTTGTCGTGAATGTCATTAATTATTTTGGAAAATAAAATGTGCTAGATAATGTTATTTATTTTAAGTGGGCATTAATTGCCTTATTAATATTACATATTTTAAATTAATTATGGGAATACCATCTAATTTAAATCTATGTAAATTAATAAATTGTCTTTATAAGATATTTAATTTAAGACATTTGAAATTATTATTATTATGATTAATTATAACATTGAGTTATTTAATTTAATATTAAATCGTAAATTTAAATGTTGCATAGTTTAAATTGTTTATTGATTTATTTTAGATAATATTTATTGTCTTAGAGTTAATTATATTTTAGCATGAAATTATATTGTTTAAATTGTTGAAGAAATAGTTAGAAAAGGAAATCTGGGTGAAAATGCTTATTTGAAATTAGATAAAAATGAAATTTAATCCAAGTGGCTATTTTCATGTGGAGTAAATATCAAAAATCGATGGCAGCTTTCTGATTTTTACTTTTTTTGGATTTTATATCCAATTTGGTGACTTTTTCGAAAAAGCAGACAGAGGAAATAAAATTCTCTCTACAATTCATTTTGAATTTTCTAGGAAAAATTGTAACTCTGTATTTTCAAAAATAATAATATCAAGAATATTAGTTTTTCTCTGGAAATTTAGTTCTTCGAATTCGGATTCGGTAGTTGTGGATCTTGAAAATTTGAGGAAGAGCATAGCTCGTTGGAAGCGTTCGGCATAGTAAATTCATCTCTGATTACTTTTAGGTGAAGGACTCCAAGTAGCAACAGAAAACTCTATTATTCTTGTTCTTTTCTATTAAAAGAGAAATGTACATTGTGAAATTGTATTATTTGCTTGTGGAAATTTTATACAAAGAATAATGATATCTCTGTGAGTTTTGGTTTGTTTTGAATTATTGATATTGCAAACCAGTTTGTATTAGTTGTTGCTTAAATGTCATCTGCAATCTTTTTATTTTTTTTACCTCTTTTTCTAGTCCATCATTGTTTCATTTATTATTTTAGTTTTATGAATTTGGCTGGAAAAGCATCTGGAAACTCATTCCATTCTTGTATGATTTTCTCCACTTTGAAATCGTTTCGTTCTTTGGAATTTCTCAAATAGTCATATTGTAATTTCTCTTTTCCATAGATCTTCCTTATTTTATTTTGGTTGTCTTTCACATCCGGCTATTGTATTTTGGGGTGGTTTGTGTGTTGGGTTGTACCCACGTTTCTTGTGCTTAAACGTCTTATATATATATATTTATATGGTCTGCGATTTCCTATGTTGGCGATTCAAAATTCTTATGGACCTATTTTATTTTTGGGGTGGCTTTGATTATAATTCCTTTGGTTCTTCTTTCTCCCCTTATTCTATCTATTCGACACCCACATTCCTTATTTGAATGGTTGTGCAATAGCCACTATGTTGTTGTGCACAACCATCAAAGGGGATGTGCCCTTGTATTATTCTTGTTGTATGTTATTATTATATATATGTGTGTGTGTATGTGTGTGTGTTTTGTTGGGGTCTATGAATTATTACATCTCTATTTAATTTTTAACTCAGGGACAGTTCAATCAATATTTAATTTGACTTTTTATATTATAAATATATATATATAAGTTGATTATGCTATGGAGATAATGATTTATTAAATCTATTTTTTGGCGATATGTTACAATAGCACCAACATAGTAATATGATTTAATTTTAAATGACAGGTATATATATATATAATATATAACATATATATATAATATATATATATATATATGTGTATGTATGTATATGTATGTATGTATATATATATATATGTATGTATATATTTAACTAGATATATATTTGTAGTTGTGTAGATGTGATTTTTATTTCTAAAATATTTGAACATAAATATATTTTTATAAAACTCAGATTAGAGCATTATTTTATTAAAACTCTTTTTTAGGAATGAATAAGTAAATTTAGATTTAATGATTATGGGAAATTAGATTTAAAGATTATTTTGATTTGGTAAAATAAATAAAATGAGATAATAAATATTTGTGTAAGATGAGTTTCTCAAAATATACATAAAATATTTATATTTATTTTCTTAGTTTAAGTTAAAATACCTAATTTCCGTAATGTAATTGTGAGTTGGAATGAATTGTATAAATTTTAGTTATCTATATTAGCTGATTTTGAAATGATGAATTATTCTTCAATATGCCATATGTTTATTTATGTTAAATTTTATATTGATTGGAAACATTATTTTAATTGAAATGATGTATCGTTTAAAAGTGTTTTGTTTATAAATGAGAATATTTTTTGATGATATATTTATTTATGAAAGAGTTATATGTTGTTATGTTTGGAATTTTGGTTTAGTTGGATTTTGGATGACTTTGAGATTTCGGGGAATCATGTGTCATTTATGTCTTTGGGTAGATGTTTACTTACCTCTAGAGGCTAGGGAATTTGTGCATTTTTGCATTATGGTGTTGTACTTATATATTTATCTCTTTATCTTGAGGATGTGTGCATGGGTGGTACCTCCTTGATTATTGGTTATTGATATGTTATGTATTTGTGTTATGGTCATGCCTCATGTGTTTTGTTTAAAGAGATTATTTTATGTTTTTGAGTAATGAAGTACACCCCTTTGCTTGACTTTAGTTTTAGGTAACTTGGTGCAGGAGCACCTCTAGGAAGCACCTAGGAAAATCTCTAGGAAATAGGCAAATTTTGGAGTTTTTGATTTTCTCATGTTAAGGTCATGTGGACCATTGCTTTATGAGTTTGGCTTAAATAAAGCTCAATCAGGAGCTATCAATAGCTAGTGTTATGTGTTTTGCAACTCTAGATTAGTGGTTAGTTTTGATTTGTAAGTTTGGTTTGTTGTTTGCAAAATTGGCAAATAAGGTTTGTCATGTCATCACCAGCTTGGGACTATGAAGGCTCAACCATAATTGATTTGGAGGAGTTATTTAAGGTTGGCCTCGACCATTGTGCAAGGTTGGAAGGCTTGGAGCACGTTAGTATGTTTGAAAATTCAAAAAGACTAATGGAGGACAGTGTTAAAGTTAGTTGAAATTCTATGTTTTTGTGTAACTGATTGATCAAGAGTGATCAGACCTGTAGCATGTTTTAGATTGCATTAGTTTCTTTGCTTTATGGTATGGTGTAGTAGTTTTTAGAGTGAGAGTGTAATTTGCAGATGCTTAGTTTATTAATTGTTTTGTTTTCTTGTGGATTCTGTCCTGACTGGTAAAACTGGCCAGTATGGAGTCCTAGACTCATTTCCCACCATACCCAGTGTATGGCTACTTGGGAAATGGAGCTAGACTCCCTATAAATATGTAGTGTAGGTGTAGGAATGTTTAGGAAGGCAGAAGGAATGAAAAAGAACTGCTCCTATGTGGGCTTGATAGTGCCCGGCTAGGACAGTCAAATTACTAGTGCTAAAAAGGCACATAAGTTGTAGGGTGAACTTCTCCAGGGAAAACCCCATGGTAGAAGTGTGGAGGAAGGTCCCTTAGAGGTCTGGACCCAAGGAGAAGACTCCAACATTTGGGAGACCAAGAAAATGCTTTGACAGACCTACCGGGTGGCCAGGGAATTGATAAAGAACCTAGTTTTTGCTAAACAAGGAGGAGAGTCCTGTGTACGGACAGATAAGACTCTAGGGTTTGAAAATCTTGTAGAGAATAGTATAGGCATCGGGAATCTAAGAAAAAGAAATAGGATTCTTTGGGAAAGTTGGGAGCAACAGTTAGTTTTCCTCGGCTAGGAGACTTAATTGGGGCTCAGGGTTACTAGCACTTCCCAAACCCTAGAATAGGGTTTCTTGAAAGCGATGGAGAATTAGTGAATGGAGGTTGATCAAGAACCTTTGTAAGATGGTTTTGAAGCCATGGAAGCTTTTCACACCCCTACAACAAGATTTGTAACCATTTGGAGGATAGCTAGTCTTTAGGAGCATTAAGGGCTAGGGGGTGAATGAGAGGAAGAGCACCAAGTTTGGCTTGGTTAATGGACTTGAATTGATAGTAGGGTTGGCTAGAAGAACCAGGGGTGCCTGAATAGGACAGGACCTATAGGCTGCGTGGTGGAGAGTGACACCAAAGGGGATCATCAAGGAGAGACCCGGAGCATTGAGTCAGTGATTGCCTCAATCCAACCCTATCCCTATCAGATTGGTATCAGAGCAAGTTAAAGATTTGGGAGAGAAATCTTGCATGTCAGACATTGAGTCAAGTGATTCTACCACCATGGTGACAAATGCAGAATTTGCCAAGATGATTGAAGAGCAAGAAGAAGACAATAAATAGTTGAGGGAAAGAATAGCCCAACTTGAGGCAGCAATGAGGAGTGCACAGTTTGAGGGAAGAATTCCAAAAGAAGAAGAGGTTGCAGAGGAAGATAAGACCCCTGAACCTGACCCTATTTTGAAGGAGGAGCCTTTCTTGAAGGCATTGAAAGCTTTGAGTGGAAAATCACTTGAAGGCATACCACTATTTAGTGGAAAGATGGAACTAGACCTAGTCATTGATTGGATAGAAGGCATGGAGAATCACTTTGAGTGTGATGGAGTCACTGAAGCACAGAAGGTGAAGGTTGCTAAGTCAAGATTGAGAGGATCAGCCTTAACATGGTGGAAGTTTGTTCAGACAGAGAGGGAAAAAGAAGGCAAACAGCTCATATCAACTTGGAAAGGAATGGTTGCTAAGGTAAAAGAAGCCTACATGCCTGATGACTATGAAATTCAACTACACGAGAAGAGACAAAGCCTAAGGCAGAAAGAACTAGATGTGAATACTTATACTAAAGAGTTCCAAAACATTTGCATGAGGTCTAATGTGATAGAGGATGAGAGTCTCAAAGTGGCTAGATATCTTAATGGTTTGAAGTGGAATATCCAAGAGGAGATGGCTCTTTTGAGTCCTAAAACAGTTCATCAATGTTATCAACTGGCTATCAAGATTGAGGAAAGGAACAAGAGGAAGCAAGATCAGGCTTCTAAAGGTAGAGGTAAGGGTAGAGATCATAGACATCAAATAGGATAGCGTGGAGGTTATCAAGGTAGAGGTAATGATCAAAGGAACCAAGGAGAATCTAAGCTCACTGAGCATGGAGGTGAAACACCTTCAAGAGGAGGATTTAACAGAGGAAGAGGACCTCAAGGAGGTTCAAACAGAGGAAGAAGAGTAGGTAGGAGTAATTCTTACTTTGCAAACATGAAGTGTTATCATTGTAACCAACTAGGTCACCCTGCTTATAGATGCCCGAAGAAATCTTCTTCTTCAAGCAATGAAAAGAGAGTGGCCTATGCACAAGAGGACACCATGAGTCCTAAGACAACTGAGATCAGTCATATTGAGTCTGAAAATGCAGAGAGTTTGATGTTTAGAAGAGTGTCGATAAGGCAACCAGTCAAAGAAGAACCTAAGCAAAGAAGAGCTCTTTTTAGAGTAAGGTGCAAAATACTTGGTAAAGTATGCAAGGTCATTATAGATTCTGGTTCTACAAATAATATAATCTCAGAGGAGGCAGTAACTAAGCTAAAATTGTAGAAAGTACCCCATACTAATCCCTATAAGGTCACATGGCTTAACAAAGGGAAAAGTGTCTTGGTAAATGAACAAGTAACAGTGGAGTTTTCTATTGGAGGGTACAAGGACAAGATTATTTGTGATGTCTTACCCATGGATGCATGTCATCTACTATTGGGAAGACCATGGAAATATGATAGGAGTATTATGTATGATGGTAAAGAGAATACAATTTCTTTTAAGAAGGATGAGAAGACTTTTAAATTGCAGTCACTGTCAGAAGAAGATGAAGGACAGTCCAAGACACCAAGTGTGCTACTTAGTAGTGGAAAAGAGTTCCTCAACACCCTACATGAAGGTGGAGAAGGATATGTTGTGTTATTGCAGTCCAAAGAGGAAAAGAAGATGGAAAAACTAGTCATACCAAGAGCAGTCCAGAATTTGCTTGACAAGTACAAGGATATTGTAAGTGATGGTACATCTGCAACCTCACCTCCAAGGAGAGCTATTAGCCATAAAATAGACTTCATACCTGGAGCATCATTACCTAACAAAGCAGCATACAAACTCACACCAGATCAGAACCTAGAGGTAGCTAGGCAAGTGCAAGAATTGTTGGATCAAAATTTGATACAAAAGAGCATTAGCCCGTGTGCAATACCAGTAGTCTTGGCAACCAAGAAGGGAGGCAAATGGAGGTTATGTACTGACTCTAGAGCCATCAATAGAATCACAATTAGGTACACGTTTCCAATTCCTAGAATTGAGGACTTAATGGATTGTCTTGGACGGGCTCAATATTACACAAAACTGGATCTAAAAAGTGGATACCATCAGATCAGAATTAAGGATGGTGATGAATGGAAGACAGCATTCAAGACAACAAATGGTTTATATGAATGGAGAGTGATGCCATTTGGCCTTTCCAATGCACCTAGCACATTCATGAGACTCATGAATGAAGTACTCAAGGATTACACAGGAGTATTTGTGGTTGTATACTTGGATGACATCCTAATCTTTAGCAAGATAGCAGAGGAGCATCTCAAACATGTGGACTTGGTACTTAGAAGATTGCAAGAGGAGAAGTTGGCTATCAACTTGGAAAAATGTGATTTTTTCAAACAAGAACTTGTATATATGGGTTTTGTAGTGTCTAAGGGATCATTGAAAATGGATCCAAGCAAGGTGGAGGCAATCATAAGCTGGCCTACACCAACAATAGGGACTAAGGTAAGGAGTTTCCATGGATTGGCCCAATTCTATAGGAAATTCATAAGAAATTTTAGTGGTATTTGTGCACCAGTTTTAGAGACAATAAAAGGAGGTGTGAAAACCAAGTTTGTGTGGACTCAAGCAACTAAGAGAGGGTTTGAGAAACTGAAACAAGAAGTAGCAACTCAACCCATACTTTCACTACCTAGTTTTGACAAATTGTTCACTGTTGAGTGTGATGCAAGTGGAGTGGCAATTAGAGGAGTGCTAAGTCAAGAGGGCAGACCTATAGCCTTCTTTAGTGAGAAGCTTAATGAAGCAAAGAAGAAATACTCAACCTATGATTTGGAACTTTACGCTTTGGTTTAGTCACTTAGGAAATGGAGGCATTATCTTCTACCCAAGGAGTTTGTAGTCTTTACAGACAAACAAGCACTCAGCTATATGAATACCCAAGAGAAATTGAGCAATAGGCACTTGAAGTGGATTGAATACATCCAAGCTTTCACCTTCACCATCAATCACAAGAAGGGGTAGATGAATAAGGTAGCAGATGCATTGAGCAGGAGGTTATTGATAGTTCAAGAGATACAAGCGAAGAGCATAGGGATTGAAAGCTTTAAAGATCTCTATGGAGAGGATGAAGATTTCTCAGAGGTCTATAAGGTATGTTTAAACTTTGAGAATCACTTTCATAGTCAGTATGTTGAATATACATTGTAAAGTGGATTGTTGTTTAAAGGAAACCAGTTATGTGTTCCTAAAGGGTCAATGAGAGAAAACCTCATTCAAGAAAAGCACAATGGCAGTCTTAGTGGGCATTTTGGCATCAATAAGACATTAGAGCTAGTTCAAAGATTTTACTAGTGGCCTAAGTTGGCAAGAGATGTTAGGAAATATGTGGAATAGTGTGTTGTATGCATGAGAGCTAAGGGAGGAGCTAGTAATGCTGGTCTTTATCAACCCCTACCAATTCCAAACAGGCCTTGGGAGTGTGTGAACATGGATTTTGTGGTAGGCCTTCCTAAGACCAAAACTGATTTTGACAGTGTGTATGTAGTGGTGGACAGATTTAGTAAGATGAGTCATTTTATACCTTGTAAAACTACTCATGATGCTAGTTACATAGCTCATCTCTTTTTCAAGGAGGTTGTAAGGATTCATGGCTTACCTTTAAGCATAGTTTCAGACAGGGATGTTAAATTCATGAGCCATTTTTGGAAGACTTTATGGAATAGGTTGGGAACCAATCTGTCATTTGGATATGCCTATCATCCTTAGATCTATGGCCAAACAAAGGTGGTTAATAGGGTGCTAGGTAACCTATTGAGGTGTCTAACAAAGGAGTATGGACAGACTTGGGATATGGTCATCTCACAAGGTGAGTTTGCCTATAATGATAGTGTCAACAAAACTACAGGAAAAAGTCCTTTTGAGGTTGTGTATGGAATGCACCCAAGAGGTATTTGTGAGATCAAAGATTTAGGAGCCATGGAACATAGAAGTGGACATGCCGAAGATTTTAGTCAGACCATGAAAGAGATACAGGAGCAGGTGAGTTAGACAGTCATTGAAGCTACCCAAAAGTTGAAGGACAAGGTAGATCAGTCAAGGAAGGATGTCCAATTTGTAGTGGGTGATTATGTCATGGTTCACCTCAACAAGTCTAGGTTGCAGAAGGGAGTCTCATCCAAGCTATAGATGAAGAGAGTAGGACCATGCAAGATCTTGGCCAAGTATGGCAAAAATGCATATAAGATTGACTTACCTACTGACTTAGGAATCTCACCGGTTTTCAATGTTGCTGATTTGATCAAATATAAAGGATCAGTCAAGGAAATGGATCAAGATAGTCCAGAGGTCTTCAAGGACATCAGTAACATCTCACTACCCAATCAGGACAAGCAACAAGCTGAGAAGATCTTGGAATCCAGGTTGCAAAAGTCTACAAGGCACAAGGTGTATATGGATCACCTCATCAAGTGGAAGCATAAACATGAGTCAGAAGCTACATGGGTCCAAGAGGATCAGTTCAAGAAGCTTGGAATTGATTTGTCCTTTCTCTCTCCTTCTACTTCTTAGTGTTTCTACTGGGAGGGGAAGAATGGTTCAGGAGCACCTCTAGGAAGCACCTAGGAAAATCTCTAGGAAATAGGAAAATTTTGGAGTTTTTGATTTTCTCATGTTAAGGTCATGTGGACCATTACTTTATGAGTTTGGCTTAAATAAAGCTCAATCAGGAGCTATCAGTAGCTAGTGTTATGTGTTTTGCAACTCTAGATTAGTGGTTAGTTTTGATTTGTAAGTTTGGTTTGTTGTTTGCAAAATTGGCAAATAAGGTTTGCCATGTCATCACCGGCTTGGGACTATGAAGGCTTGAGCATAAATACTTTGGAGGATTTATTTAAGCTTGGCGTCAACCATTGTGCAAGGTTGGAAGGCTTGGAGAATGTTTGTATGTTTGAAAATTCAAAAAGACTAACGGAGGACAGTGTTAAAGTTAGTTGAAATTCTATGTTTTTGTGTAACTAATTGATCAAGAGCAATCAAACCTGTAGCATGTTTTAGATTGTATTAGTTTCTTTGCTTTATGGTATGGTGTAGTAGTTTGTAGAGTGAGAGCGTAATTTGCAGGTGCTCAGTTTATTAATTGTTTTGTTTTCTTGTGGATTATGTCCTGACTAGTAAAACTGACCAGTATGGAGTCCTAGACTCATTTCCCACCATACCCAGTGTATGGCTGATTGGGAAATGGAGCTAGACTCCCTATACATATGTAGTGTAGGTGTAGGAATGTTTAGGAAGGTAGAAGGAATGAAAAATAACTGCTCCTAGGCGGGCTTGACAGTGCCCAGCTAGGACAGTCAAATTACTAGTGCTAAAAAGGCACATAAGTTACAGGGTGAACTTCTCTAGGGAAAACCCCATGGTAGAAGTGTGGAGGAAGGTCCCATAGAGGTCTAGACCCAAGGAGAAGACTACAACATTCAGGAGACCAAGAAAATTCTTTGACAGACCTACCGGGTGGCCAAGGAATTGACAAAGAACATAGTTTTTGCTAAACAAGGAGGATAGTCCTATGTACAGACAAATAAGACTCTAGGGTTTGAAAATCTTGCAGAGGATAGTATAGGCATCGGGAATCTAAGAAAAAGAAATAGGATTCTTTAGGAAATTTGGGAGCAACAATTAGTTTTCCTTGGCTAGGAGACTTAATTGGGGCTCAGGGTTACTAGCACTTCCCAAACTCTAGAATAGGGTTTCTTGAAAGCAATGGAGAATTAGTGAATGGAAGTTTATCAAGAACCTTTGTAAGATGGTTTTGAAGCCATGGAAGCTTTTCACACCCCTGCAACAAGATTTGTAAACATTTGGAGGATAGCTAGTCTTTAGGAGCATTAAGGGCTAGGGGGTGAATGAGAGGAAGAGCACCAAGTTTGGCTTGGTTAATGGACTTGAATTGATAGCAGGGTTGGCCAGAAGAACCAGGGGTGCCTGAATAGCACAGGACCTATAGGATGAGTGGTGGAGAGTGACACCAAAGGGGATCATCAAGGAGAGACCCGGAGCATTGAGTCAGTGATTGCCTCAATCCAACCTTGTCCCTATCATAACCGTAGGGAGAGTGGCTCTTCATGGGGGCCGACGCACAAATTGGCTATCCATGGAAGAGTTCCTGTAATAAGTGATAACCTAATTAAAGAATCTAGTGGGTTGGGTTAGTTAAAATCATAACAAGACTAAACATGTGCCTCACCCCTATTGGTAGTGCTCTCAAAGGCTAAGGATGGGTGGGAAGACCTAGTTGGTAAGGTCACTGCCTTGTCTCTATGAAAGGTAAGTGGCTTCACATGAGTCGCCCTATGGTGGCGCCTTGAGATAGGCTATCAGGTTAACCATAGATGAAGGTGGCTCCTAGTGTTCGATAGTCAGGTGAATCCATGTAACAGCATGCGATGACACTCTCCCACTGTGCCTGTTGTCTTCACTTGATCTTGTTACCTCTGGAGTATTATTGTTGTTGTTTATGTTTTATGTGGTTTTGTGTTGGGTGGTGTTAGTCATTTTCTATTTTTTCCTTGTCATATGTGGGTCCTTTCTTATCGACTCCTTGCATGGGGGTTGGACCTTCAGGTTCACAAGGTTAGGTGGAACGTGCTATGCACCCATTGGGCTCCCAGGTGGTGATTGTGATGTGGAAGAAAATGCAGTGATCTCTAATCTTCACCCTGAGGAAGATTGTACCACATTGTGTATTATTTTCTTCATTATTGTATCATTCTAAATTATGATGCACACCTCCCATTTTTATAAGGGAAGCATCTTTGTTATGTATTACTAGTTTCTTAATGTGTTTTATTTGTGTAAATATTTTCCACAAATGTAATAATGAACTTGGAAGTTTTATTGCAATAATATGATATACATGTATTTATTTATCTATTTTATTTATGTTTGGATGTATGTTATATCTATGTTGTTTCGTATTCACGCTTCTATTGTTTATATTATTTTGTTTTTAATAACAATGTTGTTGGTTGGGTTCATTTCGAGTAGCGCACCATGTAACCCCATTGGACTAGGTTAATGTCATATGGATTATATTAATATTGATTAATTATTTAATTTTGGTTAATGTAATTGATGTTTCTTCAACAAAAACAAAAAATTGTCTCGTTTATTGTTAGTTGTTGTGTCCTATTAGGTTTGCATGGCGGGGCATTACACTAAAACTTATAGTCGTAGGTCATCCAATAATAGTTGACATTGGATTGCATTTACCTGTACATGTGAATTTTTATAAATCATGAAGACTTATTAAGTGTTATTTCATTAGTGGCTTTCTCACTTTTCAAATTTGGTAAGTCAATTAGATTAAATTTTATAGTACAAATTAGGCCCTTACTCTATCTCAACAATAGATGCCTCTTGATATGAGAATATTTATAATCAACATTATTATGAAGCTAAATGTATTTTAGAAATAAATATAATATTCATTTAAATTTAGGGGTTTTTAATTGTATTTGTGAATAACAAGTCACACTTATAAATGTATAAAACATGAGAATTAACTTTTCAACATGATACATGGGTTACTTATAATGCTTCTCTAAAATAAATAAAAATATAAGTCTAGTTAAATATTATATATATATTTTTTTTTATTTTGTATTAATAGTAGTGGAACAATAGCTACATAGCTCTTTCCTAACATAGTATCTGTTAGAAGTGCTTGTATTTACAAAAACATATCACAGTTTTGGTAGTCTATCCAGTATTGTTGAGGATTATTTATACATAATAAGGATGCATCAGCATTGTAACCAAATTAAAGTACTATTGAGAATGACTTATACAAAATTACAAAAACTAAAATGATGCACTAGTATTGTAACCACATTAAATTTACACAAGATTATAGGATATACATTTGATATATGGTATATGCATATGCAAAGTTGTTTCCTATGAACCTACTAGAACTTTAGCTCTGGCTGCCATCTTCTAACTCCACCCATCCTGACACCCTATTAAAAAAATTCTCATTTGATCTAACCTCCTTGATAGTTGGATGACAGACTTCAACTACTTCTCTTTCCCTAGCACCTGCCTACTCATTGAAAGTCCTTTGAAACTCTCTCAAAGCTCTTAGAAATATCTTTGCATCTTCATGGTTTTGGTGCCAAGTGTGAGATCCATCTCTTATAACTTTATAAACTTTTCCATCAATATCTCCATGGTGTCTATGACCTACAAAGCAATATTTAAAAACATGTCTTTTTGAAGACTCGTTAAGTACCCTATTATAGCCTTTGAACTTATCCTCATTCCTAGCCATCCAAATGTGCCATAAAATTTTAGTAGTAAGACAATCCCAAAAAACTTTGCAATCATTATTTAATTTATCATTATAGATTAATACATCTTTCTAAAGAATCTTATCATTTTTATCCCAAATCTTTAAGTCGTAGTACTTAAAAAAATCCAAATTTCTTTTGCAGAAACAATAAAAAAGGATATGCATCACAAATTCAGGTATTCTACAAATATTGCATATATCTACATTAGTATGATTAATTCTAAAAGGAATATTTTGTAAAAGAACAAGCCATCTAAAATAGGCCTTCTTAGGCTCTTTGATATTATGCCAAATAGAATTGAAAATAGTTTTCCAGTCTTTATCAGATAGAGAGGTTCCCCAACACATATTCACATGTTCAGAGATAGAAATAGAGTTGATTAAGGTCTTATATATATGGTTTTAGCTTTTATATCAAATAGGGCAAACCCATCAACCCATTTAAGTTTGTTGATCAAGTCTAAATCATTATCAATTCTTAGGGCGAAGCTAGCATCTTTACATGCTACCAGGAGAGTATTATACAATCTTAGATTTGATACAAGGAAGTTATAATCATACACCATATTATCCTATCTTTTTAACTGCCCAATGTTTATAATGTCCTTGAATTTTTGAATACCTTTTTGGGCCCACTTTTTAGAATAACACCCTTGTAGTAGAGCAAGGGACTTGTTATTATCCTCCAAGTTCCACCATATGGAGCTGTAGGTATGACATTTTTTATTATTGAGCTGCAGCTTATGGATACATTCCCACAATTAAATATTGTATTATGCTTAACTAATTCCCAAGCCTTCCAAAGGCTTGTAAAGACCAAGGAACCAGTTGGGAACATTGGGTGCTTATTAATGAGAATATCAGTTATTGGTAGTTTTTTCCATAATTTAGCTTGCTTTGGGGTAGAAAGAAGAATGTTATTCCTTACCAAAACTTTTGATGTGGGAGATTTTTAATATATTGGTTTTATTATTTTTTATGTATTGTTTTGTGGTGCTAAATTTTGGCTTACAGGAACATTTTGATTATGTTAAAGTTTAAAATGATTACATTCATGCACCCACATGAAAAAAGGAAATTGTGATGTGCCAAAGAAGATCAAACATTCGTATGGTTGTGTGTGAAAACCAAGATTCAGTTATTAAAAAGTAGATTAGTATGTGGATATAAAATGAAATTTTAATATTCTAAGTAGTTACCCGTGAGCAAAAGGAAGGTAAAAAATAGATCCTCATAAAAGGTACTTCTAAAATTAGTTATCAAGAAAACAAAAATACATTGCAATGTGAGGAAGGCTGATCTTGGCATGGAGGATAAGGAGGAAAAAATATCAAAAGATCAGTACATAGATTGGTGAGGAAGAATCATTTTTTTTGTGCAGATAATAAAAGGAGTTGTTTGTGGGGCATTAGAGGGAAGAAATAAAACAAAAAAAACAAAGGCCAAATTTCATATCAGAAAGAGAGTTAAGATGTGGGTGTAAAAAGGAAAAAGAGAGAAATTTTCAATGTGAAACTTGCACTATTAGAGGGGTGCATGGGACAGGAAAAAGGGCAAGATTTTATGGTTTGTATGTCTGAAAAAAAAAATATTTGTGATCTCTAAATGAATACAAAGAAAAACCATTATGTTTCTTACTGTGTAGTTGTTTATTAAATTGCTTTGTCTTTATCTTGATATTGTCTCTCAAATTGTGTTGAAGCTGGTCAAATGAAATTTTAGTCTTCTAGATTGTTTCTCATAAACCATGGTGTTGATAATAACAATTTATTTGCTACTCAAAACTACTTGCTAGTGTTGAGTGTTCTTGTGGATTCCAACCAGCATAGTTTATTTTTTGTGCTAACTTTTTCATTGAAGAAAGTGGTCTAATTATAAATCTTGTTGTTGTCTCCTTCTCAAAGGTCAATACCAACGTGTTGATGGATTATGTAGTTGTAAGCTGCTATTAAAATTGTGTAAGCATGGAAAGAAGAAATTTTGAATTTGTTTTGGGTTTAAGATAAGTTAACAATTTTTGGTATTAGAGTGTGGGAGTGTGTGAGTTGCAGTCATCATTTTGGTATCAAAGCAAGCAAGATCTAGGAGAGTCTAAAAGGTCTGGGAAGAATGCTCATGGTGTAACACCCCTCCGTTTTGTTTTTTGTTCAAGTTGCTTTATGCTATGTTTGGTTGCAGTTACTTTGATATTGGATACATTTTGTTATGATGTTTTGATCGCTACTATTGAGTGACAACATTATTGTGGGATGTAGCTATCTGATTATTGTTTCACTTGCATTATGGATTAATGATGTTGTAGAGTTAACATGAGATGTTATTATGAGATTATTGGAATTATGATGGAAGTGTCAGTTTTGATGAGTGTATTGGTGAAGAAGACGGGTTCGCATCACTCGCTTGCGAGCGCCCTACGAATCTGTAATTCCTTCTTCACGGTGTGTATTATATGCTGGATATATTGTACAATGTTGTTTACTTGGTTGCAGGATTGCAAGTACATGACATCGACTCCACCTAGTTTCACAGGTTTGAGCGTGTCGATCCAACGGTTAAGTTGAACGGGAGATAGTAGCTAGGTAACATGTGTCAAGTCTATACCCTAGCCTTAGTATGTCATCAGTTGTGTGTGTCGAGTCATTGTCTGTCTTGCTTTGATGTTATTTAATTCTGAAGTATTCTTGATTTGGAAATAGATATTTAGAATAATTGCATTTAAATCATGTTGATGATTATTTAATTTAAATAATGCAATGTGGATAAAAGTTTATATTTAAATTAATTAATTATATTTAGTTTATTTAATTAATTAAATTTGATCCAAGGGGTTGAACTTAGTTATTAAATAATTAAATTAATTAATTAAACGTGATGCAAGAGAATGAAAGAAAATAAAAGAATTAGAATTAATTTTAGAATTTAATTCCAACGTGTGGGAATTAAATTAGAAATTGTAATTAAATGTTTATTTGGAAAATTGGTTGCAACTTTGGAAATTAATTTATTATTTGAAATTTCATTTTAAATTGAAAGTGGGTTTTTGAAAAGTGAAATTGAAATTGAAATTGAAAATTGAAATTGAAATTGAAATTGAAATATCTAATTTGCATGTAATGTGAATTAGGGTTGTAAATATTGAAATTGAAATATCTAATTTGCATGTAATGTGAATTAGGGTTGTATTAGGTACTTTTGATTTATAAAGAATACATGTTTTAATTTTAGGGCAAGAAAGTTTTTAGAAAAATACATTCTTACAGCAGGGAAGAAATTTTGGAAAATTTGCATAAGGGTTTGAAGAAAGTTTTGATTGTAGAATTGATTGAAGGAAATATTGTTTGCATTTGTTGGATTTTGGATTGGATTCATTGGAGGATTGAAGAAAATTCAGGAAATCTTTGGAGGAGGCTTGCATCAAAAATTCATCTCTTCCTGTAGCTTCTTGTACCAGGTTTTCCTCTTTGTGTTTTATTGTTCTTAAATGTTTTCTTTAAAATAGTAATGATTAAAGATTTGTTTGTTAAATTTGTTTTAGAAAAAAAATTTGATATTAGAAGAAAAGAATTAAACAAAGTTACAGCCTTTGCTTGTGAAAATTCTTGAGTGAAAATTGTGAAAACCTTAGTTGAATTTAAATTATTTGGAGAAATTGATTTTATTGTTATTGAAATCAAACATAGAGATTGAACAATGCATTTAGAATGTTTTCAGAAAATGAAACTTTCTGTTTATTATCAAAAAACGGATTTTAAAATCTGCAGTATAGTTATATTTTCATGGTAAAATCGTCTGATTGCGTTGCCTATAACTTCACTTTCACAAACTGGGTTTTCAAGAAATTTGAATTGTTTTTGTATTTTGATATTTTCTTAACCCTATCCAAAAATCTCAAATACCCAGATCGTTATTTTTGAGTTATGCTTGAAACATGAAACTGCTGTTAAATTATTTTCCCATGGCTGTTCTGAAAATAAAATAATAATAAATTGATATTTATAAATATTAATATTTTATGTATTGTGATTATAATATTAAAATATTATTTAATAATATTTTATATTATAATTTATAATACTAAAGTATTATATTTTTTTATATTATTTTAAATAAAATTTGTATATTAGATTAGTGGAATTAAAATTATAAACATATGGGAAAATTATTGTTTATTTTAAAAATGGCATGTTAAAGTTTAATTGAAGGAGTTAAATATTTGATTTAAAGAATGCATAATTTAAAACTGAATTGTGAAATTTAAATCCATATGTAAAAGGTCCAATTATTAATTTGATTTAATTGGAAAAAATATATTTATATTTTGAAATATTGATGATAAAGAATATTTTATTTTGAATTAATCAATTTGATATTCTGCAAAGGATAGAAGATATGTTAATGATTAAATATATTTAAATATATTAATTTATATTTAGTATATATATAGTGAAGGTATATATTCATTTGAGAGAATAAATAATATTTTATCTTATTTTATGTTGTTGTTTGCAAATTGGGTATTATTAGTGTTTTAAAAGAAATGATTAGTATGTGTAGAAAATATATAGAGAACGATATTTTTTTAATAGAAGTAATTACTTGATTTAAAAAAATATATTTATTTTGTTAATATGATTGATTGAAGAAAATATATTGAAATGTATATATATATCCATGAGTATTTTCAATCAGTATTTACCTTGTTTTATTTGAGTGCGTGTAATTTAGTTTTGTATGAAGAATTTAAAAGATAAAGTTTTGAATGCGTAGTCAAAAAAACAAGCCAAAAGATATTTTTATACATTGATGAAATTGCATGTTTTTAAATGGAAAGTTTATGAAATATAGACTCTAGATAGAAAATTGAAAAAAGATTGTTTGCAATAGTGTTAAGTTGCATTAGAAGTAAATTTAGGAACTAACTATATTGAAAAAGGCAAATAGTTATTATGTTTTATTTAGTTCCATAGAGTAATCCAGTCATTGTGAATGAAATACTAATGGTGTCTATATAATATGGAGCATATATATATATATATATTCAGTGTAAAATTCATTATCGTATTTCATTTTTATAAGATGTATGCAATGTATTATTGAATAGAGATTTGAAAATGGATTGATTAGTGTATATGGAAAATGGATATAGAAACAATATGTTATTATATTAAAGTGATTGAATGTTTTAAATAGAAAATTGAATGAGATGTAAGATTTGGTTAGAAAATGGAAAGAGTTTACTTGCATGGATTTGTGTCGATTTAAAAGTAAATTAAGAAGTTGTTTTATTGATGAGGCAATCAATTATGTTATTTATTAATTTCTATTTAGATTAATTGAATCATTGTGATTGGATTATGAAAGATGTATGGATTTAGTATATCCAAAAGTAGTATCTTCCTTATGATTATCTTAAAGGATTTAATTCTCTGTATTCAGTAAAGGGAAGTAAGTTTAATTGTTTTAGATTTCCTATAATGAAAAGGGAAATAAGGATTATGATTATTTGAGATGGCCTAGTTATCATGACTTTGACTTTTCTACACTACCTATTGAATGAGTATGGATTTAGGATATCCAAATATTAGATTTAATTGATGACTTGAATGCTTTTGTTGCTATGTCGTCAAGTTGCATTGTTGGTTTTGGGATTTAGTGTCAGTCCTAAATTATAAGTCTTCCAGAAGAACTTAGAGGATAAGGGTTGTTGAATCTTTATGCCATCCAGTTGTTTTCCCTTGGGTAGTGCATGTTCAGTTTTACCCGGTTTTCATGAACAGGGATGTTTGCACCTCCTTGGTTTAAGAGCGGATTATGGGATCCGTGTCTCCTTGTATGGAGTGACCTTGTTATGTGGTTTCATCTTGTTGCCTCCTATGAAAGGAGTGGACTATGTATTGTTGCCTCCAAGATGTTTGGAGTGAGATATTTTGTACCTCCTGTGAAAGAAGTGGATTATGCGATTGTTGCCTCCAAGATGTTTGGAGTGAGTTTCTATTACTTGTGTCTTCCTTGTGTTGGAGTGGATTATGATGCCTAGTTCGTATGCACTTGTGTTTCCCTTGGTGGATTGTTTGGATGTGTGTTGTCGAATAGAAGAGTGGCTTCTGTTAGGCACCAGAGCCCAAAGAGGTAAACTGGATAACCTTCAGGAGTGATTTAATCAAGTGATAATTAAAATAATGTACTTAGAAGATTAGGACTAACTTCACATTAATCAAGATAATTTAATCCTCACTCATAGACACAAGGGCTTGTTTAGACTTGGGATGAGTGAGAAGGCCTGGAATGGCAAGATCGACTATCTTGCTCTTGCGAGAGGTAGTTGATTCCGCATGAGTGAGTATGAGTGCCGGGATTCAGTTGAGGCCACCAGGATTACTTGTGCCGGAGCCTATGAAGAATGCCCAGAGGAAATCTCATGACAAACCTTGCGATGACACTCTATCTATGACAACTGTTGTTAATTATTTTATGTGTATGGTTATTTGAACATACTTGATCTACTTTATGTCTGGAAGCAATGTGACCTATGTCAGTGATGTTGGAGTTGTACTTGTATTGTACTTGTATTTTATTTGATTTGCACTTGCATGGTGAATGAGTTGTATTTGATTCGTACTTGTATAGTGAATGAGGTGTACTTATTAATTCATTTGGTTGGTTATAACAGTATGAGTCAGTATGAGTCTGCCTTTGGTTAGTGGTTGTAGATCTTAGTCCATGTTACTTTATTACTATCTCCTAGCATGGGGGCTGGGCCTTCGGGTACCACATTGGTTGGGTGGAACATGCACCAAAACCGTTGGGTCCCCATCGATTTTCAGTACTTGGTGGCGAGACATCCAGATGGACAGCTCGCGGTTCTTGTTGAAATTTCTTACATTGAAATATTTTAACTTGTATAAGTTATTTTATCCCTCTTATGTTTATGAGGTGGAATTTTGTAATTGTAATCTTTTGTACTATTGCCTCATTCTGGGAATGAGTGAGGTATCTATTGGTTTAAGATAATGTTTATGAGATTGTATCTTGGTTGATTATTTTATTATGTTATGTGATATTCTTATGATGTATGATGGTGATTTCATAAAGTTCATAAGGCTATGGTTATATGTAATATGTATGTGTGGGTTTAAGTAATCCTAACCTTGTAGCCTTAGAGGTTGTTGTTAATTAGTAAGTGAATGTGTATGTTAAATGCACTTAAAAAAAAAAATTGGTTCACTTATGATGTTAATTGCAACTTCCTTTAAGGTTACTTGGCAGGGCATTACACATGGTATTTTTGAAAAGTATGTGTGTGGAAGTTTTGACAGGTTAAAAGGAGGAACCTAGGTACCAAGAGACTTGGTAGAGGTAAAGGGGAGAGAAGCCCTAGGTGAGGTATCACGAAGTGAAGAAGAGAAGATAAAATATGCAACAACATACCATAAAAGAAAGTCTTGGGAAGAAAAGTGTGAAATGGTGAATTTTGTGTGCTCACTAGGGTTTAGGACCTAGGGCAACAAACTTCAACACTTCATTCAAGAACAAACCCCTGAGATTGCAATACAAAGGTGATTGAAATCTGGCAAAGGGTGTGTTCTAGGGGATGAAATGATGTAAAATGAGGGTTCACCACCAAGTTTAGACTTGGAAAAGAAAATGTTTGAAAACATGATGTAGTATGCAAAATAACCTAGAAACACAAGCAAACAACAACATAAAAGTGTAAAAATGGAGATGTGCACCTGGGAAATTGGAGAAGGCGGGATGAAGGACTAAAACCCTAGAAAATTCAATGTTCAAGTCAACTAGGACTCATTCGCCAAGTTGGAAAAATTAGTCCAATTTCAAGAAAACTGTGTCGAAACAGGTTTCAGACAAAAGGGTACTCAGATCTACAAAAACCTATGATAGACAGCAGAAGTGGGACTCATTCACCAATAGTGGTGAATCAGTCCACTTCCAGATTTTTGGAAATTCAAAGTTGTTTTTTGTAGCCCTCGGTCTGCTCTGTTGCTCCCAATTTAGATTCGGGTATGAAACTACCAAATTCAACCTGTAGGTCTTCTCCAAGCTCCTCCAAGGTTTGTTCACTATCTTGACAACTTTGTTTTTTCTTTGACAACTTGATGATCACTCTTCCAATCTTTCTCTTTGATAAATCTACAACCTAGGCCTACAAATCACATGCAAAGAGAGGGGAAAATGGTTGTGGGGTTAGGGAATGGCAGTTTTCCCTGGTCAAAGCCCTTGTTGGTAATTAAACCTTGAAATAGAAAGAAAATGGAAAGGAGATTGATGAATGAACAAAAGGAGATGTTGCAACTCACCAAACCCTTGCAATAAAGTACTGCAAATCTGCTTGAGATGGCCACAATGGATGTGGGTATGTGTAGGATCATGATTGGCCAAAAAGTGGCGATATGTAAGCCATATGATGGTCCATGTGGCTGACGAATTTTTTTTTACCCAAAATTGATGAAACGAAAAGGGTTTTTAGAGGAGATTCTTAGCTTTCTACCAATATAAATTATGCTTTAATTTTAATTTAATAATTAATTATTATACATTTTCTATTAGAATTACGAATAAAGTTTTGATTGATAGGCTGATTGAAAAACATCTATAACTTTCAAATGGTATCACATTTTTTGAATCCGAAACATGCGTCGCATTCTATTCTTTTAATACTATAGGATTAAAAAATAAAAAATTGAATTTCATGAATTTTTGACCAAGTTAAGGTGGTTAGACAGATGAGCTTTTATATTTTTTTAAATTTCTAATTAAAAAATCATAATTAATTATTTACTTGGAAACAATTTATAAAAAAATATGCATCACATTGGGATATGGGTATGTGCAGGATCATCATGGAAAAAATAGGCCCTTAAGTGGCAATAAAAAGACAAAAAATCAGAGTTAGACAACTTGACGTAAAAATTTGAATAGGTTATCTATAATATTTCAAAATAATGTAAAAGTAGAATCTGTAGCAAATTTAATGTAGTTTCTAAACTACTAGACCTTTATTTTAAAAAATAAAATCTATTTGGTGAAAATTGCAAATTTTAATGCAGTAGTATTTAAATTTCAGGGTAAAAATAAGAAGTAGGTGTCTGTCTGACCACCCTAACCACAATAAAATGATAATATTTTTTTATAAGCTTTTAGATATAAGTAGAGGACTCATGTTCTGATGTGATGCATATTTTTTTATAAAAAATTTCCATGTAAATAATTAATTATGAATTTTTTATTATAAATTTTAAAAAATATAAAAGCTCGTCTGTCTAACCACCTTAACTTGGTCAAAAATTCATGAAATTCAATTTTATTTTTTTAAGTCCTATAGTATGCAAAGCGTAGAATGTGACGCATGTTTTGGATTCAAAAAATGTGATACCATTTGAAAGTTATAGATGTTTTTCAATCAACCTATCAATCGAGACTTTATTCGTAATTATAATAGAAAATGAATAATAATTATTTATTAAATTCAAAGTAAAGAATAATTTATATTGGTGAAAAGCTGAGAATATCCTCTAAAAACCCTTTTCGTTTCATCCTAGAGTAAATTGAAAGTGTGTTACAACACTTTAAAACACACCAAATAAGGCCAGGCTAAGAGAATTTATGATGAAAATAAAGTTAATTATGCTTAGAAGTCCTAGAAAAGTGTGAAAGTGTATGACAACACTTTACAACACCTTTACAAGGCATCATTAAAGTACACTAGTTCACAAGGGCCCAAGACCTAATGTGAATGTGTTATCCACATTACAACACTAAATCAAGGCCAAACTGAGCTGAAATCTACAAGGAGCTAAACAAGCACAAAAAAGGCTAAGGACCCTTTTTTCGACATTACATTTAGCCCCCACTTTAGTGAGAGGATGAACTTGCTTCAAACTCACACTAAAGTAGACAAATGCGCATCAAGGGAGGGTTCCAATGTACTCATGCTAGTAAGAAAAGATGATAACAATCAAGAGGAATGATCAAGCCCCTAGGATCAAGATCCCATGGCAAACCAACATGAATAAAAAGGAACACACATGAAAATGATATAAAGAACAAGGCCAATCATACAATACCAAAGATAAGAAAGATAAATTAAGGAGAAATTTGGAAAAATCTTTGACCATTTGTCCAATGTGATGTGGATAAGATCTAGGCTATTTGTATGAAAAGAAGAAACGCATACTCACTCTGAGGTGATAGAACACATGGTTGTTTGTCGGGTGAGAAGTCCAAAAGGGGTGAGAAACATACACTCATGGCTGGTATGTACTCACAAAAACATGAGTGTCTATGGGGAAAGTCATGTTGTTGGTTGGGCTTCCCGCTCAAACCATACTAAAGTTATACCTCTTGATAACTTTAATAAGGTGCCACACAAAAAGGAATTGATATAGTTTTTGAGCTTCATGAGACAAGAAAAAATTTGTATGCTTGGAGCTCATGAACAAACAAGATGGATCCACAGGCATGCAAACTGTGTTATGCAAGGTGGCCATAAATGCAACATAGGAAATGTTCAAAGGAGTCTTACTTAGTTCATGTGAGGTCTTTAACTTAGGGAACATTATGTCTAATGTCTCCAAGAGAGGACCAATCAAAGAATAGAAGAGTCACAACTTAGGGGATGCAGTGCGTCATATCAGGCCACTAAGAGGAACATAATATGCTAAGATAGATCACACTCATGAAGGAAATCACACTCAATGTCATCCACAAAGTGAAAAATGCATCATATGAAGTAAAAAGGCTACACTAAGAATCAAGAAAAGGAAAAATTACAGAAGGATAATGCCAATGTATGCCCCTAGTTTAAAGGAATTGCTAAACACCATGTTGTGAGAAATTACTTTGAAGTAGAAAATGAAAAATTCTAACAAGAAGAAAGACATGAGAGCCAACTTGGAAAGCCCTATGCCAAGTCATATTTTTTTGAGTAAGTCTACGTCATGCGAGAGAAAAATAAAAGAGAGGGGTTGCCCCCCAAAATTAAAACACCAAACCCATAAGGGATCTACGGATTCGGGGTCAATATGTTCATTGTTGTAATGTTTTGTAAGGAGCTCAGAACTGTCATCATTCCCCAAATACACATAGAACTGGAAGAATGACACAAAGAGAGTGAAAACAACAGAGAAACCTTTTGGGTCAACATGGAAGAGACATAGGGTGTCTCGACACCTTGCATCATCCCCAAAAGGAAAACACAAGAAGGAGAAAGACAAAGATGAAATGAAAAAAGGATACACAAAAGAAAGCCTTTTAGACCAACATGAAGGAGACATGAATGTCTCAATGCCTTGTGTGATCCCCTGAAGGGAAACACAAGAAAGAGAAAGATAAAGATGAAAAAGAGAAAGAGATTCAGGACATAGAGAATAATGATGGTACAAATAGATGAATGTCACAAAGAGAGAAAATAGAACATTACGGGGGATCATATTACGCACATGCAATCACTCAAAATAGAAATGAAAAAGGAATAATGTAAAAGACTAGTAAGGAAGATGCGAGTCAACCTATGAACAAGTCGTCTTTCTCCCAATCTCAGTCTATATAAGTGAAAAGTGAATGATGAATCGAAGGGACAACGACAAATGCATTATCAGGGCAAGGCTAACAACTTCTTGCCCCCACTAAGTGCAAGACAAGAATGAGTTGAGGTAGGTGATGGGAAAGGGATCATGTAACAGTGAGAAAGGAATGTTCTACAACTGTTACATGAAAGTGGGAAAGGGATCCCACTTTAAGGGATTATTTCTAAAATATCAAAGTGTTGAAGGATCCTTATGACAGTTTGAAACTCATCGATAGAATGCCCAAGAATCCTATGATACTCACAATACTTCATATTATCTTTAGGGAATCTACTTCTAGTTTGAGGTGGACGTTTAAGGTGACCTACGTCTAGAAGATGTTTTCATTGTCATTCAATTTTTGTTGGGGTTTTTTTGTTCTGAACTTCATCATCTACTCTAGTTGAAGGTTGAGGAGGGGGATCTAAGGAGATCTATTCATCCTTGTCACTATTAGGAATTATTGGGTGTTCTTTAGGAAGCTGAACATTCAAATCAGGATGATGATCTAAGATAACTGTGCCATCACTACGAAGTCTTAGATATTCTTTAGGAACATGTTTGTTACAAGGGGGATCTTGGTATCCTATTCCCCTTGTATTTTCCTCAGTTGGTATTTGTTCTAAGAGGTGATGAATTTCACGTTCACTTGTTGTATCACACCCTTGTTTTCTCAAGATTGTGAAACCTTTTCTGTATGTTTTTTGAAGATTTATAGGAGTGTTGGTGACCTTTTTATTATAAAAAGGTTGAGTGTTTGCTTGTTTAGAGGAACCAGGTTCACCTATTGTAGGGAACTTAGGTTCATCTTTTTTCTAGGATAAAAATAACTAGAAACATTTCAAGAGGTGGTATGGTAGGAGGTTTTGGTTCATTCATGGAGGGATCAAAGGATGCATTAGCCTCAATATTATTAAGACAATCATTTAGGAACATATTCATGATGCCATCATATTCTCCAATGATGTCAACATCATGAGGAGGACATTCATTAGGATTTGAGTGAGCATGAGTGATTTCAAGATCATTAGTATCATGTCCAAAGGCACAACTTGACACATCTACTAAGGATTTTAAGGACATCCAAAGTTTTCCAAAGCACATATCCATGATGCAAATTTCAAATTCTAAATTCTTCAACAATGCAATTTTGATTTATGCACAAGATGAATGAATGTAAGCTAAATGAAATGAATTGAATGAAACAAAGAATCTGCAAACCAAAATTGGAGGGTAACAGTAGCAAATAGAAACTAGGAAGATGAACTACAAATTCCAGAAAATGCAATGCAAAATATGCAAAGGGATTGATTCGCCCAAGGTGGTGAATGAGTCCAGGTATGGATCTTTTTGAAAATTATCAAAAAATTGAATTGAATTTTATGATTTTTATGTTTTCTAATGCAAATATAAGATGCGCATGCAGAATTTTTAGATTTTTTTGAAATAAAGTGCATTAATGCAAACTAAATGAGCTTTTCACTAATGTGAAGATTGAAACCCTAGAATGCAAATTAACCAATGCAAAACCTATTGCAATGTTAATGCAAGATAAATATAGGATGTAAATGTACTCCAAATCATAATTAAAGATGCTCTAAATGCAGGTTCACCAAAATGAAATGGTGAATTTTGGGTGCTGACTAGGGTTTAGGACCTACGACAACAAACTTCAACACTTCATTCAAGAACAAACCCCTGACATTCCAATTCAAAGGTTATTGAAATATGGAAAAGGGTGTGTTCTAGGGGATGGAATGATGTAAAATGAGGGTTCACCACCAATTTTAGACTTGGAAAAGAAAATGTTTGAAAACACAGTGTAGTATGCAAAATAACTTAGAAACACAAGCAAATAGCAATATAAAAGTGTGAAACTAGAGATGTGCACCTAGGAAACTGGAGAAGGTAGGATGAAGGTCCAAAACCCTAGAAAATTCATTGTTGAATTCAATTGGGACTCATTCGCCAAGCTGGGAAAATTCATCTAATTTCAAGAAAACTGTGTCAGAACAGGTTTCTGACAAAAAGGTACTCAGATCTGCAAAAAACTCTGACAGATGGTAGCAGTGGGACTCATTCACCAATAGTGGTGAATTAGTCCACTTTTAGATTTCTAAAAATTTGAAGTTGTATTTTGTAGCCCTCAGTTTGCTCTACTACTCCCAATTCATATATGGGTTCGAAACTACCAAATTCAACTTGTAGGTCTTCTCCAAGCTCCTCCAAGGTTTGTTCACTATCTTAACAAATTTGGTTTTTCTTTGAAAACTTGATGACCACTCTTCCAATATTTCTCTTTGATAAATCTGCAACCTAGACCTACAAATCATATACAAAGAGAGGGAAAAATGGTTGTGGGTTTAGGGAATGGGGGTTTTCCTTGGTCAAACCCCTTGTTGGTGATTAAACCTTGAAATATAAAGAAAAGGGAAAGGAGATTAATGAATGAACAAAATGATATGTTGCAACCCATCAAACCCTTGCAATAAAGTGTTGTAAATCTACTTGAGATAGCCACAATGGATGTGGTTAGATTGATTCTTGCTTGTAGGAGATAGATTTTGAATGCAAATCTTGCTTGGATCATGAACTCTACACCACAATTATAAGCACAATGACAAAAATGAATAATTTAATCTTTGACATGATGATTGATGCTTGAAGAATGCTCTTGAAATCTTGATAATTTTCCCTTGAAAGCCTTAAATGCTCTTGCTCAAATGCTCCTATGAACTCAATTTTCTATAAGGATCACTTGATTGCTTGCTAGAATGTTAGGATTAGAATGAGAGAAATAACCTTGTATTTATACTCAATTATGCAAGAATTCTCAACATTACATTACTACAAGCCGACATTGGATCTTGGAGAATAAAATCTTGCCAAATATTTAAATTAAATTTGATATTTGAGTTAAGGGGGACTCATTTGCCACCTTGGGCGAATGGGTCCCACATAAGGGGACTCATTCACCCATAATGGTGAATGAGCCCCACCTTAGGAACTTGAGGTGGGTTTTTAGGGATTTGATGTTTTCAATGCCATTTGTAGGGATTATCCTATAAAATACACCAAAATAAGACGTGTGGATGCAAAAAGGGGCCCAATTATGGATGACAAGCCCAGAGGAATGTTAAAGTGTTACAACAATTTACAACACACCAAACAATGCTAGGCTAAGACAAATTATGATGAAAATAAAGTTAATTATGCTTAGAAATCCTAGAAAAGTGTGAAAGTGTATGACAACACTTTACAAGGCATAATTAAAGTACACTAGTTCACAAGGGCCAAAGACCTAATGTGAATGTTTTATCCACACTATAACACTAAATCAAGGCCAAATTGAGCCGAAATCTAAAAGAAGGAGCTAAACAAGCATGAAAAAGGCTAAGGACTCTTTTTTCGATGTTACAAAGTGAAATGACAAAGAATATGAAGAAGCAGTAGTTGGAGTGGGATAAGGAAATGGCTAAGTTGAGAACAGATTTAAAGAAGTGTAGGAAATGGATTAAGTAAA
The DNA here is from genome assembly GCA_007115665.2 of Sequoiadendron giganteum. NCBI lineage: Eukaryota > Viridiplantae > Streptophyta > Pinopsida > Cupressales > Cupressaceae > Sequoiadendron > Sequoiadendron giganteum. The sequence continues at coordinate 245,462,964 of CM021102.1, forward strand.
TAAGCCAAGAGAGTGATTGGCATTGGCCTGTGAAAAAGAAGTTGAAGTGGCCTATGTAGATGATTTCTCAAAAAAGAAGGTAGAATATGGTTGCCTTGGAAAACAAAGATGCAAATGAAAATGAAGAAGTGGATGTTGGAGTAGCAGTTGCTGAAAGAGATGAAGGAAAACAAATACACGATGAAGAAGTTGTAGAGATGAAATACAAAGGAAGTGCAACAAACAATGACTGTGAGGAAGATTTGTGGGATCAATTTTTAGCAATAGACAAGGAATGGATGGAGAAGCTTTCTCATGATGGTATGAATATAAACGAGATAGCAAAGGATATAGAGATAGAGTTGGCATTTGATGATAAAGATGTTATTGTTTGGAAAAGGAAGAGATATTGGCTATTGAAGAAGAATGGCTAGAAAAGAGGACTGGTGACGGTAAGAAAGTTGATTTGGATGACTTAAATAGTGATGCTTTTGAATCTTTGATTAAAATTGTTAAAGGTGAGATTTTCAAGCAAGAAAATACAAAGGATGTGGAACCAAATGGTGATAGTGATGTGTATGAACATGAGATGGAGATTTGGAGGCTTGTAGATGAAAAACACATAAGGAGACAATACAAAAAGAAAAAGGAAAAAAAAACATAAACAGTTGGAACACATGGCAGTTGTCCCAGAGCAATGTTGGAAGACATGAAAGAAAAATAGAAAACTTTCTGATTGGTAACCTTAGGTGTAGGAGCACATCCTTTCTTTTGTCTCTTGGGGAGCTTGATGCAGGAGCTTTTTAATAATTTGGTTTGATTTTTTTTATGTATTTTTTTGTGATGCTAAATTTTGGATTAGAGGAATATTTTGATAAATTTTCAAAGTTTAAAATGCTTACATTCATACACCCATGTGACAAAAGGAAATTTTTATGTGCCAAAAAAGATCAAACATTCATATGGTTCTGTTTGAAAACCAAGATTCAGTTATTAAAAGGTAGATTAGTATGTGCATATAGAATGAAATTTTAATATGTTGAGTAGTTACGCATGAGCAAAAGGAAGGTAAAAAATAGATCTGCATAGAAGGTACAATTTATGAAATTAGTTATCAAGAAAACAAAAATAGGTTGTAACGTGAGGAAAGTTGAACTTGGCATGGAGGATAAGGAGGGAAAAAAAGATTAAAAGAGCAGTGCATAGATTGGTGAGGAAAATTTGGTTTTTTTTTGTGCAAATAATAAAAGGAGTGGTTGTTTGTGGGGCATTAGAGAGCAGAATAAAACAATAAAAAAAAAGGCCATATTTCATGTGGTAAAGAGAGTTGAGATGTGAGTGTAGAAAGGAAAAAGAGAGAGCAGATTTCAATGTGAAACTTGGACTATTAGAGGGTGTGTCGGATAGTAAAAAGGGAAAGAGTTTATGGTTTGTATGGCTGCAAACAAAAATAGTTGTGATCTCCAAATGAATACAAATAAAAACCATTATGTTTATTACTTTGTCTTTGTCTTGATATTGCCCATAAAATTTTGGTGAATCTAGTTATATGATGTTTTTATTGTGTGTGCAACAATGTAAAGTCTCGGTTATGAAATTTTAGTCTTCTCTTGTTTCTCATAAACCACAGTGTTGATAATAACAATTTATTTGATACTCAAAACTTCTTGCTAGTGTTGAGTGTTCTTGTGGATTCCAACCAACGTAGTTTATTTGTTGTGTGAACTTTGGCATTGAAGAAAGTGGTCAAATTGTATTTAATCTTGTTATTTTATCCTTCTCATAGCTCAAGGCCAACTTTTTTATGGCTTATGTAGTTGTAAGCTTCTGTTAAAATTGTGTAAGCATGGAAAGAAGAAATTTTGAAAAAAAATTGGGTTTAAGATAAGCTAACAATTATTGGTATTAGATTGTGGGAGTGTGTGATTTGTGGTCATCAACTTTCCAAGGATCACTACCCACCAAGGCCTTGACTATCCACTTAGCATCCAATGCAATACCATGCAACCTTAGATCTTTTAGGCCATTCCCCCCATGGATTTTATGAAGGCAACACCACTCCCACTTTATAGAGTGATTTTTCCTTTTGCACTTCCCATCATACCATAAGAAGTTTCTTATCCTTTTATGAATCTCATTAACCTAGTAACTACTAAAAAACTAAATAGAAGAAAAATAGATGTTGTAGGATGAAAGGACTTTTTGACATATTTCAATCCTACCCACAAGAGATAGGATTTGTTTGTTCCAACCTTCAATTTTTTTCTCAATTTTAGATTTAATCTAGATCCACATTTCCTTTAAGTTGCGGTTCATGGAAAATTAGATTCTAAGGAATCTTACTTGCTTGTGGGGACCTCCCCATTGGAAGTTATAATTTTTAACCCATTTAGGTGGTGATTCCTCTCATCCCAAAAGGATGGACTTGGAATTGGATATTTTTGCACCTGATGCTTGGTAAAATAGATTGTTTTTCCCCATCAAGGATTCCAGGTTGGTTTCTTCCAACTCTAAGAATATTGTTGTATCATCAAAAAATTGAATATTAATAAGCCCATTTTGATTCGGGAATCTTATGCCCCTGACCCTAGGTGTTAGGGTATGCTACCTCAATAAGTAGTACAAGTAATTTGATGCAACAGAAAAGAGGGTTGGTTCTAGAGGACACACTTTTCTGATGAATCTTTCAAGGTTGAACTGATTGTTAGATAATGAACCATTCACATCAACTTGAGCAACAACATATATTTTAGAAGTGTATCCACTATATTACAGAATGCATTTAGAAATTCAAAGGCCTCAAGAGTTTCCTTTATGAAGGAACATTCCACTCTACCATATACTTTTTTGAAGTCTAGGAGAAGCATGGAATCATTCTGCTTGGATTATTTAGCCCATTCCATATCCTCCCAACTAGTGATTGGATTCTCTGGAGATATACCTCCCTTTAATAAAGCTAGTTTGAGTATTGTTGATGAATTTAGGGAGCACATTGATAAGACTTAATGTAATCACATTAGCCAAAATCTTGTAGGATACATTTACCAACATTATTGGCCTCAAATTACTTATCATAGTTTTATCCCCACCTTTTGGTAAAAGCTTGATGATGCCTTTATTAGTGTTTCTCCCTAGAGAGAGTCTATTTAGAACCTCCAAGTAGACTTGTAACAAATCCTCAAAAATCTAGTCTATAAATGTTTTATAGAATTCCATATATAGACCATCACAACAAATGGATTTATCATTTCTCATGGAGAGGATGACATTCTTTATTACTTTTTTAGTTATGTCTGCAACCAGCCTTGTAACATCCTCCTTGGTGATCTTCTTTGGAATGATCCCTTTAATGAATTCTCTAGCTTTAAGACTATCCTTAGCCCCACCCTCATCAATGAAGAGGCTTTTAAAGTATGCTTGAAACTACTTTAGGATATCCTCTTGAGACGTGAATATGTTGTCTTCAGTCCATATCTATTCAATTTGTTCTTTGAAGCTTTTTTATTTTATATATCTAAAGAAAAATTTAGATCATTTATCCCCACAGTTTAACCAATTTATCTTGGCTCTTATTTTTAGCCCTTGAATCCTATAATTCTATATTTTTTCTTAAATTATTTTTTTCCATAGCAAGCTCTTCACATAGAGATTCATCTTTTAGATCCAATTGAACCTTAGCCTATGGTAAAAACAACTTGTCATGGAATCCATTTTCTTCTCTCCTACTAGATCCAGTGCCTTTTTCTTTCCTATGGTTTGAAAGAGTTTCCTCAAACCACTTATTGTTTGGTCCCATATTTATGACACTCAAAATATTTAGAATCCATTTACTTATTTCCTTGAGAGTAGATATAGAATCTCCACAATCCCTCTCCTTAAGAAGCTGAGTGTTTAGAATAAACCTTGTTCTCCTTAGGTTTTTCTTGGGCCTTTCCTTGTTGGTTACTAGTCTTTCTTTTATAGGATGATGATTTCAGAGAGTTTATGGATAAACACTCACTCTAAGACCCTCATTATTTGGATTAAAATTGAAAAAAAAAAAATTGGCATATATTATGTCTAGTCTACAATAAATCCTTTTGTCACCTTTATGGGCATTGCACTAGGTGAACCATATCCCTTTGAATTCCTTTCTCCCTCCTTCCATAGATTCAATCCAATTTATTTTTTCTTTCATCCTTTGCCAAAATTACCTTTCAATTCCTTTCTAGCTCATGTCAGTCCCTCTCCACTTATCTTCCAAATTCTCCACCATGTTAAAGTCACCCCCATGACCCAAGGGACTTCAAGTAGGTTGGTGAGCCATTTCCATAACTTAATTCTATCTTTATGACCATTGGGGGTGTAGATAGTGTAGACACGTAAAATAATCAACATCATGCATCTAAATCCTACTCTAATTAACATCCAATTCTGCTATTAATCAATTAAAACAATTTATTGATTAATTCCCTAACTTCATCGTATTTAATTAAATAAATCAAATTATTTAATTAAGTCCTTAAGTGCTTATTTGATTCAATAAATCAAAATGATTCAAATCAAATATCAAACTCCTAAAATCCTCCAAGTTAATTAATCTCTAATCATAATCACCCATTCTTTAGCTTTTGACTCAACTTTATTCAAATCTAAACTCTCAACTAACCCACCCACTTGCACCAATGAATCATTTCTTTGATTTATTAATTCTTCTAATTACTTTCAAAAGGGCATCAAGATGGAAGATTCCTCCAATTTTGAATCTCCCTCCCACATGACTTGTCCATCCAACAAAGCATTAAATTCTCTTACACATACTCTTACACGTCTCTTACACAAGCCAACTTAGCATTTAATTCACCTTTCATCCCCCCTAAACACGTCATTTCATGAAAATTCAAATTTCAAATTGACACATTGGTCAAAATGTGCACAACCCTCATCCTCTCACATCTTGACAAGTGGCATCTTGTCATTGGCTTGTGAATGATCCCACATTCATCAAAATCTCTCACTCTTCCAACCTTGAATCTATAAAAGCAAGGAATTTGAATACAATTGAACAACACAAAATTGATGCACAATCACATGCATTTGCATTATCACTATCATCTTGGCAATCTTGCTCATCAGGAATTGGGAAAGGGCTCCTTTCTACACAACAAAGTGGCACCAATCCACTATGAGATAAGGATTTAATCATGTTTTCATGTGATTTTGTGTCTTTGTTCTCTTTATCTAAGTTTTCATATTTGAACATGATTAGATATTTCATAGCGATGTTGAGTTTGTTGATTTAAACTAACATATGCTAACAACATGGACTAGTTTAAATCTCTCTTGCAGATTTTCAACATCCACATCCTGGCATTAGAAGGAGGGCATCTTCTATAATCTGGTTACACATTTTCAAGAAGAAATCTACATATTTCTATATTGGGGATTCCACCGTTTATTGTCAGATTTCTCATTTACATTGTGGAATTTATCTTTGCATATGTTGATTTCATTTGCTACAAAGTTTCTAAAAGCTTCTACAATAAAATATATTTTTATGTATAATTTGATCACCCTCCATTAAAAATTTGCAGATGTATTTAATGGAAGACAATTGCTATGATTAAATATTGTGTAGCAAGGATAGGTATATTTCTAGACACAGCATTAAGATTTTCATTTCCAAAATTTCCAACTCAAATCATGATGTCCATGTGGTAGATTGTAGAAAAACTCTATACATATGGCTAAAAAAAAACTCAAATCTTGTGTTGGGTATTGTATTTTGAATCACAAGATTCTATCACTATTTTAAGTACCAAACTCAATATTTGGCCTAACACCGTAGTCTACACATGCTATCTTTAAATACTTATTTTATTTTTTGAAGATTTAGGTGCAAAGATCTAACAAGTCACAGACCTTTGTGGCTTCCATAAGCATAGGACACAACCATTCTCCAATAATATTTATAGCTTTTATCATTTTTTGTTTTTTGACAGAGGTCACAGGTTTTTTTTCATGTGCTTGCCTAGATCTCGGACTCACGTATAAGATTTACAAGAATAAAGAGTGTGGGAAGTGCAAGCGAGTCAGCGCTGGTAATAATGGCTACTACACCATGAGACAAAGATGAATGCAGATATCTTCTTTACGTCAAATCTTAGGGGTCTACATTTAATCACGTACCAAACTCCTTGGTCATTAAAATTTTATGATTTTTACTTTATGTTTTATGTGTTAGACATCTATTCATTGCTATCTTGGGGAAATCTATAGTTAGCTCGCACTTGTAGGCTTCATAATTTTTATGCACTGTTTTGCCTACCATTTAATGGTTTCCACTCCATATATAGCTTCCTCCACTGCTAATGGTTTCCACTCCATATCTTATGGTTTCCACTCAATATCTTACTTCTTCCCCCGCCACTAAATGCTTTTCGCCCCTTTTTTGTGATGAATTGAAGTAGAAAGATTAAACAACAACAGTTCTCGGAATGCGTGGCTTTTGGCATCATTGATAGGTCAATGAATTTTCTACAGCATCTATAGTCTGTAGACATTCTTTGTATCCACTCCCTCAAATGGTTGTATTCCCATTAGAAAATCTTTCCTGGTAGACATTAGGAGTCCATTTTGTAGTTAATAATCACATAGCTACTATTTAATACCTTTGTGTGTGTAGGAAGCAGGCCGCATAAAATTTATGGTGCACATCCCCACATTGATATCCTAAATCAGAAGGAAGGCGATATTCGGTTGACAAAGGGTAACAAGTGTATGCAGAAGTCTTTTACTACATCTTTTGACACTTATGAATTTTGGATCTACGCAGTGCAAGAAAGCAGATAGGAAGGGCAGCGAAAAGTGATGGGTAATGTGACTAAAGGTTGCTCGAGATTAATGGGAGAGTGGACTATGAAAATCAACCTATCAAGCACAAGTTTATTTCCAATCTTCGACAGCTTGAGGAGTTGAATGATAGCCTTAATTGCACCATCCTCCTCGGTCATTTTCTATTGACTTATTCATATGTTATTCATGTTTGTTGAATGTCTGTCATTTTCTGTAATATATAGATGATAATATTGACCTATTCATACTAATATGGTTTATTTTTTCTACTACCCTGCTTTCTTGTGTAGACCTGTACCATTTATTGAGTTACTATTGTCAATTCCTGTGTTATTCCCAATGCTTGATGGCTGGTTCCTGGGTGTTTAATGAATAAACAATATGATCCTGGGTGGTTCCTAGGCAACAAAATAAATGAAACTCTAGGTTGGAACCATGCAAGTAAAGTCATCTCAGGTCGATTGTACTGCAATTTGGGTAAGAATATTGAATACGCCATCTCCAAGATTGATAATATGGTTTTATGTGGAAGTGCCAGAGTCATTTAATTCTTGAGCTCAAGTCAAGAATATTGTCGTCCTTTCCACTAAAATATTAATTGCAAATGCGTAGTTGGTAGTTAGGCATCAAATAAGATAACATTGGGATATGTGACCAACGTCATCAATCATAGATCACAAGCAGTCTGGCTTTGACATTAGTCTCTGGTAGGTCTGTTCTTGGTACTAGTTGCAGGGAAATGAGCCAATTTTTGGATCCAACCCATTGACCAAAGATCTTAATCAATAATGTTGTTTTTTTTGGTAGCCTCAAATCTTCAAGCCATTAATATTTGGGTAGTTGTTGATTTATTGTTGCTTCAGTAAACTTACTAATTAGTACTATAGTGTTTGAATAATTATCAAAGACATCTGACATTCACTCCTTTTATGCTAGGCAATGCCTCTGTGTATTGCCATGGCTAGCTTGGAATAGTCGTGACTAAAAGGAAGAAGGTGGTATTTGATCAAAATAGTTTGTTGTTGTTGGAGATTGTGCCCAAACGCCGTCAATTGAATTGAGTTTGAGTGGATGAATGACATTTCTTTGAATTTTCCTAGGCTATATTTTGTTTGAATTATCATTGATTGAGGCCATTAAAGTTCCATGCCTTTATTTTTGTACTTATTTTGTTCACAGTGATAATATTTCTTTCACAACAATTATTTCATTCACAACAATAATCCAAGATTTCCTCATACATTGGTATTCATAGCTTGATAGTGATTCAAGGGAGAGCAATTCAATGTGTTCACAATACCAATAGAATTCCCTCCATAATCATGATAGACAAGAAATCCTAGGGTGAATACTCACATATGGTTGTTCCAAATGAAGCAATGGAATAGGATTGGTGTTGTTTATTTATTATTTTTAAACTCATGCAACTATTTCCCTTTATTCTACACCATGCATAAGGAGTTTGGTTTTGTTTGTTGAATATGTGTGTATGACATCAACACTAAATCTTTAATCTCAATTGAGTAAATATTGGTTGAAATTGAGTTGTCATGTCAAAACAATCAAAGGTACATGTGGTTTTGTTGATTTGATTTGCTTTTCAATCTCGATGTATGCATAATGGGTAATGTGTTAATAGTTATGCAGGGGAAAGTAGTTGTGATTTCCTCTTATTTTCCCAGTTGTATGTCACATGGAATTTATTTTCCACTCCTCCTATCAAGTTATATTTGACATTTGGAGTTGTGATCTTTTAATGCTATTTTCAAACATTTGGAATCATTGTCATTAATTATCCTTTGTAGTAATTCAGATTTAAAGCTTCTATTTTGAATCATAGTTTTCATTGATTGATCTTTCGTCATGCCCAAGCTATGTGCACAATTAGTGTTGATATCAAGCATTGGAGTTGAACAAAGGCGAACTAATCATAGTTGGAAAATTTGAGATCAAGACTTGAAAAAAGCATTTTTTAATGCTTGTTGAGCTAGAGCTTCCATTTTCTACTCTCGTTTTTTGTTTTAAACCAACTCACTTTTAATTTGGATTTAAAATTAATCATTGATTGATTTTTTTCAAAATTTGGGCTAAAAATGAACATTAGAAACTCACTAATCTTTTCAATTTGGGTTCCAAAAATTTGAGAAACAACCCTCACATTTCAATTTTGGGGCTTTAAAAAAGAACTCATTTTCTGCTTTGAAGATTAAAACAAACACGTGCATTCAGTGTTTTTTAATCCTTTTCACAAAGTAATATCATCTAAAAGATGTATGTGCTTCTCTTGTGACTCACGGCGATCTTGAGAATCAAAAGTCTTTTTGTGATATTAAGTTGTCAAAAATATTGCCTTCACATTTCGATTTGGGTTTAAAATTGAACTTGAAACTTGTCTAGTGTGAGAAAAAGGCATTGTGAGTGTTCTCTCTTTGTTCACGCAAACAAAGATGATCAAACTAAAAATGTACTTACTCACTATTATGCACCTTTAGAGATCTTTCCTTGGTGGGAAAAAGTACTCACCCCAAGGGAACGACTCAAATGGCAATGGGTTAAATCCAAGCTCTTCCATACCACTATATAAATTTGTGTTCAGGGTGAAATCCATGGACAATGGGAAATGGTGCATGATAACTCTCCCCTAGTATCTTTATGATGTGTAAAGCCCTTCTTCTATGGGTTGGGAAATCTCTCACAAGGAGTTTATCATTGCACCCCCTAAACTGGATGCCCTTACTAACAACTTTAGTTTAGAAGCCAAAAATCCTTTCTATTTGTTGGTGCAAGAGGTCATGTCCTCTGAAGCCGCCCCATGTATAAATGCGGTTTTGTTGTATAGATGAAAAGTATGCCATGAGAGATTCATGGGTACTGATGCTTGGTTGACCCGAGAAGCGAGTGCTTTGTAAGAGGGAGCCTGTGTGGTCAAGCATTTAATCATCCGCACTGAATCTGTGCAGCTAGATTCATCCAAGTGGGATCCCAACAAACACTATATTTTCATCCTAGGATTGTGTATGTTATTGGCATCAAAAACAAATTTTCTTGGATCCAAAACAGTGGAAAACAAACATTCAATGAATCATCAAAATTTCAAACCCTTTGGAAGAACAAATATCTTGGAGGTGTCCACATGTTACTGCTTGTCCCTAGGGATTCTTATCTCTAGAAGGCTTCTAAACATTCAGACATCTAAATTTTTTTCTCCCAAAGTCAACATTAGGTAACCTTTGCCTTGATTTCCTTGATTTCCACATAATACACTTTGTGGGATAAAAGAAAGTTAGGACATTGGACATTCAGTTTGAAACATAATCAAGAAAGTGTTTGTGGTAAAAAAAATTGAACCTAAGCAAGATAATAGACAATTGAACCACACATGTGCTTGGTCTCTTTTGGGTCATATGGTTTTCATGCAAACATTGATATTTTGGTTTGAAACAATCTTAGGGAAAAGCATGTTCTACAATATCTTGGTCTAGTCAATAAGTCCTCTTAGGTTCATCTAGGATAAATTCAAACACCTCACCCATCTCAAACATCAATCAAACATCATCTCATTAACAAACTTTTGGAAACCTTGAAAACACCACTTATGCTAGACTTCTAGGAAAATCAACATCACCTTGTTTGACTTAACACACTTAATCAAATTATCAATCCCCTTGAGATAAGTTACCTTTAGGATAACACAACTTCCTAAGGTTTACAAGTTCAAAATCATCTTGTTTGGCTTAACACACCTGGCCAAATTATCCTCTTATGTACAAGTTTCCTCTAGGATAACACAACTTCCTAGGGTTTACAAGTTCATTATCATCTTTTTTGACTTAACACACTTAGTCAAATTATCCAATCCATTATCACCTTGTTTGACTTAACACACTTAGTCAAACTATCCTCAATCTGAATCAAATGAAATCAAGTCCTAAATTCTAGCATTGATCCAAAGTTCTTAAAAGTTTAAACACCCATATCATTCACCCCTTTCATCTTTCATCTCATTGTTGGTTCTAAACACCTTAGAGGTTCACTTTCACAACAAGGTCAAAAATAAATAAAAACATGGAGTTTAAACTCCATTCATACATCATGAGTAATTCGAGTCAACCAAACTATCCAAGTCTCGCAATGCCAATTGATTATCAAAACTCACATTTAGGCATGGCATCATTATCTCCTCCAAACCTCAAAAGTACAACGAATGTGATTATGTTCAATCTAAAGTTTGGAACACCTTTCCCAATGATAGATTTAAATCAAAGTCCAAACCTACAAATCTATCAACCAAACAATCAATTCATGAATCTTCTAAAAAACATTATACCAACAAATTCATACATGCCAAATGTGAAAATACCAAACATGAGCTTTTCTAATTCACACTTGGTGAACTTTGGAATAGATGTGTTTGTGAATCAAACTAATGTTGTTCAAATTCCAAACAATATGTTAACAACTCCAGGTATTGATCCAAGTGAAGGTAACACCATGCAAAATCAAAGTTACCTAAATCAAGGCAATATGATTCTCAACCACAAAAATGTTGCAAGTCAACCTATAATGCCAAATGAAAACATCACACTGAATCAGAGCATTATACAGAATCAACTAGTCCAAAATCCCAAGAAAACACCACAAGGATGCATTCCAAATCTGCTTGCTAAACAACTAAGTCAACCATATCAAGAATGTTAAGGTCAAATCTTGTGAAATAAAATTGCTACACTCAGAAAACTCAACGATTTATATCAACAGAGACATCTCCACCCCAAAATCAATACACTCTTCCATTGGTTGAACCGTGTCATCAAAGCATTGAGCTATCACCACAACCACATCAGGAACAATATCTCTAATGTTAAGAAATTGGATATCAAGATCAATCACCATATCTCCAAAATCAATCGCCACAAGGTCAATTTAAAGTACAAATATCACAAGGTAAAAAAAAAAAATACACACCATTTGGGGAACCAATCGAATCGGTCATGCAATGGTTGATACAAGAAAATATCATTAAAATCCCCATTTATATGAATTATGTAGAACCCATGGTGAAACCACAAGGGTGTGACGAGAAACACTTTTTTGATTTTCACAAAGTAAAGGGACACACAACATCAGATTGTATTCCACTCAAAAATATCATCCAAGACCTGATTCATCAAAATCTAATAGCTATTGGGGACAATAATCAAAATTCAACCTTTAGTGATAGCGTTAACAATCTCTCCTCCATAATTTTTGAAAACGGTGATCAAGATCAATCCATCAATGAGAACACTGAAGATGTTTCCACCTCAACCAATGATCAAATCAACACACACCAAGATCCACTCTTCAATCATGATCAAAACTCACCAACGATGCCCAACAATGATCCAATTCAAGAAATGTCAACATCACTTGACCCTATTATTGAAATAAATTGGCAATCTGTCCACCATAACTATTGAAGACAATGATCACAATAAATCCATCAATGAGCATTGTGAAGATATGTCTACTTCATCCAGTGATAAAATCAACATTCATCAAGAGCCACTTTTTAGTGATATATTTCAAGACGTGTTAACATAATTTGATCCCATTGACATAATCCAAGATCCATTAACCAATGATCATGCTGACAATGCCTCTACATCACCTAATGATTTTGAGAACACATCTCAAGAATTTATTCCAAATCTTGATCAACATCTATCACCAAGGTCTAGCAATGGTCTTTCCCAAGACATACTGACATCCCTCGACCTCGTGATTGTGGATAGTGAAGGAATCCTCAAAGATCAACAGATCATTGATCTAATTTTCATTCTTGATAACAATGTCCAAGAACCCACTATAAGCAATCCATCCTTTGAAATTGACCCATGTCAAGAACTTGATCCAAAACATGTCGAAATAAATTCCATAATTAGTCAAGATCAAGAATTTGTATCCCCAAGATACTACAATGACCTAATGGGAACTCTTCTATCTATACAAGATGTCACAAATGATGATCATATCCATATGGCACATATTCCTCCATCTACCCATGATATGCTTTCTTTAGCTTGACACGTAGATGATCTTCATTCAAAACAAGAGTCTCATACTCTTGAAATCATTACCAAGGAACGAGAGTCTCCTACTCTTAACATTTGTACACATGACCAAGATATGGAAAAATCTATAGACATATCATAATCAAATCATGAAGAAGGCTTCTACAGAAGTTGTAAATTAGAAACATCTTGTGGACACCTAGCAGAAATAGATCATGAAGAAGGCTTCTACAGAACTTGTGAATCAGAGACATCATATGGAGCTTCTATAAAAGTTGTAAATCAGAAATAGGTCATGAGGGAGGATTTTACAGAAATCGTGAATCAAAAACAATATCCTGTGAAAGGAATCATGAGGAAGAGTTTTATGAGGACAATAAAACATCAACACTTCTTAAAGAATCATTACAATCTAATATCTCACAAAATCAAGCCAAAGACATCAATCAGGCATTCATCATGCATATGGGGGATCCTATCACTTATAAACTTGGATGACTTACTTTTCTTAGAGCAAGTTATCTCATCAATAAAGAAGTTGTCACCTTTGAAGATCCACGATAGAGAAAAGGAGGATTAGCACCTTGTTTCTAAGGTTAATTATATCATGTTGCAGATAAAAAATTTGAGCAGATGAATTATCAAGGCAGAGGATTAGGTCTGCATGAACAAGGTATCCTAGAACCAGTGCAAATTATTAGCAATCCTAAGCATCAAGGCCTTGGTTATTCGACAATCAAGGGATATAAACATATCAGTGATACTTCCACAAAACTGGGGCAACTTTGTCACAAGAAAATGTCAACATAGGGAGCATGAAGAATCCTTATGATGAAACCAATGCCAATACTATGACCCACCACATCATGAATCTCCATCCACCCATCACCCCATCCATGAATTGGGACCAACATCAAAAGAAAGAGTTGAATCAAAGCACAAAGAACATTATCAAAGAAAAAGAAGTTGAAAATAATGAAGGAAAATTCAAATACATATGGACACCAAATAATACAAAAAAGACTATCCCTATCAAACTCCATTAGTTAAAGAAACTATGGGGAAAAATAAAAAAGGGAAAAGTATCCATCAAAGTTGCCCGCAAGAGAAAAAAACATGCTTCTCAACTGGCATACAAGGTATATTGAGTTGTTGGTCCTAATTCCACACACACTTTTGTATCCACCCATCGTTGCTCATCTTCCCAAGTTTGGAGAGTCAAAGGTTCCAAACTTTCAAGCAATCCATATTTTATTCTTATTCTTAAACACACTCCATCCATGTCTCCACACATGATATCCAATTATTACATTCACCATGTGTTGGAAATGACCCTTCATCATAAGGATTTAGAAGGAACTCTATCGCGATGTGTGCATAAAGACGAAGTTAACTCTGGTATCAGCAAAGCAAAACAAATTTCTCAAAAGTTTCATTCAAGTGCACGTATCTTGGCAAAGAAAATTCTTCAAGAAGTATACCAATGGCATGTTATGATAGAAGCATCAAAATCAATGGTGCTAGGTGGTTCAACATCAACTTAAAATCTCTCAGAAAATACAAAAAAAAAAAAAAAACATAAAAATCCAAAAAAAATCAGAAAAAGGATTGAAAATAGTAAAGATAAAAAACATCCTACAGCGAAAACCACTTCGGTTGTGCTTTGGATAGGTATCATGATGAAAACCTAGAAAATAGTGTCATTTGTAGAATCGAGCATCTACATGTGCCAGTTCAGGAGAAATCTTAACACATCCAAAATGAAGCCAACATTCCAGCCATATCATCCATTCATTCATGAACTATTTATCCAACCCATTACCACTTATCTGCATTATCTTGATAAAATTTTGGAGCATACTTTACACTTGCTTGTGGTAAACATCTTGACATGCATCATTTTCTTTGATCCCATCCTACCCAACATTATCTGAGCCTTGAAGCATTATCTGAATGAGAATCCTCTATTTGAACACCCTTATCTTTTCGCAAGATAATTCATATCCATTCATCCAAGAATCTACCCATGGCCTTTCAAACATTTCTAGACACTGGGGGCAGATATTTACATCTTTCTTCGAGAATAAATATTGATATATATTCTCCAACTTATATGGTGTTCTAAACATTGGCAAACGTGAAATCTAATTGGTCAAAGCATTTGTGAGCACCAAGTCAAATCACTAGCCCATGGCATATTTTGATGAGAGGATTTTCCTCATCAAGTTTTATCTTTCATTGAACATTGGTCCAAACAATCCATATCAGTTGTATCTAGTGTGCACATCAACGTCACATCAAATCATCGAAATAAATTTTGTTCCAAATCAAGCTTCATCAATCTTGATCAACCGAATCCAATCAATTATCACCTTGTTTGACTTAACACACTTATTCAAACCATCCTCTTATGTATAATTTTACTCTAGGATAACACAACTTCCTATATTTTACAAGTGCATTATCACTTTTGTTTGACTTAACACACTTAGTCAAACTATCAATCCATCAATCTGATCAATCAAACCTAGCTTTGTTTTCAAAAAAATCCTAAAACAAATCACTAATATCATATCCATACCAAAATGTCAAAATCATGTGAACATTCAAAAACATCAAAAAATCAATCAAAAATTTAAAAAAAATCCAAATCATGTCAAAACGCCAAAAAAATCAAAAAACTGAGTCATCAACTGAACTATGTTGTCTCTGAGCTTGAAAGTAGGCAAGGTTGATCTTTGATCATACCCCAAGACATCTTAGGTCATTCCTTTAGGCATCCATTGCAATGGAAATAATTTTTCCCATCTATTTCCAATTTAGGTCAATCCTTTAGGCATTTGTCACAATGGCAACCCGTTTGCCCATCTATTTCACATTTTAGGCATCTGTCACAATAGCAATTTGTTTGCCCATCTATCTCATCAATACTCAAGCTAATTTTCATTTGAACTACATTGTCTCTAAGCTTAAACATAGGCAATACCATCCTTGATTGGTCCCCGAGACACAAAATAAAAAAAAATTCACAAATCTCGAAAATACCAAAAACATTAAAAAATCCAAAAAATCAAAACAACCTCAAAACATTTCAAAACATCAAAAACATCCAAATATCTGAACAAAACCCAAAATGGTGCACCCGTCTCATCTTGCTTTCACTCGTAATAAACATCGCTCATAATAAATCAATCATCATCTTCATCCTTTGGCAAGTCAGTCAGAAGCAAGTCTAGCAGGTTCAAAAGTGAACACCTAATCGTCAAAGTCTCGTTGGTGTTTAAACTAGCAACCCAGCTAGACTTTGAAACTCTCTAAGAGGTACCTCTATATTGAAGAACAACGAAGACTAGTGGCCAACTGACAAGATTCAGACAAAGACTGACATCTCCTACACTTATAGCTCTGAAGGACCAAGGTGGGTAAATCTAAACAATGCTCAAAACTATATTCCATTCATACACTGACATTGTTTTATAAAACAGATAATTCCCAATGCAAATACACTAAGGGAAGCATTGACTACCTTAAATTTGGCTAAATTCTCAGCAACTCAACATTCTCTCAGCCATTGGAAAGCAGGACACACAATAACAAAGTAAGATTTAAAATGATTTTGCAATTAATATTGTTTCTGAGATGCACAAAACTGCATAAAAGATCAGTGCCTCTTCTGGGCCATGGAGTCAAACACATAAAATGAATTCTCTAGCAAACAGTCTTCAACCAATGGATTAAACTTGTTGATGCTTTGCATCAACTGTTAGTGCCTTGCACTAACAATTCTTCTCTTGATATCAATCTGATTCTTCTTATTAAATCTCATCTGCACACCTAAAATCACAATCACCTGTTCAAAGCATTTTAACCATTTCTTTGAAACAAAACAATGAATAGGCAAAACAATCTCATGAAACTTGAGATGATAAATTCAAAGACACTTTGTATTATTGAATTTACATGACTGAAAGTGTACAAATGTGGAGACAATCTGATGACATTCATGAAAGTGGAAGCACTTCATGATATTAAAAGCATAAACCAGTTGTATTTACTCTTAAATTCATAAAAATACAGCCTACAGACTCAAACAATGACTCAGAAAATACAAATTTCTATCTACACAGTCCAATACAAAACTTAGGACCTTCTCAGAACTAATCTCAGAACCCCTTTCTCACAACTCTTTACAATGAGAGAATGAAAGAAGATATAAAAGAATGAAGGAAATAGAAGAAGCCCCAAATTTGATCAGCAATTGCCATCTGGAATCTTCATTCACCATTGATCAATAATTCTACAAAATATCTTCTCCTCTTCCTTGCAGCAACAAACATTCCCTCAAACAACATCTACTCATGATTGCCCAGCAACAAAAAATCTACCCATGTGGAGATTCTCCAAATTTTATCCATCTGCTCAAAATATCTCTTCTCGTGCACAAATTGCTTCTATTTTCTGTTCTATATTTGCTGTAGCAATACTTTGAAATATTTCCTCTTTTTCAATGTTTGAACTACACAATATAATTCTCAACAAATATAATATTTCTTTCAAATATTTCACCTTACTTGTAATCACTCAATGTTTTAAATTTCCCATTTAAAACATTTATCCCCTTTCCAGTAAAATAATATTCACCAAATATACAGTGAATAAATTTATTCACCTCATGCAGCATAAAATCATTTTCCCGTGAATATCTTATTTACCCAGTTACACTATGGAGTAAACTATTAAAATTTTACCCATGCCCTTGAAAATTCTCCTACGACCCACCACCGTTTTTAAAACTATGTAAAAATTAAAATTTTAAATTTTAAATTCGGGCTCCTCCCGTGATCGCATACCCCACAACTTTTTTGCTCTCATCATCGGCATTCCCGGGAGGTCTACAAGAATGCCCTAATCCTCTATTTTTTTGGAGTTCCTGTGCATTTTCATGGCTACACCTCCATTCTGGTTCTGGCTGGCATGAGCCTTCCCTCACTTTTCCTATCTCGTCGACCTCGTAGCCTACCTCATGTGGTCTCCATCCCTCTCGCGAGGCTTGTGAGCAGAATGAGGAGGCGTGGGTTTTCCCAATCGGCTCGGGCCACAATCCATCGAGCTACCCAATCAGCTGGCGTGGGCCTACTCCCAATGCAATCTCCATCCACACATTGGTCGTGTGGACCCCTTCCCCTGTAGGTTACAGGTCTCCCATTGGTTGTAAACCATGTGGGCCATCCTCTTGTTTGGCGCATCCTTTCCTCTTCCCTATTCTTTGCCCGTGAGCTTCCCTTGAGCTCCTTCCTAGATGATGCACATGACCTTATCCTTCTTTAGCTGCTCCCTTTTCATTGGCCGCGGGTCCTCTCTATTCTAGCTATGTCCACTCCTCCTGTAGCTCGTACCTCACTCTCCATCATTGGTATTTGCATCCCTGCATTAGGCGTGAGCTCCCACTCTACCTCTCTGCGCAGGTTCCTTCACCTCACTACGTGAACCTTGTGAGCTTCCTCCCAGCCCTCCTACCAAGTCTCCACTGCCTTTGCTAGCAGTGACCCCTCCAATAGACATGCACCTCCCACATTCACTCATCATTTGCTAGCTCAAGCTTTCCATCTTGGCCGTTTGCGGATCTCCCTTCATTGTCTTCCTTGGTCTTCCCCAAATTTGTTGCATGCTACCTCTGAACTGCTCCTACTTCTTTGACTGGTACTGGCCTCTACACATTTCCATCGGCCTTCCTCCTCTTCACCGTGCATGAACTCCTCCATTTGATGGCAGTCGCGCCCACCATGCCTCATTTTATGCTTTGATGAGTGTCCATACCTTGCTCCCGATTGCTCCCGATTGCTTTTCTTGGCCACATTCTAAAAGTTTCAAATCTCACCACTATTTCCATTGTAATGTACTTGAGAATGAGTTTTTCAGTTTAAAACAGGGCTCCCTTCAACCTTTGGCAACAATATTCTATTTAAAGAACGCCACAACAATGCAAAGCATATCGGACCCCATGTGGGTCCGGCTAAAAAAAAAATCATTTTCAAACAAGTTTTACCCTCAAACAGTCTGATACTGCCTTTTGAATGCACGTGAAGTGAAATGATAAACTGGGTTGCCATTAAAATCTGCTTTCTGGCACTTTTGCAAAATGGGTAAAACAGGTCAAGTTGGGTAAAACAGGTCAAGTTGCTTCAGGAATCAATCTTGAAAATTGGGCAAACGACCTCGTGAGACCATAAAAACTTGCAAGCGCATAGTCATTTGACCCAAAAGTATAATGCAAAAGACGGATCGGAGAAACAAATCACGAGGAACTAGATATTAATTGGCAAAGTTGCCCGATTAAACTTTTTTGAAACAACAATTGTTCTGAACCAATTAGAACACACCCGATTGCTAGTTTGTAAATATAGCAAAACGACTCCTAACGAGCTACCATCAGACATAATGGAACATTTAGGTACCCCGAGCACGTATGCAAAAGGAATTCTTTTGAATCATCATTGATCAAAATTTATTGACGATCAAAGTTGGCCTCTCAGAAAGGCTACCAGGAATGCAACTGCAAAATAGAACAATCTGCATTTGGTTTTGATCTGTTAAAAATAGCAAATCAGATCATGAGGCTCTGCAAATTGACACCCGAGATCACTTTGATATGGAGAATATGAAACAACATTTGTTCTGACACGACAGTGAAGTGGTTGCAAAAACCAAGCTCAAACAGGAAGTTGTTTTGCAAACTGAGAATCTGCAAACAGTAGAACAGTGCAAAAACCCTCCAGCTTCACTTTTCGAAACATTGTCAGAACTTATTATGGGAAGCTAAATATTTACATGCCTGCTCACATAGGTCAACTGAGTATGTCTGCAAATGGGTTTTGCACGACAATCAACAGGCTTCAAAATACAAGCCTCCAAAGTGGGTCAGTCAAGACTGATTGTTCAAGTGCACTTCTGAAAGTGCAGAAGCAAAATTTTGAAATAGTCATCTCAAATTTATTTGAGAGTGCCAACAAGTCTCAAGTCTAGTTCAGTAAGTCATCAAGTTGGTCAACTTGGAGTATCAATAGCTTATCATCCAAATCAAATCACATCAAAACCCTGATCACAACATGTCCTAGGAATGCGACCTTCCTGCGTTGGACATCAGTATTAGATAACCCCGTAGTTTAGGCTTTTCTAGCGGTACGAAGAACATTAGCTCGTTTGTTTACTTTATCTGGTCTTTTTGACTTATCTTATTTTGCACTCATTCTAAGGACCTCTCGATGATGCCTAAACAAAATAGGTTTAGAGAGAAATGAATGGGGCAATTATCATTATCTTTTTATTTTTTGTGCTTGTTGGATGTTCTTGTAATATAACTTGGTGAATACTTGCTTTGTTAGGTTCATCCTAGCAAGATTTATGTATCTCAAGTGTGAACAAGAGCACTCATATCTGATTGTCGAGTCAAATTCCATCACACTAGGCACAATGCCATCTTGGTTCTTTATACCTTGATGCATCGTACCTATGTGTGTTATCAAACATAAAGAAAGCTATGCTCTTTATCTCTCCCATCCCTAGATAAGCAATGCATCATCATCATTCGTCATCATTTCTCATAAATTTGGCTTGTTGAACTTATCCATCTTCTTGGATTCAAGGGTTGATCCCTCTCATTCTTCTATCCTCTCTCACACTGACAATGCATCCATCCTGCATCTGCACTCTCATCTTTCATAATTATGTCATATCATCATAAGACACCATCATCCATCTCATCCAATCTCAAATGCATTGCATAATCATTTAAGATGTTTAAAATAATATAGATTTTTTATTATTATAAGCATCTTCCAAACATCTCATTTACATCATCATTTAAGATGTTTAAAATAATATAGATTTTTTATTATTATAAGCATCTTCCAAACATCTCATTTACATCATCATTTAAGATGTTTAAAATAATATAGATTTGTTATTCTAAGAATCTTAAAAACATCTCATTTACATCATCATTATCATATATATCTATTAGTCTAACCATCCATACATCCATTTTGAACCTCTTTTTCATGAGATCGACCTCCAATCAAAAAAAATCACTCGATCTCTCAAAGGGGAAATGTACTAACGTACTTCTTTCTATTGGGGCATCCAAAAAAATTGAAAAAATAATAATTTAGATGTCGGTAGCATCATTTTTTGAACTAATGCAATGAGTACATTGCTTCAAAGAGGGGCAAAATGTAGACATGTAAAATAATCAGCATCATGCATCTAAATCCCTCTAATTAACATCCAATTATGTTATTAATAAATTAAAACAATTTATTGATTAATTCCCTAGCTTCATCGTATTTAATTAAATAAATCAAATTATTTAATTAAGTCCTTAAGTCCTTATTATTTGATTCAATAAATCAAAATTATTTAAATCAAATATCAAACTCCTAAAATCCTCCAAGTTAATTAATCTGAATTAATTAACAAAGCTAATCATAATCACCCATTCTCTAGCTTTTGACTCAACTTGAGTCAAATATAAACTCTCAACTAACCCACCCACTTGCACCAATAAATCATTTCTTTGATTTATTAATTCTTCTAATTACTTTCAAAAGGGCATCAAGATGGAATATTCCTCCAATTTTGAATCTCCCTCCCACATGACTTGTCCATCCAATAAAGCATTAAATTCTCTTACACATGCTCTTACATGTCTCTTACACAAGCCACCTTAGCATTTAATTCACCTTTCATCCCCCCTAAACATGTCATTTCATGGAAATTCAAATTTCAAATTGGCACATTGGCCAAAATGTGCACAACCCTCATCCTCTCACATCTTGACAAGTGGCATTTTTTCATTGGCTTGTGAATGATCCCACATTCATCAAAATCTCTCACTCTTCCAACCTTGAATCTATAAAAGCAAGGCATTTCAACACAATTGAACAACACAAAATTGATGCACAATCACATGCATTTGCATTATCACTATCATCTTGGCAATCTTGCTTATCAGGGATTGGGAAAGGGTTGCTTCCTACACAACAAAGTGGCACCAATCCACTATGAGATAAGGGTTTAATCATTTTTTATATGCTTTTGTATCTTTTTTCTCTTTATCTAAGTTTGCATATTTGAACATGATTAGATATTTCATATGGATGTTGAGTTTTCTGATTTAAACTAGATTATGCTGACAACATGGACTATTTTAAATCTCTCTTGCAGACTTTCAGCATCCACGGATAGAACATACTCCAACTTTGTCTCCACCTTTCCCCAAGGTGATCCAAACCACCCTGTTATAAGGGGAAGTCTCATAATTAGTTACATTTTGAGCCAACTAATTAGAGATGAGAGTGATAAAACCCCCTTCCCTTATAATTATTTGTGGTGAAGTATGTAGATCCATTCAATATAAACTTCATATTTGTGTCCAACATGAATCTAGTGGCTTTGGTTTCTTAAAGAAGACCAATATCCTTTTATTTTTCAAGGTTCAATAACATCCTTACAATGTTTTTTTTGTCAAGGGATTCAATTCCCTAACGTTCCAAGATATGTAATTAAATTTCATTTGCAACAATCATAGGGGAAGCATCTTGCTCACTCTTAAAGTGATTAAATCATTTTGGCCACCTTTTCTCCACTTCCAGTCTTTTTGCAATAGGTGTCTGAATAGCAACACTTGTCTTTTTCCTTTTGGTTTTAGCTAACTATACACCTTTTCCCAAATATAAGGATTTTACATATTTCCTAGGTCTTCCTAGGCCAACCTGAGGCTAAGGAGTTTGATCTAGCTGCACATTAGTGGTATTATCATTATCCTCACACCCAATGTTCTCAGCTAGTTCCAAGTTTTGCTTAATTATTCTCTAAGACTTCTTATCCCTTTTAAGCTTGCGAATATTTTTATTATTTTCCCCTCTAGTCATATCTATGTTCATAGTTGTTTCACCATCCAAGTTAGAATTCACCTCCTCCCTTGTACCTAAAGCAACATCCTTTTAAGTGCTTTGAGAATGTTGATTCCTATCTTTATTTACATCTCTCCAGCTAAGGGTCTTTTCAGACTCAGATTCATTCTCAAGAGTGGAGGTGCTAGTTTGATTGAGGGCAACTAGGGTCCATCCTTACATGGGGAATATTTTGAAACCGTCTATCTATTGTCAACATTCAAGACCTCAACAATTTTGTGGATAGGCCTGTTGCCACTACCATCTTGATTAGCCACTACCTTAGTAGTACTAATCTGATTGTTTGAGCCATAAGAAATGATAGTCTCGAAACATTTATTTTCTACTTCTGATACAAGGTCCTCCATTAAGAATGCAATCATATCACCTTCAATCAAATTACCATCTTCCACTCTTTTAATGCTCTACTTATTCTTTATCAAATTAAATTTTGGGAAAACTTCCCTTAATCTGGAAATCAAAGATCTCAAGGGTGAAAGAATTATTAGGAGACATTTTCTTTAGGTAATTATCCTCTATACCCTTCCTAATCTTTTGCATAATAATTTATTCTGCATTCAATTTTTTAATTGACAAGTCACCAGTAGGGTTTGGGGGGGAGGGAACCCTAAGGGCACCAATGCACCATCGACCCCACTTGAGCATGAGTTCAAAACCAAATTATGTGCATCTTTCATGCTTCCATCCTCATTACCAAGAACACTGAATGAGTTCTCCATCTTTAATTCCCTGTAATCTAGATTGGGGGATTGAGTGGGGTTAGGAACCCTTGATAGGTCACCCCCACCAAGCTCACCCCTCCCCTTCAGGGAAGAATTGTTAATAAAACCATATGGGATAATGTCACCATTTTTGTTTGCACAAGGTCCAAAATCGAATGCAACATCCTTATCATGAGAGGGGTCACCATATTTTCTTTCCTCTGAATTAATAGGTAATTCTTTTGCATGTGTCCTTCATGTCAACATAAATAAAAATATTTTATCCCCCCGATATTTCTAAGGGATAGGAGAAGTGATTACCATTCGAGTCATTAATTTCAATATTTTTAAGGATATCTACCAATGGGGTTAAGGAAACTAGGGCACGAGAATCAAGGTGGGGAAGGGAGGCCTAGGCTTCATCCACCTGCGCCACCATGCCTATTGGTGTTAGCAACTAAGGGATGATTTTATAGAATTCAGGAGGGATGCATTTCAACACCTCCCACCTAGAGCAAGATAACACAATATTATCCTTTTCAATGACCTGAGAGACCACACCAAGGCTCGAAAAGCACAACCCCCTATATTCCAATAGGGTTTTGAGAGAATTTTTTCTTGCATTGAGTGGTTTTTCAAGAATATAACGAAAAATCCCCATTGCAACATCCTACGGAAATTTAAATGGATGCCAAATTGTTTTACCCAAACATTAGAAAACCAACTATCTAACAATTCCCTTGCAATAATTTTATTAATGTCAACAACTGCCAAAAAGATGGTAATATCTTTTAGTTGAGTTATTTTAGAGTTAATTACCTTTTTCATTTATGTGTTAGGAACAAGACTTAATGTTCCAAGGATTTCAGAGGGGTACTTAAATTCCTTTCCCCCATTCACATCATGGCCACAAAATTCCTCCATGGCTCCAACTAATAATTTCACATCATCCAATATTACAATCCCTTTATCCTCGATAGCCTCTTTGAAATATTTCACATAATTGCTTGAGGTTTCCAAGTTTTCTCCCCCATTTGTAGGGGGTTGAGGGAATTTCTACCCCCATTCATTTTCACTTATATAATTTGAATTTCAAAGAAAATATAGACCATATATTGCAATTAAAAAATACAAAGATGTAGAGCATGCAAGATCACAAAGAACTGTCAAAGAAAGCCATAAACACCCAGGGTACAATGAAAGGCATACAATGAGAGATAAAGAAATGAGTAAGAGTGTACTCACTAACGAGAAAAAATTCATGAGGAAAGGCATGACCTCCCCCACCCTTCCACTTGCAGGAATCCAAACCCTAGCATTCTTTCCTATGCCACTCCTCACTCAGAGTTTTTTTCCTCCCAACCCCTTAAATTAAAATTTTATTATAACCTAAAAAATTTAAGCAATATAGTTGATTGCATTTATTTTATCTCAACCTCTCTCACTTTATAATATGCTAATCTAATTAAATCATATAAAATATTAATTTGTAAATAATTTTCTATCCATATAACCAAATTACACATTCTTCCAATAAAAATACTGCTAATACAAATAAATATATAGATTCTTAGGAAGATTAGTCTAGTGATGACAAAATTAAAATATATATTTTTATAGTGATTAGCATCATCCAAAAATTAATGTCAACTCAATTTATAGATTCACTAGTGAGTAAGAATATAGAATATGGAATCTAGAAGAGAACATTCCCATGTCCACAATATCAATTCCAAGTGAATGCTATAGCTATTCAATTCTATTACTCACTTTCTTTTTTTTCTAATTATTTAAAAATTAAAATAATGTAGTGTGTTGTGTCTAATTATTTAAACTTGGATAAAATTAATAAGTTTATTTTTTTTAAAGAATAATTAATATAATTGTAAAGGAAAATGATCCATTTTTAAAATGCATATTCAAGAATAGATTATTCAAAAAATTCTATATATGATGTTAAAGCTATTTTTGATGTAGGCATTGAAATTTTATGTTTTAGCATTAAAAAATGGATATTTTTTTATCTATTTTATATTTTTGTATTTTATATAATATTTTTATTTTTCTTAAGTCAAATTTATGACTTCAAATTATTTCTATAGACATAGATCTATTATATGGTCTTTGGATTTGATCTTGTGCACATGTCTACTCTTTAATTTGTTAGATTCTTTACTTCATTTTGGTTGTCAGGGATTTATGGTATTTTAAAATACTTTAAAGAGGATACCAACTTAGTAGGGATATTTTCTCTTAGACTAATGCCATAGAGAGTCTAACTTTATAATTCAACAATTGTGCAAATATCTTAGATAACAGTTTGAAGTAAATATTACTCCTTATAATACTCCAATTGAATTGTTTCTCTATTATTTATGTTCCTTATATGTGAATGGTTTGTTCAATGGTTACTTGTCTTTTATTAGGATGATGAGTTGAATGACTTTAAATATAATGACACATCAAGAAAAAATGTTAAATGTGTACCAAGTCAACTTAGTGTGGGAATGGAATAAGGTAGAAATGAGAAAAAAATGAATTTAAACATTTGAATTTTAGGAGTCAAATCCACATGATTGGTTTGAGCCAAGGGAACAATTCTATTCATGTTGAAAATGAATGCCTAGATATAGAGGGTGTCATAAATGTAGTTTGTACACATGAATAAGGTATAGTCAAATATGTAGGAATGTATGTAAATAGTGATAGCTAAAGGATCAAGGAATGGACCCAACTTTGCATAAGATTGTTCTATTTTTCAATATGTAATTGTAATAAAATATTCTCTCAAAATAAACATAAAACTAAATGAAATATGGTATGGGTATACAAATTTCACCATTATATTTTTATAACCTATAGTAAAGCTTAAAAATACATATTTAGATTTAACCATGGTTGAAAAAAAATATTGAAAGGTCAAATATATTAGAGCTAAAGTCAATATAAAATAGAAGATATTTCATTGTCAATTGTTTATATGACTAATTATACAAATGGACTAGAAATAAATATTTTGATTGTGAACCACCTTTGATAGATGCTAGAAATAAGATTATAAAATGGTTAAATTTAGTGAATATAAAGCAATTTGAGTTAAACAATATCTTAAATTATTTCTTTATTAGTCCCTACCTAATAGGTATTCTATAGAAATCAATTCAAATGTATAATTAGACATAGTTGACCAATTGCATGAATTTATTTATCTTCTATCTAAAGTTTGAAGTAAATATTTTCTCAAATTTTTGATTAATTTCATTTTTAGAACCAATAAAATGAGATATATACTCTCTATCAAATCCATAATAAGATAAATTTTATCAATGCATGGCTTGACATATATTTATAAAAATCATATTTGACATTATAATGCACTGTGAATTCAAATCCATTATGTAACCTAGCATAAAAGAAAACTCGGATATAAGAAGGATGTGTGGGTACATATTAGAATGAAATAATTGCAAATTATTTCATTTCTCAAACATAGACCAAAGGATGGGAAAATATCACAATAAAATTGCTCGAACATGGTGATCCCTACTCACCTTGTCATCCTCTTATACTTTTGACTCATAAACAATGTTATTCCTCAGTAGGGGTGGTGAATGGTTGAGGTCCCTACTCTTATCACCTCGAGAAATAATTCATCTCTTATCACCTCTACTCTCCCATTAATATCCCAATTTTATGATTTTGTTATTTTATTTTATGTCTTTGAAACCTTTAAACTTAGGCCCATTAATTGCTTATTGTATAGTCTTTTTGAAGTGAATGAAGGGTTTAAATATGTAGGGTCAATTTTAAAGAAAAAGTGAAGACAAAAGATAGATATTAGAGTGTACCTATAGCACATTGACCCAATTAATTTCTCCATCCCCTCCATTATAATTTATTTATCATAGATACTTAATTATCTAAGCATGAATAAAAATACATTATGATGTCAAAGTTATGTAAATTTCTAGATATGTAAGGTGCAAATTTAATAAAATTATATAGAAAAATGACATAATTTTGTGTGAAACTGGGTCCATTCCTCTACTCATCACCTATATCCACATACACTAATTCTCATGCATATATTACAACCTTTTCATGATTAATAAAAGTTTGACATAAATATTTAATACAAATATTGTATAATCCATGTTTAGCAATGTAATACCCCTCCGTTTTGCTTCTATTTTCATGTTGTTTATGCTTTGTTTGGATTACAGCTACTGAGATACTGGACATATTTATTATGAGATTTTGATCGCTACTCTTGAACAACAAACTATTACTATGTGATGTGATTATCTGATTTAATTTTTACATGCTTTGATGAATGAATGCTGACAGTAGAATTATCATGTGGTTAGTTATGAAACTATTGTTATGACGTTAGTGTCAGTCTTGGATGAGTGTATTGGTGAAGGAGACGGATTTGCATCACTCGCTTGCGAGCGCCCTGCGATTCGGAGATTTCTTCTTCACGGTGTGAATTTTATACTGTATATATTATGTTGATTATTTGATTACAGGTTGCAGGTACATGACATCGACTCCACCTGGTTCCACAGGTCTGAGCGTGTCGATCCAATGGTTAAGTTGAATGGGAGATAGTAAATTGGTAACATGTGTCAGGTCTACACCCTAGTCTTAGTGTGTCGTCAGCTCTGATGTTTGAGTCTTGCTATATCTTATTGAATGCTTTTTGTAATGTTTCGAAATGTGTTAACCCTTTGATTTGGTCTTTTGAATATTGCATTGGCTGGAAGAAATGGTGATTTTATAATATTTAATATTATGCTCTTTGGTTATATTTAATTATATTTTGGAAATTAAACTTAAATTATTTATTTAATTAAATTTAAATCTCAAGGGATTAAATTTAATTATTAAATAATTGTAAGTAGGCTTACTGAAGTTGAATTATTTAATTTATTAAATTTAGAGCTCATGGAGTTGGAATAAATTAGTAAATAATTGAAAGTGGGTTAGTTTTGTTAAAATATTTATTTAATTAGATTTAAATCTCAAAGGACTAAATTTAATTAATAAATAATTGTGAGTAAGTTAATTAAAGTTAAATTGTTTATTTAATTAAATTTAAATCTCTTGTGTTTGAATTTAGTTATTAGATAATTTATAATAATTATGTAATAGTATTTGATTGTAAAGTTTAAATTAAATCAAAAAGGGAATATTGAGAAATTAGAATTTTAATTAAAAAGTCAAAAGTTAGGGCTTTTGGAAAAGAGGGAAATGAAATTAACTTGTAAATTCAACTTTTGCATTTGAAAGTGAATTAGGGTTACATTAGGTTTTTTTTGGAATTGTTATTTTATAAGTTTAGGGCAGAAAATTTGGGGATTCTTCTTGCTTCATTTTTTGGACAGGCAGGAAAATTGTTGGAGAAAATTTTGATGGAAGTTTAAGAAATTATTTCTGGATGAAGAATTAAATTGAAAAGGGAGAGAAATTCTATAAAGAAGGTGGAATTAGTAGATTGAAGCTGGCTGGAAATTTCTTGGCATTGTGGAAAAAGAATTGTGAAAAGCTCAAAGGAAAGTCTACATCAATAATCTTGGTGGCTGCAAATAACCAGGTTCTCTTTTCTATTTCTTGTTTTAATATTTCTAGTTTATCCTAGTTTGTTTAAATTTGAAGAAATTTGCAAATGGGGAATTTTCTTGAAACCCTAGGTTAAACTCCATTATTTGATATTCAGATTCATTTATTTTGGAAATGCAAACCCTATTAGAAAAATGGTGGAAGAGAAAACCAGATCTTTGAATCACTATTCTTGTGTCATTGAAATTTTGAAAAACACAAAGGAAAGGGAATGGTTTTATTGTTTTATGAATTTATCCTTGTTGAAAATTTTGCTATGGTTGCAAAAGAAAATCATTTTCTGGCTGTTTTTACATTTTTTCCTCAATTACCTTAGTTTTGAAAATTCTGAAAAAAAATTACATGTATAATAATACACATTGCATATACCATTTTCTGGAAATGATATATACAATCCATATTATTATACATATAAAATTTTGTTGTTTAAATTTTATTATGCCATTTTTATTTTGGCCGCGTACGGCCTGGCATATCGTACCTGTGTACGAAATTAATTTCGTCCGAATTTTTTTATTCGTCTGAAATTCTTTTGTTCCGTCCGAAACCTTTTGCCATTCGAATTTTTTTTTATTGAAAAAAATGTTGTAATATTTTGGTGGGGGGGCTCGGCCCCCACCGGTGTTTTATTTTGTACAGTGGGTACGTAGTACCCACTGCACAGTGCGCCACCCGTACGGGGGGCACACTGTCCACTGGGGACTGCGTCCCCCTACATCGCCTACCAATCGACTATACACAGTGTACAGTCGGCATTTGCCTTGATGAGACTGCGGTACCGGCGGTACCGTCCGTCGAACAAGGTACCGTCCGGTTCCGCCATGAATGCGTACTATCGACTTTAGTTTTTTTTTGTTTATTAATTTTGTTTTATTTTTATTTCGTTTTTTAAGGTTGTTTTTATTTTAATTTAATTTACTTTATATATATATAATTTTTAATTTGTATATATATATATTGTATGTATTTTTTTATTATTATATATGAATATATATATATATAATATTTAAATATATATATATATATAGAATTTAATTAATATTATATGTATGGTAGATTTAATTTTATTTAAAGATTTCGTTGTATAATTAATTTTGTTTGGATTACGAAATACATTTTGATTTTTATAAGTGCTTAGTAAATTTAAATATGAGAAGATTTTCTTGACCAATATGGTTTTAATATTTTGTTAAAATAAGATTATGTAATGACATGGATAATCAATTTTGGTTAGGTCTAGTATTAACCATGATTAACATATGTTGCGAAAATAGTTATGTCATGGGAATCT
>CM021102.1:245493514-245631226 GCA_007115665.2 Sequoiadendron giganteum
TAATCACCCATTCTCTAGCTTTTGACTCAACTTGAGTCAAATCTAAACTCTCAACTAACCCACCCACTTGCACCAATAAATCATTTCTTTGATTTATTAATTCTTCTAATTACTTTCAAAAGGGCATCAAGATGGAATATTCCTCCAATTTTGAATCTCCCTCCCACATGACTTGTCCATCCAATAAAGCATTAAATTCTCTTACACATGCTCTTACATGTCTCTTACACAAGCCACCTTAGCATTTAATTCACCTTTCATCCCCCCTAAACATGTCATTTCATGGAAATTCAAATTTCAAATTGGCACATTGGCCAAAATGTGCACAACCCTCATCCTCTCACATCTTGACAAGTGGCATTTTTTCATTGGCTTGTGAATGATCCCACATTCATCAAAATCTCTCACTCTTCCAACCTTGAATCTATAAAAGCAAGGCATTTCAACACAATTGAACAACACAAAATTGATGCACAATCACATGCATTTGCATTATCACTATCATCTTGGCAATCTTGCTTATCAGGGATTGGGAAAGGGTTGCTTCCTACACAACAAAGTGGCACCAATCCACTATGAGATAAGGGTTTAATCATTTTTTATATGCTTTTGTATCTTTTTTCTCTTTATCTAAGTTTGCATATTTGAACATGATTAGATATTTCATATGGATGTTGAGTTTTCTGATTTAAACTAGATTATGCTGACAACATGGACTATTTTAAATCTCTCTTGCAGACTTTCAGCATCCACGGATAGAACATACTCCAACTTTGTCTCCACCTTTCCCCAAGGTGATCCAAACCACCCTGTTATAAGGGGAAGTCTCATAATTAGTTACATTTTGAGCCAACTAATTAGAGATGAGAGTGATAAAACCCCCTTCCCTTATAATTATTTGTGGTGAAGTATGTAGATCCATTCAATATAAACTTCATATTTGTGTCCAACATGAATCTAGTGGCTTTGGTTTCTTAAAGAAGACCAATATCCTTTTATTTTTCAAGGTTCAATAACATCCTTACAATGTTTTTTTTGTCAAGGGATTCAATTCCCTAACGTTCCAAGATATGTAATTAAATTTCATTTGCAACAATCATAGGGGAAGCATCTTGCTCACTCTTAAAGTGATTAAATCATTTTGGCCACCTTTTCTCCACTTCCAGTCTTTTTGCAATAGGTGTCTGAATAGCAACACTTGTCTTTTTCCTTTTGGTTTTAGCTAACTATACACCTTTTCCCAAATATAAGGATTTTACATATTTCCTAGGTCTTCCTAGGCCAACCTGAGGCTAAGGAGTTTGATCTAGCTGCACATTAGTGGTATTATCATTATCCTCACACCCAATGTTCTCAGCTAGTTCCAAGTTTTGCTTAATTATTCTCTAAGACTTCTTATCCCTTTTAAGCTTGCGAATATTTTTATTATTTTCCCCTCTAGTCATATCTATGTTCATAGTTGTTTCACCATCCAAGTTAGAATTCACCTCCTCCCTTGTACCTAAAGCAACATCCTTTTAAGTGCTTTGAGAATGTTGATTCCTATCTTTATTTACATCTCTCCAGCTAAGGGTCTTTTCAGACTCAGATTCATTCTCAAGAGTGGAGGTGCTAGTTTGATTGAGGGCAACTAGGGTCCATCCTTACATGGGGAATATTTTGAAACCGTCTATCTATTGTCAACATTCAAGACCTCAACAATTTTGTGGATAGGCCTGTTGCCACTACCATCTTGATTAGCCACTACCTTAGTAGTACTAATCTGATTGTTTGAGCCATAAGAAATGATAGTCTCGAAACATTTATTTTCTACTTCTGATACAAGGTCCTCCATTAAGAATGCAATCATATCACCTTCAATCAAATTACCATCTTCCACTCTTTTAATGCTCTACTTATTCTTTATCAAATTAAATTTTGGGAAAACTTCCCTTAATCTGGAAATCAAAGATCTCAAGGGTGAAAGAATTATTAGGAGACATTTTCTTTAGGTAATTATCCTCTATACCCTTCCTAATCTTTTGCATAATAATTTATTCTGCATTCAATTTTTTAATTGACAAGTCACCAGTAGGGTTTGGGGGGGAGGGAACCCTAAGGGCACCAATGCACCATCGACCCCACTTGAGCATGAGTTCAAAACCAAATTATGTGCATCTTTCATGCTTCCATCCTCATTACCAAGAACACTGAATGAGTTCTCCATCTTTAATTCCCTGTAATCTAGATTGGGGGATTGAGTGGGGTTAGGAACCCTTGATAGGTCACCCCCACCAAGCTCACCCCTCCCCTTCAGGGAAGAATTGTTAATAAAACCATATGGGATAATGTCACCATTTTTGTTTGCACAAGGTCCAAAATCGAATGCAACATCCTTATCATGAGAGGGGTCACCATATTTTCTTTCCTCTGAATTAATAGGTAATTCTTTTGCATGTGTCCTTCATGTCAACATAAATAAAAATATTTTATCCCCCCGATATTTCTAAGGGATAGGAGAAGTGATTACCATTCGAGTCATTAATTTCAATATTTTTAAGGATATCTACCAATGGGGTTAAGGAAACTAGGGCACGAGAATCAAGGTGGGGAAGGGAGGCCTAGGCTTCATCCACCTGCGCCACCATGCCTATTGGTGTTAGCAACTAAGGGATGATTTTATAGAATTCAGGAGGGATGCATTTCAACACCTCCCACCTAGAGCAAGATAACACAATATTATCCTTTTCAATGACCTGAGAGACCACACCAAGGCTCGAAAAGCACAACCCCCTATATTCCAATAGGGTTTTGAGAGAATTTTTTCTTGCATTGAGTGGTTTTTCAAGAATATAACGAAAAATCCCCATTGCAACATCCTACGGAAATTTAAATGGATGCCAAATTGTTTTACCCAAACATTAGAAAACCAACTATCTAACAATTCCCTTGCAATAATTTTATTAATGTCAACAACTGCCAAAAAGATGGTAATATCTTTTAGTTGAGTTATTTTAGAGTTAATTACCTTTTTCATTTATGTGTTAGGAACAAGACTTAATGTTCCAAGGATTTCAGAGGGGTACTTAAATTCCTTTCCCCCATTCACATCATGGCCACAAAATTCCTCCATGGCTCCAACTAATAATTTCACATCATCCAATATTACAATCCCTTTATCCTCGATAGCCTCTTTGAAATATTTCACATAATTGCTTGAGGTTTCCAAGTTTTCTCCCCCATTTGTAGGGGGTTGAGGGAATTTCTACCCCCATTCATTTTCACTTATATAATTTGAATTTCAAAGAAAATATAGACCATATATTGCAATTAAAAAATACAAAGATGTAGAGCATGCAAGATCACAAAGAACTGTCAAAGAAAGCCATAAACACCCAGGGTACAATGAAAGGCATACAATGAGAGATAAAGAAATGAGTAAGAGTGTACTCACTAACGAGAAAAAATTCATGAGGAAAGGCATGACCTCCCCCACCCTTCCACTTGCAGGAATCCAAACCCTAGCATTCTTTCCTATGCCACTCCTCACTCAGAGTTTTTTTCCTCCCAACCCCTTAAATTAAAATTTTATTATAACCTAAAAAATTTAAGCAATATAGTTGATTGCATTTATTTTATCTCAACCTCTCTCACTTTATAATATGCTAATCTAATTAAATCATATAAAATATTAATTTGTAAATAATTTTCTATCCATATAACCAAATTACACATTCTTCCAATAAAAATACTGCTAATACAAATAAATATATAGATTCTTAGGAAGATTAGTCTAGTGATGACAAAATTAAAATATATATTTTTATAGTGATTAGCATCATCCAAAAATTAATGTCAACTCAATTTATAGATTCACTAGTGAGTAAGAATATAGAATATGGAATCTAGAAGAGAACATTCCCATGTCCACAATATCAATTCCAAGTGAATGCTATAGCTATTCAATTCTATTACTCACTTTCTTTTTTTTCTAATTATTTAAAAATTAAAATAATGTAGTGTGTTGTGTCTAATTATTTAAACTTGGATAAAATTAATAAGTTTATTTTTTTTAAAGAATAATTAATATAATTGTAAAGGAAAATGATCCATTTTTAAAATGCATATTCAAGAATAGATTATTCAAAAAATTCTATATATGATGTTAAAGCTATTTTTGATGTAGGCATTGAAATTTTATGTTTTAGCA
Source organism: Sequoiadendron giganteum (assembly GCA_007115665.2). Classification (NCBI taxonomy): domain Eukaryota; kingdom Viridiplantae; phylum Streptophyta; class Pinopsida; order Cupressales; family Cupressaceae; genus Sequoiadendron; species Sequoiadendron giganteum. The sequence continues at coordinate 245,497,704 of CM021102.1, forward strand.
TTAAAAAATGGATATTTTTTTATCTATTTTATATTTTTGTATTTTATATAATATTTTTATTTTTCTTAAGTCAAATTTATGACTTCAAATTATTTCTATAGACATAGATCTATTATATGGTCTTTGGATTTGATCTTGTGCACATGTCTACTCTTTAATTTGTTAGATTCTTTACTTCATTTTGGTTGTCAGGGATTTATGGTATTTTAAAATACTTTAAAGAGGATACCAACTTAGTAGGGATATTTTCTCTTAGACTAATGCCATAGAGAGTCTAACTTTATAATTCAACAATTGTGCAAATATCTTAGATAACAGTTTGAAGTAAATATTACTCCTTATAATACTCCAATTGAATTGTTTCTCTATTATTTATGTTCCTTATATGTGAATGGTTTGTTCAATGGTTACTTGTCTTTTATTAGGATGATGAGTTGAATGACTTTAAATATAATGACACATCAAGAAAAAATGTTAAATGTGTACCAAGTCAACTTAGTGTGGGAATGGAATAAGGTAGAAATGAGAAAAAAATGAATTTAAACATTTGAATTTTAGGAGTCAAATCCACATGATTGGTTTGAGCCAAGGGAACAATTCTATTCATGTTGAAAATGAATGCCTAGATATAGAGGGTGTCATAAATGTAGTTTGTACACATGAATAAGGTATAGTCAAATATGTAGGAATGTATGTAAATAGTGATAGCTAAAGGATCAAGGAATGGACCCAACTTTGCATAAGATTGTTCTATTTTTCAATATGTAATTGTAATAAAATATTCTCTCAAAATAAACATAAAACTAAATGAAATATGGTATGGGTATACAAATTTCACCATTATATTTTTATAACCTATAGTAAAGCTTAAAAATACATATTTAGATTTAACCATGGTTGAAAAAAAATATTGAAAGGTCAAATATATTAGAGCTAAAGTCAATATAAAATAGAAGATATTTCATTGTCAATTGTTTATATGACTAATTATACAAATGGACTAGAAATAAATATTTTGATTGTGAACCACCTTTGATAGATGCTAGAAATAAGATTATAAAATGGTTAAATTTAGTGAATATAAAGCAATTTGAGTTAAACAATATCTTAAATTATTTCTTTATTAGTCCCTACCTAATAGGTATTCTATAGAAATCAATTCAAATGTATAATTAGACATAGTTGACCAATTGCATGAATTTATTTATCTTCTATCTAAAGTTTGAAGTAAATATTTTCTCAAATTTTTGATTAATTTCATTTTTAGAACCAATAAAATGAGATATATACTCTCTATCAAATCCATAATAAGATAAATTTTATCAATGCATGGCTTGACATATATTTATAAAAATCATATTTGACATTATAATGCACTGTGAATTCAAATCCATTATGTAACCTAGCATAAAAGAAAACTCGGATATAAGAAGGATGTGTGGGTACATATTAGAATGAAATAATTGCAAATTATTTCATTTCTCAAACATAGACCAAAGGATGGGAAAATATCACAATAAAATTGCTCGAACATGGTGATCCCTACTCACCTTGTCATCCTCTTATACTTTTGACTCATAAACAATGTTATTCCTCAGTAGGGGTGGTGAATGGTTGAGGTCCCTACTCTTATCACCTCGAGAAATAATTCATCTCTTATCACCTCTACTCTCCCATTAATATCCCAATTTTATGATTTTGTTATTTTATTTTATGTCTTTGAAACCTTTAAACTTAGGCCCATTAATTGCTTATTGTATAGTCTTTTTGAAGTGAATGAAGGGTTTAAATATGTAGGGTCAATTTTAAAGAAAAAGTGAAGACAAAAGATAGATATTAGAGTGTACCTATAGCACATTGACCCAATTAATTTCTCCATCCCCTCCATTATAATTTATTTATCATAGATACTTAATTATCTAAGCATGAATAAAAATACATTATGATGTCAAAGTTATGTAAATTTCTAGATATGTAAGGTGCAAATTTAATAAAATTATATAGAAAAATGACATAATTTTGTGTGAAACTGGGTCCATTCCTCTACTCATCACCTATATCCACATACACTAATTCTCATGCATATATTACAACCTTTTCATGATTAATAAAAGTTTGACATAAATATTTAATACAAATATTGTATAATCCATGTTTAGCAATAACAAATAGTTTATTAAAGGGGACCAAATTTATTGCCATATATTTTGTACAAGATGGTATAGATTCATGCTAGACAAAAAAAAATTAAAGTATGGTTTGATGTACATTATTTGACCTAATTTAATTAATTAATTTGAAATTTAAGAAAATAGATATTAGTTTAATTGATACATATACATGTGTATAAACAACTTTTTATAAAGTGAGCTATATTCAACTCATGTTTAATTATGGTTGAAGCCACATTTTTTCTTATTCATTTTCAAGTTGGATTTGTATAAAATGCATAAGAAACACATTATAAATTTTATGTAGTTAAAAAATACAACATGATATAATATAGTGTGTGAGCAAGTTATCGGACACAATCATTTCATTAGGAATATGAATAGGAATAGGACAATATTATTGTATTTACTTAATCTATGTTCTATGTCCAAATCTTAAAATTAGATATTCTCACACAAATATTGGGGTAAAAGAACAAACCTGTGTCACACTTTTGGTCAAATAAATAGTTCTAAGTGAACTAATTTCGGTCAAAATTGTTTCGGTTGAGTATGTTTTGGTCGAAACCATGTGGTGTATATCTGGCACACATGGTTTCGACCAAATAGGTTTCGGTTGAACCAAAAAAATAATTTTTTTCCCTTTCAACTTTCAAACCAGCTTTCAATTTGGCTTATTATATGTACAGGATTTCTATCAAAAGGGTTTCAGCCGAAACCCTTTGAATATAAATCATGCACATATAATAAGCTAAATTGAAATTGTCTAGTTGGCATCCTAGTTGGCTGCCAATTGATCATTTTTCAGAATTTTCTAAAACTTTCAACTTTAACTAAGTATTTCTCCAATCAGAATAATTTTTATGCAAAAACAAAAATACCCTTTTGTAGAGCTCAAAGTGGGGAATCCATATATATAATTTTTGTAATATTTTGATTATTTTTAATATATGTTATTTTTAAAATAATGCAAGTAGGTTGTTAAAATTAAAAAAGAGGTTGATTAGAAATTAAAAAAAAATTAGTAAAACATATTAATTTTTTGTTAAACTTATATGGGGTAGTAGAAGAGAGATTCTTCTTCAAAAGGGTATAATTTTTTCTTGAAAATGATTAAAATTTTGAAAATAGTTGATGACCCATGAAATCTATCAAATTCTGACATGTTTGACTTTAAAATGGTATTACAAGAAAAATATACTTCAAAATTTAATTTTTTTTCCCATCTAGTATATATTGTACTTATTTGGAGAAAAAAAAAATAGTGAGAAATGAAGTTTTTTTCAATTTGTTTCTTGACGACACGTGAAGTTGCTCTTTTCTGAAATTTTTCGCATTCCAAAATTTTGTCCTTAAATTGAAAAAAACATAATGAAAACATTTATAAAAATAAAAATAAAAATTACAAGAATATACTTCATCAAAAGTTCTACATTTCATTAGTTTACACCATTTTGAAATTCAAAACATAAATACCACTTTTATGTGGTCGAAGAATGTTTTTGTTGTTGGTCGATTCCTTTATAAAGTGTGACACAAGTTTATGCTTTTACCCATTATTAGATCCTAGCAATTCATTTTTTATTGAATTCATTGCATATTGTTACATCACACAAGACTTCAAGATAAAATTTTAACTAAAACAATTAAACTTCTTGAGTAAGTCAAATTTTTTATTTTTTATTTTTTTTTAATAAGAAAAATGGGTTACTAGACTAGTCAATATTTGTTAATCCTTTGATCATATGAAGAATTTAAATTATCTTCACAAGATACTTGTGTCTCTACAACCATTACAAAAAATAATTTAAATTCCTCAAAATAAATACCAAAATAATAAAGTAGAAATTATAAGATAGATAGAAAGTAGAAAATATTTTCATTGATCATCATGGAGAATTTATTTCCTATTCATGCATCCCAAAATAACACGTACAAATAAAAAAAAAAAAATTGAGAGGAAATAAAAACTATAACCTTTTGAATAAATTTGTGTTAATCAATAGGCTTAGACAAGGGTTTTTGAGAGAGTAATAATATTATAATATTTTCTTAACAAATGATAGAGATAATAATATAATTATCTAGAAGTAGGGTGATATGTATTGGACTACTCATTGACACCTATATATTTGATCTTGATTTGAACATATAGGGTTAGAGTAACCTATAATATCAGATTAGCCATTGATTGATGACTCTATCCTAGAATTAGGGTATACTGAAGTTGGGACTCACCTATTTGGTTAAGTGAATCAAAGGAGCTATCAAGGAATGATAATTCTTGGTAATTAGGTATACAATTAAATTTGATATCTTCTAGGGACCAACATGAATGAGTGAGAATTAATACTCAAAATTAGTACCAATTCTTATCCGAAAAATTAGATTGAGTTAAAAGGTGAATTACATATTTGGAAATAATCTAAGCACGAAAGAAATCCAAGTTGTGGATGTCCTAAGATAAATAAGATTTATCCCCACAAAATTCCTAACCATTATTACTTGGGAATTAAAGGTGGCATGAGATCATAAAATAGGTTTTCACTTAGTCAAAGAATAGACTATTATTGGATATAAAATAACCTATGTACCCAAAATTTTGGAAGATTCAAGAATGAAACAAGGAAGTTGATGTCAAAGTTAGGAAATTTGGATGAAAAAGTTCTATTTGTTAGATGTGGAACCACTATAACCAGGGAAAAGATAGAGTAAGAGGTGCACATAATGTGGCAAGATATGTCTAGTGTGCCAAGAAATGAAGACCATGTGTCATCATTGGTAGGACATGTATACTCTTTTGATATTTCAGAGGGAGAGTGGTAGAACACAAGATAGATCAATCTTTCCATGTCAGTGAAATTGACATAATGTTCTAGTGGATAGACTCATCAAAGTAACCAATGCTAATTGGGAACTTGATTTATAAGATTTTGGACCTAAATAATATATATTATGAGAAGTAGTTGCTTAGTATTTTTGAGAAGGTTATCTTAGTTGTGAACTGTAATGTCCCTTACCTAGACTTGCCCTAAAATCAATTTGTCTACCCTAGAATTCGCTTGTTGATTAGGTTTAGGGTTTCTTCTTTTTCAAATGAATGTTCTCTTTGACGAAGTATTCTTGGATTGAATTCTGCATTTAATATTTCCACATGTACATATATCTGTTAGCATTAATATTTAGATAATTAAATATAAATATAATCACAAATCAATAATAAAGACATATGAGGAGTGGCATGGGTAGAGCTGCCAAAAGTTATCCATCTAAGCCCAAGAGCATAAGTGTCCTATCAGGAAAACCCACCCCTTGGCCCCGAGCGGCATGAACGTCTCAGAGTGGTGTGCTTAGAGGAAACACTTGCACCTTCTTTCTCTACACGTTCCATCACCTCAGAAGACACTCAACCTATTGGGGGAAGCTAGCAGAGCTTATAAGTGGTTCTGGGCCTACCACCCCTCCATGGCCGCAACGGATTGTTAAGTGGGACCCCCACCCCTCCATGGCCACAGTGGATTATTAAGTGGGGATTTTAGGCACCATTTTTCTCAAGCCCTTCCTCCCTAGTAGGCTTGCAAACACTCAGAAGATAATCTTTTAGCAATCAAATAAATTTGCATTTATTACTAATTCTTTAAGTTAATATCAACATCATTATCATCATGATAATACTAAAGAAAGCATTACACCAATAATCAAATTAGCAATATCTATTTCTTATATTCAAAATATGCTAAATATTATTGCTAAGTGAGTACATCACCTAATCTGTTGTGTCTTCCCATGACTTTTTATTCCTTAATCGCCTTCCTTCAATCTTACATTTGATTAATCATATAAATAAATATTAATCTATTTATTTTTATATTAAGATCGTAATTACTTATAAGGTTCAATAATTGTTGCAAGCATCATTATTGCAATGATCACATATAATATATATATATATGATTATTTCTAATTAATTTCAATATTCCCATAATCACTTTATATGAATATATATATATATATATATATATATATATATATATATATATATATATATATATATATAATATTAAACTTACTTCCCAAATATATTCTTGGCAAAAACACTCAATCAAATATATCTCTCATAATTTATCTCATTTCCAATCTGCTACTCTTTTCCCCCTTTTCTTTTTACCTTTAATACCCCACTCCTTATATATCCTCATATCTTAATGGGGCACACCTTTTTGAATGGAAATGTCATTTAAAACTAATCGTTGCTTCATATATTTAATTTATGTCTTTTCAAACATATTAATCGTTGCTTTATTATTGCTAATCCTTCACATCCTATGATTCTATGATATAGTTGTTGCCTTAGTTTATTAACATTGTTGTCTTTTAATAAGGATTGTTGGAGTATATTTAAATATTTGTTGTTATATATATATATATATATATATATATATATATTATTTTATTTTTTCTTTAACATTATTTTATGAATATTATGATATTCATAAATATTAATCATTCCATTTTATATTATAGTTATATTAATATATATTGTGTGTTTCTCATTAATATTATTTAATTTTTTTGTATTGTATTATTATTTTTATAATTACAATATTATCTTTTTATAAATTTTAATATCTATATTTTGGTATTCACAATATTACATTTATATTTATAATTATAGCATTATCTTTCATAATAAGAGTATTAACTTGTTAATGTTTTATTATGTATTTTGTTCATCTTGTTTTTTAATGCTTTATATTTTAGTGCTATAATTTTGGGGACATGACAGTCCACCCCACCCAAGATTGCTTGTCCTCAAGCAATCACTTTAAACCAATTTTGAGGTGAGAATGATCCTATAGGGTTTGTGGGTTATGGGTCCACGATTTAACTTAACTTATTCTTTTGTGATCAATTTTGTTATACTTGATTTGTATCAAATTTATTCAATGTATCTAACATTGAATTCATTTCCCACCTCAACCCTGTTTGCAAAATTAACTAGATCCCACAAAGTTGGTTTACAATTTTTGAGAGGAACTGAATTTTGATGAAATCGCATATTTTTAGAAAATATAATGATTTAAGCCTTTAAAAGTTCCATTTTAAGGATTCCAATTGAAGAGGGCTTGATCAAACCACCTTAGATCAAACCCCCTTGGATAGAATCTCACTAGTTTTAAACCATGCCTATAAATGAGTCTCCTTTACACCTATCAAAATGCTGATAAAAAATCACTTTTGATTTACCTTTTGGGGGATCAAATGAATTAATTTAAAATTTATTTTAAATGATTATGGTAGTCCTCAAAATGAGCTATCCCATGAATATAATTTTAATATGTTTTGGTTTTATTATGTATGTGGTTTTTTAGTTTTATTAAACATAGGTTTTTCACAAAAAATCAAGCTCTTTGTTTTGCACATGTGGAAAAATAGAAAATTATTAAAATAATTTTTTCAAAAATATGTTCATGTTGTGTATTGATGTCCTTGATCCATTAAATTATTTTTGAATTTTGATACATACAGAAAAAGTTATGTTGTATACAGTCCACCTATGTCTGAATTGCAATTGGTTTGACTTTGAAACCCTAGTAAGGAAAAAATATTCAATAAAATACTATGAGACCAAATGAAAATGCTAGATATCATAGTTACAAATCTAAATTCTAAAAACATAGGATTTTATTCTTCATACAAAAAAAGTTATGTTGTATACGGTGAGCGTCACTTTTTAAAAATGTTATTTTTTGAAAAAAAACCAGTTTTCATGGGAGATGGAAAAAGAAGTGCAATCTTATTCCAAATTTTTTGAAAAAAATAGTTCTAGAATCTACAGACAGAATGTGATGAGACTCTATTTTGCATCATCTTCAAATTCCTCACATTTTAGCAGCTAGAGGTGCCTAAATGTGAAGATCTAGTTAATAATAATAATTTCAGTGTCCAGTTTTGCCAAAAATTGTAAACCACTATTGTGGGATCACCCTAAGGTTATATTCTTAAACAAATGCTTTAATCCCTTTGTATCCCAAGTTTGAGGGGATCCCACTTTATTTATTTTTATAGTAACTTGTCATTATTGCATTTGGATACTAATAATAATTCAATTCTAAATAAGTTAATTTTGTTAGTACCTCTCAATCCCATAAGCATTTTGATAGACAACATTAACATTTTCATATTTTTTAAGCATAACAATGATGGGATCCACATAAATTAAAGCAAACAACCAAGTCACTCAGTCAAGTAGACAAGTAGCTCAACCAAGTAGACAAGTAGCTTGACCAAGAAAACAAGGAGCTTAAGCAAGCAAGTAGCTCAACCACATTGGCCAATAGCTCAAGCATACAAGCAATCAGCTAAAATAGACAAGTAGGTAGCTCAAGCACATAAGTAACCAGCTCAAGCTAGTAGGAAACTAACTCAAGCACACATGCAAGTAGTTCAATAAATCAAACAAGTAGCTCAAGCAAGTAAACAACCAACTCAAGTAGACAAGTAGGTAGCTCCAACATGCAAGCAACTAGCTCAAGTAGACAAACAAGTAGCTCAATCACACAAGCAACTAGCTCAAGCATGCAAGAAACTAGCTCAAATAGCTCAAATAGGAAAGTAGGTAGCTCAAGTAGGAAATTAGGTAGCTCAAGCATGCAAGCAAGTAGCTCAAGCAAGTAGGCAACCAACTCAAGCAAGTAGACAACTAGCTCAATTAGGCAAGCAAGTAGCTCAAGCACGCAAGCAACCAGCTCAAGCAAGTAGAGAAGCAAGTAGCTCAAGCAAGTAGGCAACTAGCTCAAGCAAGTAGGTAGCCAGTTCAAGTACACAAGAAAGTAGCTCAAGCAAGCAAGCACCTAGCTCAAGCACATAGACAAGTAGCTCAAGAAAGTAAGAAATTAGCTCAAGCATACATAGGATGGCAGGAACTTGGCTCTGATACCACTGTAATGTCCCTTACCCAGACTTGCCCTAAAATCCATTTATCTGTCCTAGAATTCTCTTGTTGATCAGGTTTAGGGTTTCTTCTTTTTCAAATGAATGTTCTCTTTGATGAAGTAATCTTGGATTGAAGTCTGCATTTAATATTTCCACATGGACATATATCTGTTAGCATTAATATTTAGATAATTAAATATAAATATAATCAATAATCAATAATAAAGATATATGAGGAGTGGCATGGGTAGAGCCACCCAAAGCTATCCATCTAAGCCCAAGAGCATAAGTGTCCTATTAGGACAACCCACCCCTTGGCCCCAAGCGGCATGAACATCTCAGAGTGGTGTGCTTAGAGGAAACACTTGTACCTTCTTTCTCTACATGTTCCATCACCTCGGAAGACACTCAACCTACTGGGGGAAGCTAGTGGAGCTTATAAGTGGTTCCGGGCCTACCACCCCTCCATGGCCGCAACGGATTGTTAAGTGGGACCCCCACCCCTCCATGGCCACAGCGGATTGTTAAGTAGGGCTTTTAGGCACCACTTTTCACAGGCCCTTCCTCCCTAGTAGGCTTGCAAACACTCAAAAGATAATCTTTTAGCAATCAAATAAATTTACATTTATTACTAATTCTTTAAGTTAATATCAAAATAATTATCATCATGATAATACTAAAGAAAGCATTACACCAATAATCAAATTAGCAATATCTATTTCTTATAATCAAAATGTGCTAAATATTATTGCTAAGTGAGTACATCACCTTATCTGTTGTGTCTTCCCATGACTTTTTATTCCTCAATCGCCTTCCTTCAATCTTACATTTGATGGATCATATAAATAAATATTAATCTATTCATTTTTATATTAAGATCGTAATTACTTATAAGGTTCAATAATTGTTGCAAGCATCATTATTGCAATGATCACATATAATATATATATATATATGTTTATTTCTAATTAATTTCAATATTCCCATAATCACTTTATATGAATATATATATATAATATTAAACTTACTTCCCAAATATGTTCTTGGGAAAAACACTCAATCAAATATATCTCTCATAATTTATCTCATTTCCAATCTCCTGCTTTATGAAGATTTCTAATTGATTTTTCCTATATATATTTCTCTTTTCCCCCTTTACTTTTTACCTTCAATACCCCACCCCTTATATATCCTCATATCTTAATGGGGCACACCTTTTTGAATGGACATGTCCTTTAAAACTAATCCTTGCTTCATCTATTTAATTTATGTCCTTTCAAACATATTAATCATTGCTTTATTATTGCTGCTCCTTCACATCCTACGATTCTATGATATAGTTGTTGCCTTAGTTTATTAACATTGTTGTCTTTTAATAAGGATTGCTGGAGTATATTTAAATATTTATTGTTTTATATATATTTTTTATTTAACATTATTTTATGAATATTATGATATTCATAAATATTAATTATTCCATTTTATATGATAGTTATATTAATATATATTATGTGTTTCTCATTAATATTATTTTATTTTTTTGTATTGTATTATTATTTTTATAATTACAATATTATCTTTTTATAAATTTTAAAATCTATATTTTGGTATTCACAATATTATATCTATATTTATAATTATAACATTATCTTTCATAATAAGAGTATTAACTTGTTAATGTTTTATTATGTATTTTTTTCATCTTGTTTTTTAATGCTTTATATTTCAATGCTATAATTTTGAGGACATGACAAACAAGCAAAATAATGATAGGGTTGTGTAAATTGTGATCATACTATGAAACATTCAATTGAGCGAATACATAATATATTAATATAATCAAATGGGGAAAAGTGGTAAACCAAAATTATCTATGAACTTCTAACATTGAAGTTTGGACCATTATATGGAAAGGAAGGTTGTAAACTCTATTAGAATGAAATAGGCTTAGAAATAGGATTAACCTTAGACTTAATAGATTATCAAAAATGAGTAATAGATCAAAGAGGTCGATGAAACTTTGTCGATACAAAGCTTAAGTATGAAGCAGTATCATAATTTGACACATGTCCAAGAGCAATGTTATGCTCAAGATGGACAAGTAGTCTAGAACAATACTTTATAGATAAGGAAAAATGGATGTGTAAGTGATAGAAAAACATGGTTTATGGGTTGTCTAAAAGCGTAAATACCAAAGAAGGAAGAGACCCCAGTGTAGTATACAATGCACTGACATTCCTTATCTATTTGGATTATACTAAGGATAAATTCATGGGCCAATGAATTTTGGTCACTATGTCTTAGGTGTTATGAATAGTTACTATTGTACCTAGGATGTAGATACGTAGTAATATGATATTATAATTAAGCTCCTTGAGAGAGTATATGTGAGGCATATGTGTTTTCTTTATGTGATAGCAAGGGCACTCGATGCAAATTCCAGGAAGGGCAAGGTTGCAAGGTGGGATGCTACATATGAAGGATGTTTAAATGATTCTTAAATAAATTGCGAAGAGTAATTATAAACCCTTACTCAACTTTATTTGTATGTTAAAGTGTTATAGATCATCAGGGATGATGATTCACAAGGGGGGAAGTATGTTACACCTCAAATTGTGTAATTAATATTTACTATTACTGTGTAGAGTAAATGTGAATCTAATTTGTATCTTGATGGTGAACATAATGTGCTTGTACTTTTTCATTAATGCAGTATGAATGTATGTTATCACATGTAATGTTACCTCATGGAAAATTATTGCTTATATGTGAATGGATGGTTATTGAATTAATATTCTAACCTTGGAGATGTATTACATATACTGCATATTTTGTGAACAACTGACTATCGTCGGCATGTGTTAGTGGTTGCAGGTAAATTTTCATTCCTCCACGTAGAGGGGAAGTATCACTTAGGAGAAGATCTTGGTCGAGTAACTGGTAATGCAAACTATTTGAGCATACGCACACACCACTATAGAATAATTGAGTTGAATCAATTTATGGGAAGTGGGTAAGTCATCCTTAGCGTAATGTGTCGACATTAGTAAGGGTCTTGGTTACTATTGAATGCATGCTTGGATGATGTTTATATGTTTGAGCTTTTGATAGCTTCCTTATCCTTCTGTGTTTGTTTTTGTGGTTGAATGAGTGTTTGGATATATGCATACATGCATATATATGCATATGTCGGCATACAAGTATGATGGATATAATGGGATTTCCATACAAGTATGATGACATATGTATAGAGATGTGTATATGTATATAAATTATTGATATGATGTTATAGTCACATAGGTCATTGAATGGATCGATTGTCTATCTTATTGCTAGATAATATATATATGTTTGTATGGATATATATACTAATACACACATAAGCGTAAAATATTAATAGAGGATTGTGTATGCATATATATATAATATATTATTATTGTGTTTGAATGTTTACTTATTGGTATTCTTTTGTATATCGAGTATATATACGTACTTGATTATCATGGAAATGTATAAATATATTGGTATATATACACATAACATATAATTATTTATATTGTTAAAAATTAGGATTTCACCCTACCTAAGTTGGACTCAACCTTCCTATTGAAACATGGAAACATTCTCAAGTTGTGGGTGATTTATCATGAGAATGAATCTCTAGAGAGGGTTGGTTCCCCTGGTGGATCACCTAGACTAATGACTTTTCTAAGAAAAAGGATAGAAGGATAACTTAGAATGAAAATCCTAAAACCTAAAGGGTGATGCACTAGAACTTTAAAATTATTCACTAAATCAACTCACAATCAGCTCTCAAAACACTAACTCTCAAAATATCATATGTAACATACAACACAAAAGTAATTTGCATGAAGGTTTGAAATCAAACACAACATACAACCTATATTATATGAAAATTCTACACCCACACTTGTAATAATGAGACATAAAAAGGATTCAAAACTTAGAATCACAATGAAAAAATCAAATCATTACTGCAAAATGAGACAAAAACTATGAGATAGGAATGCTTTGTTGATTTTATTGATCTGAAAGGAGTATCAAAACATGAAAATTTGAGTACAAAAATGAAGCTTACAAGGCTCTCTACAAGTGATCAAGAGAGAAAGAAGCAAATCCGAACTAAGAAAAAACTAAGTTTTTCTCCAATATATATCTCCCATTGTGTTTCCAAGAGTGAGAAGGGAAAAATTTGAGTAAATTTCTCTCCAAAATAGAAACCCAAATGTCATTTTCGAGCAAAGGGAGAAAACCTCCAAAATAGGGCCCAAACTACATCAGAACTCAGTGAGAATATATGGAAACTTCCTTTCCTAAATAGTTTGACCTAAGAGGACTCAAAAACACAAGTTAGAACTGATAGAAAATAGGAATAGAAACTTTAGTTCACTTGTTTTTCCTATTTTTCTCAAAAGAAACTCAAACTCAAAAAGGAAAGCTTCCACTCAACATCTGTTTTGTTTCACTACATTTTAAATAAAAAGAACTAAAGCATTTTATAGAAACATTGCCTTAATATTGTTTTACATTTTTGCAGTTTCAAAATTACAAAATAGAAAGGGCTAGGCCTTGGGTTTTGATTTGATTTTTGCAAAAATATAAGGCAGATCTATGGTTTTGATTTAAAAAATCCAAGTATAGAACATTCAGGGCATAAGGCATTTGGTTTTCTATAAAAATCAAAAATGAACTAAGGCACATAGCTATATGATATTCTCAAAAATCATAAAAATAAACTAAGGCATTAAGATTGCCTAGGTATGCAAAATGTAACAAGGCCCTAACATTACTATGGCATTAATATTTTGCAAAAGGGTTTAAATTATGTGGAAAAAATCAAAGGCCAACCAGGGTAATAGGAAACCCTAAACAAAAAACACTCGGCCTCCTTACTTTTCGCCCTCATTTTGCATCTCATCTTTTTATGAATTTTCATATCTGGGTGCCACCATTGAGCTAGGGTTTTAGCTTCGAGATCAATGCCTTCTGAAACCTCCCTAGAGCATTCATGGAAATCTCTATGCAGATTTGGAAAGCATTTTCCATGCAAAAGTCGATAGGAAACTTGGGTAAGCTCAAAAGCTTGCATTCATTCTTGTTTTTAGTCAATAAGATGCTCAACTTGAGCTCAATAAGTGCAAAAATAATGAATGTTTTTTTTTTTGTGGATTATGTGTATAAAGACTTCAAAAACTCCATTATTTCTGTAAAATGAAGAACTCTCTACATTTTAAGTTTGCTATTTCCTTTATTTTTGAGGCCCTTACTGTATCTCCATGGTCATGACCTCTTTTACTTGAGTCTATGGTTGAGGCTTCTTGACTTTTTGGGTGATTCTTATGTAGGCCGCAGCTAAAACAATGACATTTGAGTATTGTTTTCTATGTATTCCTCTTTTTTGAGAAAATATGAGATAGGGTTTTTCAATCATAACCTCCATTGTTTGAGAATTCTTCCACGAGACTTCATTTACAATACTATGGAATTCTTTTCTTTATTTTATTGTCACATACTTTGTTTTGAATTAAATCAAAACAATGTACCTCCCCTACCCTCAAAACCTGAGATATCATTTATATTCTCTACCACATTTCTTGTCATACAAAGTGCTTTCATTGGCTCTTGCATTCACCACAGTAACTATATTTTGTAGCTTTGATTGTGTTTAACCATTATTTATTGTGAGAGAAAGTGCCTTAAGGCAAAATAAAATATAATGTTCCCATGAATATGCTTATAGATATTATCCATTTGATTCAAAACTTTTCCTTCAAGGCTTGTCAACTGCTTGACCATTGTATGGGTAGAAACTTCCATGTTTCTTTAGCACAATCACCTTGTGTTTGATTGAACTGTATATTTATAGAGTGTCTATCCTCACATTGCAAAATAGACTAACATTTACTTCATGATAGTAGTTTACTTGTTCATATCATGCACTCTTATAAACAAACATTTAAATATAGACCTGCAACTCCTTTATAAGCATTGTCGTTCTACCAATGCCCACCAGTTGTATTTCTTTGCATTTGTTGACTTTCATGGACCTATGGCATCTTTTGTATTCATCCATCGTGTCTTGTGTATGAAGGAAATGAAGTTTGGACAATGAGAGCATTCTTTGTGGCCATGGACTCCTTTGAATTTCATTCAAAATTCTTGGATAAAACCTAAACAATAGCTTCTTCTCCTTATAACTTTGCATTTGCTTAAAAACCTTTGTTGCTTCTTATGGAACTTAATGAATGAACTGTAGCATCAATGTATGCGTCAAGTTTTGATATGAACAAAAAAAATTATGATGAGAAAACTAATAAATAATGAAAAATATGATGCAATGATGCACCATTTACTGAGCTCTGCACATTATTTAATCAGTTTAAATGAGCTCATTGCTCATTTGTGTCTCCCATTTCAAAGTAGAGGGCTGCCTTATTGCACTTTTTATTTGGTTGTCATGAATGGAAAATGTGTTGGTGATTCCTACAACCACTTTGTGAATTATCCCTTAAGCTGAAAATTATTTTATTTGAACAATCTGAATGTCCTTCACTTATCTCATTCCCCTCTCAAGATTTAGGGGTAGCATGTTGGGCTCAACCCTTGTGGGAGACCATTTTTGCACCACATGCTATAATGTCAAAAGAAATGAATCCAGCAACAAGATTTCACCTATACCTGCACAGTGAACAAACATGTTAGATAAAAAATAGTGAAGCTCAACGCTCCTACGATGTTTGATTTTCTAGGCTCTCTTGCATACATCTGAAACTTCTTCAATTGATTTAATGCATCATATACATATTCTATCTTGTTTTGATAGGACATATGATGAGATTCATATCAAGAGCTCAAACCAACCATTTTCATCATGATGTAGGTTCATCAGAAGGTCAAGAGCAAGGAGGAGCTAAAGACAATGAAGACCCACACAATATTCTTCCAGGAAATGATGGATATGTTTCTTTTCATGATCTCTTTTCATTACTTTCATCTTCAGATGTATAGTATATCTTTATGTTGCTTTAGTTCAGCGACTCCCACAACATGTGTGGGACATTTGATCATTCTTTTCTCTTTCAATGTATTAAACAACAACATTTATGTACTCTTGTGTATATTCCATTACAAAATGAATGAAAGAAATATCTTGTAATTTATGCAGTTTCCTCTATGTTGCAAAACATTGCACAATGATAACTGAATTCTCTTTTTAAGCATCTTTTGATATGCAATGGTTAAACTTTAGCAGAAATATGTTGGAAAACCTTTCACCTTTAAATGTAATCAATTGTTTCAGCTCTACCAAATTAAGTTGTAGGTAAAAATTTGGTAACATATATAAATATGATATAGCGCTACTGTTTTTCATTGACAAATATATATATATATATATGTATATGCACATATAATATATATATATATGATAATATAATTATCGAACGGAACATGGCTTCATTTGCTTGGTACGATATGGAATATATATGTATATGTAAACATATGTGTATATCTGTATGTTTGAATACATGTGTATCATTTGATGAGATATGATAATATGAATTATGCATTCGAGGTATCAAGCAATGTGTAATTATTATCATATGAGTCAGTATATATATATGTATATTAGATATACTATATATTGCTAATATAAATAGCATTGGTTATTCTTTAGAATGCATAATCTACCTTTAGTATAAGGCGCCATAGATATTTATGAAATCGTATATAGTAAGCCACCAAACTAAGATTTAGGTGCAGTTTATGGAGGATAGGTATATTCATAGAAAGACTTATATTTGAGGTTGTGTGTTGAAGTCTTGGAAGCAATAGTTGATGCTAGCATATGAGTGATATCTATGAAGATTTTAAGGCTGAATTATACATATGTCAACATAGGATAAGGCCAAACTATGTGAGGGAAAATTATAGGCATATGAGCATATAAACAATGGTGTCTATATTTTATAAACCAAAGGATGAATTTATATAAGAGTATATATAAATTATAGATGAAAAAATAGTATGAAAATATATGCTATGTATGAAGATAAGGTGAAGCATATTATGCTTGTCATCGCATAGATAATAGAGATTGATATATAAATGTTGATTATAGTCATTTAAGACTATGTTATTAGAGGTTGATAGAAGTAGCTTATGACTATTTTTGTGAAGCCAATTCTCACTCATACTATCATGCAATATGAAACACTTATATTGCATTTTGAGTTGATGTCTTATGTCAATACAAGCATGGACTTAGTCGACGCCTATGTTTAAGATCAAACTTTGACTTGGTAAACATAACTGCCATTTTTTATACATCTGTCGATGAATTTTTCAAACATATTTAACATCTCAGTTGACTTATTCCCTAAAGCAAGTCAATACTGCTTGGTGTTATGAATTGGTAGTTGGTTGTTTCTAATGGCAAGGGAAACCCCACCAATAGTGAGGATTATGGATAATTTGTGTGCCACCTCTAGAAACCCAATTGTTGTAGATGTCTATCTCATGTGATAATTCAAATTGAGAATATGCAGATTTGAATAAGTATTTTAATTGTTGTCAATAGTGCAAGTCAACCTATAGGTGATTTTGCTAAGTACGAACTTAGGAAGTCGCCACCTTTCTATTGTGTTTGATGTGTTGCTTTGCATGGATTTTTTTGTCCATTATCATGCCTAAACTATAGGCTATGAAGTTACCAAGTTTCTAGATAAATATTCGAACCATTTCATTTGAAGGGAAGCATTCTTGCACAATATTACACATCTTTTGCATTCTTCTTGCAAGTCTTTATACTGCATCATTTCCAGCCATACTCTATTTTATATTGTGAGTGAGAAAGGGAGAGAGTTCTATTTTTTTGTGAAGAAGATTGTTGTTAAGAGAAGTAAGCTCTCAACTTGAGAGATAGATTTACCTTGTGATGTTCTAGAGAAGCTGATTATCAAGCTTGCTACTATTGGAAAGGGTTGTATTGTTTTTATTTATTTGGATAAGCGATAACAGGGATGAGGATCTCTTCTTCTTTGTTATTTTACTTATGAGTGATGTGTCTTCCATGAATGCTTGAGTTGTCAAGTTTCCATTATGTGCATTTAGAGAAATTAGAATTTCTTTGAAAAAGGAATTAAAGCTTTTATGTTGTGTTATGATATACTTTTAAATACTCCATAATAGGAGATGGGTGTTTATCATACATATTATAAACTAGGTATGATTGAACATGAGTGGCACATGTGATACACTTAGCTAAATTATTTATTTAACTAGGATAGCTTGTGTTTACTCCTTGGATTGTTTATCCAGTATGGGAGGGAACTTGTGTACTTATTGGTTAAGTAGGTTTATTCCAAGTATATGGTGATAGGTTATCTCTCGGATGATAGATTATCCATTGAAGGAAATACCTAGCTTGTTTACTTGTTAATTAAGTAGGTTAATCCAAGTAGGATAAAAAGGTGATAGGTTATATATGGGATGATAGATTATCTATTGAAGGAAATACCTATGCATAGTTTAAAATGGCATTAAGTCAAATCGGCTCTAAGTAAAGTATGTGATAGATGACCCTCGGTAGAACATACTGAATGAAACACTTTGATCAAAGTAGTGAGAATGTCTAAAATGCCACAATAGATAGTGGGAATGTCGAGACTCCATTGTCAGTTCACCATGATCTAGTATTACATGCTAGTCTGAAATTGTGGGATTACAAAGTTTTAGTTATGTAGGACACAACACTATGTTTAGTTGGTTGTCGTTATTAGTTACTCTACCAATCTCTTCGCCGAAGGGAAGGGCCATCTATCAAATGATAGATGTGTGGGGGACCGCATTATGAGTTTGTGGTTGACAGAAAAGTGCTTGAGTGATGCTTCTCCTCCGCAACAAGTGATAGAAGAACTAAGATTTGAAACGAAGGATCCTGGACCATCTTACAACTATTTTTTCTAAAGCTCATTGGAGCTATGTATATAAATGTATGTATTATTGTATTGATGTAGCTTGTGAATTTATTGTAATGAATTGGAACCTCGATTGAAATTTTTTATGACATCTTGTTCATATATTCTCAATAAAGAAAAGAAAAGAATTGTTGCAATGGCTTGTTAGTTTATTTACTCAAAACATAAACTTAGAAAAAAAATTACTATGTTGAAGGGTTGGCATGTTACACACAATAATTTAATTAGTAAAAATATCATTTATGTAGAGAACGCTTTTTAATATTATTTATTCAATTCACAGAATCTAGATAGAGGTCATGCACATATTTCTAAGAATTAACCTTTAGTCATAAGCTCTAGATCTGTTGATAGAGTGAACTTAATACATATCTTCTATTTTCACCTTTTTTGTATTAAATATCATATGACCAACAGAATTACATGGAGATCATTCATAGAGTTACATCAAGAAATACCCCCACCCACATAATATATTATCTTTTATGACCCTCCCATTACATATCCATCACATGTTGAATTACATCTTGTAGTTTTTTACATATTATCAACTTTTGTGTAAAGGTCTACATAATACATCCTGCATATATTTTCCAAAATGATCATTGTGTTGTCAAAATGGATCACTACATTATTGGGAAGTGCCACTATGCTACCAGGGAAAATTTTGCGCTACCAAAAGAGAAATTGTACTATCATATAGACATTGAATTTCCTGCCACCTGAGAGAACATCATCCATCTGCCACCAAAAAGGATCTGAGCCATGCCAAAACATCATCAAGGTTACCAAAAATGGGGGGGTTGACCACCTTAATTTGTTGCATCCTCCCTATGGGCCTATTTTTTCATCCTCAAAAGGGCACCTGCTGCTTCAATCGCGTCCCTAATAAAATCCTTTATAATGAGCATCAATGGAACATATTCACTCTAGTTGTCCTTAAGAAACTTATCATTTAACTCTTTCTAAAATACCTCCAAGGCTCTAAGGAATATCTCAGTAGTGTGTTGCCAACTGTCTCTGAAATCGACCTCTCGGAGATTAATAGGAATTGTGCCCTCCTCTAGAAACTTCACGAATTTGAGTTTTGTGACCTTTATTGTAATTGTTACCTGCACAACTACATTATACAATATGAGTCTTTTATTCGAATCAGTAAGTGTCCTCCTTATCCCTTTAAACTTTTCTTCATTTCTTAATTTATAGATTATCCAAAGAATTTTCAGTTGCAATACAGATCCAAAACAATGTTAGCTCTTTCCCTATTTTATTGCATTTAGAAAAAAGAATTATGTTTGGACTGGGTTTTTCATTAGCATCCCAAATGTCTTGATTGTGACAAAACAAGTTCCAAACTTCCTTAGCATTTATACACTCAAAATATATATGAATTATTGTTTCTAGCACCCTACAAAGCTTGCAAATTTCAATGTCATGTGTTCTTATCTTGCAAGGTAATTTATGCAGTGTTAGGATCCATCTGAAGCAAGCCTTCTTTGCCTCAATTGCATTGTCCCAAGAACCTCTTAGTATCTTCGACCACTCACTTCTATTTAGCCTGAGATTCTAGACCTTATTCAAGTGATTAAAGGTTTCTTGTTGACTAGTAAGTGAACTGTACATAGTCTTTGCATTAAGTTTAGTGAGTTTAGTACCCTCACCCCAATTAAACTTTGTATATTATTCATCCTTATAAACACAATTGACTAGAGTAGTGATTTCTCTACAATTCTCTTGAATGATTGAGTAGGTTCTCCAGTTGGTTATCGGTGGGTCAAATTCAGAACTTAACTAGATCCAATCTCTTAGCTATCCATTTTCAAAAATATGTGAAAAGGTCTTTATACCTTTGGTGGCCCAGCCCTTAGTCAATCACCCTTGCAAGAGTGTCATGGGTTTACCATTGTGCACAAGGTTCCACCAGATTGATCTATGTGTGAATAGTGTACCATTCATTAAGAAGTTGGAGATGGTAATATGCATCTTAGAATGCTCCCATGCTTTCCAAATATTATTAAACACCACTAACCCCCCAAGAACAATAGGGTGATGGCTACTAAGAAGGTAACTTAGGGGGAGATCTTTCCAGGTCTTTGCATGTTTAGGATTTTCCCTATGTATGTTATTTATGACTAGTATTTTCCAAGGCTCCTCACCTTCAAGGGCTTTGAATATCCACTTAGTTTCTAGTTCAATCCCTTCCATTCTCAAATCCTTTAGACCTAGGTTGCCTTCTTCTTTACTCAAATAGCAACATTCCCACTTCACCACATTTTTCTTCCTCTCGCCCTTCTCGTCCAACCATAATAACCCTCTTATTTTCTTTTGAATTGCATCCACCTGATAGTTGTTGAATAGCCAAATAGAGGAGAAATAAAGGTTGTATGAAGAAATATTTTTTTGATAGATCTGAATACTCCCTACTAGGGAAAGGTATTGACTGTTCCATTTACCCAATTTTGCATCAAACTTCCTTTGAATCTAGAACCACATCTCCCTTAAATCTAGGTAGATCACAAAGGGAATACCTAAATACCTTACTTGCATTTGGGGTCCTCCCCACTGCACACCAAACTCGGAAAGGAAGTTTGGAGGGTTCTCTTTCCAACCCAACATAATGGACTTGGAGAGAGAGATTTTGGCACTAAAGGTAGCACCAAATATGTCCAGCTTTTCCATAAAGTTGGAAACATTAGCCTCATTTAGCAAGGGAAAAAGAGCAATGTCATCTGTGAATTAGATGTTGATTAGTTCACTTTGATTCGGTAGTATTATTTAAATTAACTTATGAGAGCTTCCATTGGCCCTGGGGATGTAATATAAGGCATCTAAAGCAATCACAAACAGGGTCAGGGCCAAAGGACACCCCTATTTTATTGATGTTTCCTTCAAAAATTCCTCTGTAAGGGAGCCATTAACATCCACCTGGGCTACTGCATCCCTGAAGAGAGTGACCACCATATTGCAAAAGGTTTCTAAGAAGCCAAAGGCCTCCAACACCATCTTGATGAAGGCCCATTCAACCCTATCATAAGTATTCTCAAATTCAAGAAGCACAATTTCCACCTCCTGATTTGATATCCTTACCCACTCCATTGCCTCCCAACTTGTAATTAAATTTTCAAGGATATGCCTACCTTTAATGAACCAAGTTTGGGTGTTTTTAATTAACCTTGGAAAAATATTAAATAGCCTTCTTGCTAAAACCTTAGCAAGGATTTTATAGGACAAATTCAATAGGGTTATTGGCCTCCAATTCCTTATTTGTGTTTTGTCACCTTTCTTGGGCAGCAGTTTTATGATGCCTTTGTTTATATCTCTTCCTAGAGATCCTCTTTCTAGGGCCTCCTTATACACCAGGAACATATCATCCACTACCAAGTCACTAAAGACCTTGTATAACTCGACAAGGAGACCATCTGCCCCAGGTAGCTTATCATTCTATAAGTACTGAATTGCTTTTTTGATCTCCCCTTTGGACATGTCTTTGCTCAGTTCAATTTCTTCATTCTCCTCTATATTTTTTGGGATGATAGCTTTTATTGTATCCCTTGCAATGGAGCAGCCCTCCCCATTACTTTATGAAATGAACAGGTTCTTATAGAAGTTGAAAAAATGACCTTTAATATCCTCCTAATTTGTGAAAGGAGTACCTTCAATTTGAACCTGATCAATGTGTTCTTTGATATTCTTCTCCTTTAGAAACCTCAAGAAAAAATTTGAGCCTCTATCACCACTCTCAAGACAATTTAAATTGGATCTTATCTTGAGCCCTTGGATCTTTAAAACTTCTCATCTTCTCATTTGGAACAACTATTTCCACCCTTTTGTGTTCATTTCCCATCTCTCAATGGTACTTAACCCCTTCTGCATCCATAGATTTATGTTCCTAAGGGCGGATGCATGGAAATGGGTAGCAATTTTGAGGAAAAACTCAAAAAAAACTTTGAAAACCATAACGAGAGCGCGTTATAACACGAGCACATTATGTCTCTGTTAAGCCTAGGCTAGGTCTCGGTAGCTACAAAAAAATAATGTGAGCGCGTTATAATGCGCTTGCGTTATTGACTGTTAAAAGCAAAAAAACAAATGCAAATCTCTCATTTGCATTTTGACTGGTTTTTTTGTTGCACCCGCGGCCAAAAATCCCACAATATCACACTCGCATTTTAGGAGGATAATTTCTTCACCAAAAATCCCTATTTCTTCACAACGATGGCACCATGATGATGAGGAACTATGAGAGGTAAGAATTCTATGGTTTTTTTTTTAATTTGTTAGTTTTAGGTTGAATTTTATATCTATTTGTTTGAATTTTTAGGAGATGCAAATCAACCTAAAAACCCTCAAAATCCTCAATAGGAAGACCAAACAAATCCTCAAGATCAAAATAAACCACAACATCAACCTCCTCCACCAATCACTCAACCCCCTCCTAGCACTCAACAAAATTTAATGATTGAAATTGAGAACAACAACAAAAAAAATTGAGGATTTGATCAATAGGTTGAGTGATCCAAATGGTTCAACCACAGAAAGAATGACCCTAGAAAATTCATTGAAAGATATGTTAAAAAACCTAGATTCAATTAGCAAACAAATAACTGCATGGGAAGATAGGAGGCAGGCAACTAGGGAGTATTATGAAAATAAACTATCATACAAGGATGTGAAAGATTTAAAAATTACAAAAGGTGATTTGTGCTCATTATTCACCAACCCATGCACAAATAAAAATCTTATCCTCATTGCGAAGATTTTTCCTATCCATTGGTGTCACCACCAACAAATTAGGGACCAGTTTTATGATAAGTGGTACATGGTCTTCGATTACCCACTGTGCAACAATTGCGAGGTCCTACAATATTTCCTTAGGAAACTATATAGTGAGTTCATATTGAACAAAATACCAAATTGTTTTGATATTATGGATTTCTAGGGGAGAGGTAGGGAGTTAGCTCAAGATAGACCTAGTGCACAGTCGGCTCCTATGTGACAAGGTAGACGAGCTCTCACTAGGCCACCTCATGAACACATTGTTATGCCTTCCATCATGAAGGAAAGTGTTGACATAGAGACATTGCAAGCAATCATCACTTTGAACCAGAGTGTCATCCATCATACTAGCCTTATTCTATAATGCCATCCAGGGGAGTCTTCAAGTGGTGGCCTTTGAACACATGTGTGTCAATCTTGCGGTGCTACTTGTTCATATGACCCCACCGACCCTTAGGAGACTGATACGTAGGATTCACTTGCATCTATGGAGATGGAGAGGAAAAATTACATTTTGCATGAGGCATATGGCATTGATAGTCAAGTAAAAGTTAGTGCATGTGGTCATTAAATTTAATTTATTAAATTTCAATTTTGAAATGCAAGATTAACTAAAAATGTTTTATGATTTTAATAAAATTACAAGGTCACGGTGTTGAGACTGGATACACCAGCCCCCCACCAACCTATTTCTACAGTACACCTATCGCTATGGTATGTAACTAGTAAACAATTATAAATTTATTGCATGTTAATGGCATTATTTTGTGAATGGTAATTTAATATGCAATTTTGGATGTTGAATAGACAAATATTGGAGGTTTTGATGGAACACTTCCTAGTGGCAGTGGATTTACTCAAACCTTCATACAGGTAATAGAATAAAGAGTTTAACTAATGAATCAAGTACTTAATAGATTTTTGTATTTTATACATGCACATCATTGATTACGTTGAATAATTTGTTGTTTTATTTTCAGTTGTTACGAGACGATACACCTCTGTATGTGACCAGGGCAATGGATATTGGTGTGACATCTACTATACAATCCTCAATGGCTCTAACAAAAGAGGTATGAGGAAAATTAGTAAATTTACATTTACATTTGTTGTTATAGATGTTAGTTAGTGAAAAATCAAACCATTATTGATTCACATAGTTTAATTTCTATTTGTATGGTTTATACAAGGCTTGAGCATGCCTAAGCATGGGTGTGAGAATATTTCCCTCATGGAGAGAGATCGTGAGATGGCTGTAAGTGATTATTTTGTCAAATATATCATTTTTTATAATGTAATTTCTATATATTCATGTCTTTACTTCTTATTGTAACAGTTAAAACTTCACCATGAACTAAACCCTAGGAGGAGTAGCAGGAGCACTCCACGAGCACAACAAAAATGAGTGATAGACCTATTGCCATCCGAGCGAAAATGAAAGGGAAAATTTTTATTTCCAAGGCATGGAGAACAATAACTTTTGATTCTAGAGTCCTTTGTTGTATGCCTACATGGTAGTTTTGTACATATTTTTTATTGGACATATTTGACATTGTATGCCTAGATGGCATTCTCATAAGCTTATATGGCTATCTTGTACATATATTTCATACTTATATCAACATATATTGATGTATGCCTACATGGCTATTTGGTTAATACAAATATCTTTTATCAATGTCTGTCCATATTTGCATTCTAAATTGATGGTTCAATAGATATGAGTTACGTTTATTCAAGTGTATACTTTACAACTTACATGTAAACTTTGTGACTTACATGCATTCGAGTGTATACTTTGTGGTCTACATTTTTTCATGCATATACCTTGTATTCGTGCATATACTTTGTTTTAATTTGTGTATACTATGTATTCATGTGTATACTTTTTGAGGCTTACATGTTTTTGAGTACTTGTACTTCCCTTATTGACATGTACATGTTTGACTTATTCACGTGTATAATTATTAATTGGTTAGCCCTAGCATTGATCTATGTCATCCTCAATGCATGATCCTTGAGATGGAGTAAGAACACCCTCAAGGTCAAAATGAGTTTCACATGCATTCTTCATAGGCTCATTTTGGTAGTGAAACCAAAAACCTCTTGCATCATTGAAACAAAAAAAAAATTCCTTTATAGCAGGTCTGAAGCCATTATCATTCTCCACCAATTCTTCATGTATCCACTCCCCATTAATGGTTGTCTCATGACCTTCATGAAACCAAGCACTTATCTCATTTGTGATAGAAGAAATGTATGAAGATTTATCTTCCTCCATATGAACCATTCATCATGAGAGATGGGTTCTTGTGAACCACTACTGATGAATCATGGGTCAATGAGTTTGACTTTTAAAAATACACAATTGAATCCTGATAGCAATATCACAATATTTATATATATAAATGTGTTATTTCCTTTAGCTAAAATTTGTGCTTATACTTATTTGATTGATGTATGTTTGTGTATGGGATCATAGTAATTTCTATTTGATGATGCTATTGTGTCTTTAAGGTTTATTTATTAAAGGGTGCATGAAACAAGTTGTAAATCCTTAAAAATATTTGAATTTCTTAGGTTTTTCTATTTGTCAAGTTTGGGCTCCAAACCCAAGTCCAAGTCAAAAAATGGCTTGTCAAGTCCGAGGCGAGTCCTAGTCTTGTAACACTGGTATGAAAATTGATGGTCGATTCCACAAAAAGGATATAAAAGTCATGGAAAATCCTAAGCTGAGAATTGGACATTCCAACAAGTGTTTAACATCTTCTTATGGTTGTTCATTTACATTGTCAAACCAGGGAACGTATACTTGAAATGGAGCGGCACTGTATGTGCACTAAGAACCAATTTCAGCCACAATTTATTGGAAATAAATGCTTGGAAGGAATTCTACTTATGCTGCAGGAACGTAATGTAAAGTCTTCTTAACTTAAGAATAACTTAATCAAAGCATAAATCATGACAAATATTACTAAGGAACAAACTATGAACTGGTCTTATGCTACAGGAACAATATAAGACTGAGTTTGCACTGAAACCTTCAAGAATGAAATTCTAACTTATAATCAATAGGAAGTAAAAAACTAACTAAAAACACTCACTAAGTGGGCCCCCTTAGCAAGCATTAACTAGTTTATGCAAGAATTGAACTCAAAACTTCATCAGCTTTTATTCATAAAATTGGAATCATATACATTGATCATTCTGCTTGTAAGAAAACTAACACAAAACTTTGTTTCTCATTATAATACTAATCTTAATACACTTTGTTCTATTTTGTTTTTCACTCACATAGGAGGAACACTTATTTATAGATAAGCAACTAACTACCTAACTCTAACAGAGAAAGACGTGGACATAAATGCCTCCTGACGTCGAGGAACAAACTTCTCATAAATGAAAGCATATCTATTCAACCAATTCAGAGAGAATCTAGCATTCCACTCTTCCTAGATTAATGATCATTTAGATTTCCTCCCAATGACCCGGCTAGAGAGTCTTTTTTGGAACAACTTCCTCAATGTCGTGCTAGAAATGGCCTTTAGTGTAGGGTCGAGATCTGTTGCGCTTTGACTCATTCATGCCTCTTTCAACAACCTGTGATACACATGGTGATAGAAGCGAAAGAAAGAACGCACACAATAATATGATACACTTTCATTAATCACACACTAAATCCATTTCATTATCCATAAACCACATACATTATATTAGTCATTTGGGAGGTCAAACAGGGCAATAAATATAGACACATAGAGATGTGTTGCTACAAGATACTACTTGATTTTAGATAAAAAGTCTTTAATCAAAGAGTTTAAACAACCATCAGCAAAAGAGTAAGGGTATTAAAACTACATCATAATATTCAAATTATGAGCATATTTCAAGCTCATCAAAAACATCAAGGAATAATGTATATGCCAATGAAGAGAGAACCCATCCTTTTTTCCAAAAAAACCATGGTATAGATATGGTTGGTTGAGATAAAACATCACTCTTCTGGATAGTTCAAACCATAATATTTCATGGCTACAAACACACCGTCATTATGTGTGTTCTTGATCCTAATGAAGAAATGGTGGAACATGTTGTAGATCAAATATTGCAACCCTAAGTCCAAAAGAAGGTTAGTTATCCTGATTTCTAAAAATTTCTTTAAGATGTTCATCCTACTTGAGTCATGTGAACTATTGATGTCATCTAGATCTTTGAAACTATCTGCAATCATGTGCAATACTGTAGAAGCTAGAACTATATCTAATACTACAAATGACTGCTCAATGGAAACCTGATAGCAATATCACAATTTGACACATTGTAGAAAATGCCTCCTACTTATCAATTGATGAGCTAAAGGGGCTCTATGATGAATGTATCATAAGGCACAATAGTTGGTGAAGGTTTTGCAAATGGGCTTGCAAGCTAAGTGGGCTTAACCTTGGGGAAAAAACTTTGTGGTTAAGCGCTTGAGCTAGAGTATACTAGAATGAGTGACCTCCCAGGAAGGCCTAGTGCCTCACCTCTATGAGCATCACCTATATGCAATGAGTGCTAAGTGGGCCCTTCAATATCATTTCAAATTTGTTGCTTTAAGCAACTTACAAATTTGCAACTTTAGATTCCTCCAACCTAAGGGATCGATCTGGTGGAACATAGCTCAAATCGATTCCATGTGTTTTGATGCAAAAGATGACCATGCCTAATGTAAAAAATATGTATTTAGATGTGTTGGAATAGTCCTCTTGGTCACACAAGTTACAGAACGAAAGTTGCACCACTTTGTAACTTTGCACTGCTTGCACTTGATGCTTTTTCCATCAAATGAAAATATGCCACCACTGGAAAACCACTCCGAGATAGCCAAAACCGATAGATAGGATCAACGCAATCCTATTGGATCAAACGATAATTTTCTAAGCATCACAGTATCTGAGTAATAGCATGGTAAAGTTTGCAGCCATTTTGCACTTTGGACCCTTAAGGGATCGATTCGGTGGAACATAGCTGAGAGCAATTCCACGTGTTTCAGTGTGAAAGAGGACCATGCATAGCATAAACATACCCATTCAGACGTGTTGGAAGAGTCCACTTGGTCACACGAGTTTCAGAGCAAAATTTGCACCACTTTGCAACTTTGCATAGCTTGAATTTGACACTTTTTCCATCAAGTGAAAATCCGCCGCCATGAGAAAACCACTCCAAGATACCCAAAACCAAGAGATATTTTTATAGAGGAGCCCAGCACCTTTCTGTAGGATTAGATGAGAAGTTTTAAAGTGTCATGGTATCCAAGTAATAGCATGCTGAATTTTGTAGCCATTTTGCACTTTGGACCCTTAAGGGATCGATCCGGTGGAACATAGTTCAGAGCGATTCCACATGTTTTAGTGCAAAAGAGGACCATGCCTAGCATAAAAATACCTATTCAGACATGTTGGAACAGTCTGCTTGGTCACACAAGTTGCAGAATGGAAGTTGCACCACTTTGCAACTTTGCACTGCTTGCATTTGATGATTTTTCCATCAAGTGAAAATCCACCACCATAGGAAAACCACTCCGAGATAGTCAAAACCAAGAGATTTTTTTGTAGAAAGGCTCAATGAGATCCTATAAGATTATATGAGAAGTTTCTAAGTTTCATGGTATCCGAGTAATAACATGTTGAAGTTTGCAACCATTTTGCACTTTGGACCCTTAAGGGATCGATTTGGTGGAATGTAGCTTGGAGCGATTCCACGTGCTTCCATGAAAAAAAAGATCTTACCTAGCATAAAAATACCTATTTGGATGTGTTGGAGCAGTTATTTTGGTCACACGAGTTGCAAAGCGAAAGTTGCATGACTTTGCAACTTTGCACTGCTTGAATTTGACACTTTTTCTATCAAGTGAAAATTCGCCGCCACAAGAAAACCACTCCAAGATAGCCAAAACCGAGAGAGGTTTTTCTAGAGGGGCCCAACTTCTTTCTGTAGGATTAGATGAGAAATTTCTAAGTGTCACGGTATCCGAGTAATGGCATGCTAAAGTTTACAGCCATTTTGCATTTTGGACCCTTTAGGGATCGATCTGGTGGAACATAGCTCAGAGTGATTCCACATGTTTTGGTGAAAAAGAGGACCATTCCTAGCATAAACATACCTATTTGGACATGTTGGAACAGTCGGCTTGCTCAGACAAGTTGCAGAACGAAAGTTGCACCACTTTGCAACTTTGCACTACCTACATTTGATGTTTTTTCCATCAAGTGAAAATCTGCCACCACTAGAAAACCACTCTAAGATACCCAAAATCGACAGAGGTTTTTGTAGACAGGCTCAACATGATCCTATAGGAGTAGATGATAAGTTTCTAAGCATCACGGTATCTGAGTAATAGCATGCTGAAGTTTGCAGCCATTTTGCACTTTGGACCCTTAAGGGATCAATCCGGTGGAACATAGCTCAGAGCGATTCCACGTGTTTCGGTGTGAAAGAGGACCATGCCTAGTGTGAAAATACCTATTTGTATGCATTGGAATAGTCTACTTGGTCACACGAGTTGCAGAGAAAAATTTGCTCCACTTTGCAACTTTGCGCAGTTTGAATTTGACAGTTTTTCCATCAAGTGAAAATCTACCGCCACGAGAAAACCACTCCAAGATAGCCAAAACCGAGAAATTTTTTTCTAGAGTGGCCCAATGTCTTTCTGTAGGATTAGATGAGAAGTTTGTAAGTTTCATGGTATCCAATTAATAGCATGCTGAAGTTTGCAGCCATTTTGCACTTTGGACCCTTTAGGGATCGATCCGGTGGAACATAGCTCGGAGCGATTCCACGTGTTTCAGTGTGAAAGAGGACCATGCCTAGTGTAAAAATACCTATTCAAACATGTTGGAATAGTCTGCTTGGTCACACAAGTTGCACCACTTCGCAACTTTGCACTGCTTGCATTTGATGCTTTTTCCATCAGGTGAAAATCCGCCGCCATGAGAAAACCACTCCAAGATAGCCAAAATCGAGAGAGGTTTTTCTAGAGGGGCCCAACGCCTTTCTATAAGATCAAATGAAAAAAATTTAAGTGTCACGGTATCCAAGTAATAGCATGCTGAAGTTTACAGCCATTTTGCACTTTGGGCCCTTAAGGGATCGATCTGGTGGAACATAGCTCAGAGCGATTCTACGTGTTTTGGTGCAAAAGAGGACCATTCCTAGCATAAACATACCTATTCAGACATGTTGGAACAGTCCACTTGGTCACACGAGTTGCAGAAAAATTTGTACATATTGTTTACATGACCTTTATATAACCTTTTTCACATTGTTTACATTTCAAAATTCAAAGTTTGCAAATTTTCCTACTCAAGGCATTCACAGAACAAGGTGCTACTACACCAAACATGAATTCCAACCTTACAATATTTGAGTATATCTCATTATGTAATTAAATCTTATTACAATTCCTCTGGCACTTCGTTCTCTCGGATCTTTTACAATGCCACTCATACATTCAAGATTCTCTTTAAATGTCTACATCATAAGTGCTCATTATGAGGTTAACTTCAAAAGAGTAACTTGAGATTCCCTTGCTAAGCTTCACACGCTCTCTTATAATGGCTTGAAATCAAAATTGAGATTTGTCAAAATCATCAAAATAAGTATGTTGCATTGCTTTTTTGGGTGAGATTCTCTTTGATGGCTCTTAAATCAACATTTTCTGCAACGAAAGATCAATCATTTTTTAGTAGTTTACTTACAAATACGCAAAATAAAAGAGAAAAAGAAAGAGCATCCAAAATGGAAATGAAATAAAAATAGATGGAAGGCACTTACAGATGTTGCATGTAGGCATCAAAATAAGGATGTTACATTGCTTTTTTGGCTGACATTCTCTTGGATGGCTCATATATCTGCATTTTTGCAAGGGGACACCAATCACTGAAAAATAAGATGATAGCATTGGAATCAAATAAATTAATGTGCATACAAGTATAAATTAATAAGATCTAATGTGCATATACTTAAAAATTAATCCAACAAACCATCTGAGTCTGCTCTACTCTTTATTGTGTCAAGTATTGCCTCATGGTCAGACTTACGGACCTTCCATAACGTCTTGTTCAAAGCTCTACCCCCATATTTTCTCAAATGAACATTGGATGCCATGACAAGGTTCGAGTAATGAAGAATCTTATGATGCATGTCAAAGTCTTGAAATAGCCAATGTTTAACACTTGAATGTGGGTACCTTCTAAGACATGTTCCAGTAAACCACAACTGAGCCTGTAGGGTATTCGATTTTTTCTCCATCTATAACTGGGGCCTCCAATTTATTTTTGGTCTCAACACAATGACACAAGTAATAGTATGTTCCCTCTTCATTTTTTTCATCTGCAATAACTACATAAACATGCCCTACATTGATATGTGCAAAAAATCTCTTGAAATTTGTCAACATTACGAATACAGTACAAAGTAAGATCTAACGATATGGAATTTCAACAAATAAGAAATTAGATGTATCACCTCATTGAACTAGATCTAATATGTGGTCAAAGTCGACCGATGATTCTATCTGCATCAGTTCCAATGTCGTTGGAAGGCAATGCGTGTGAAGTGGGCTAAGATGACTTGTGAACCATTTGTCAACCCACTCCCCTAACTCACAATCATTCCAAGCTTGCATTGTACATGAAGAACAAAAGCATGCCATCTTTCATGTATCGATACTCCATGAACCTACATTTGAGCTAAGGAAAGAGTGTACCTCACTTGATCCTATTAGTGTACAATAGTATTCATATGGTGCAATGTTAGTATCATCCATCAACTAAAAAAATATACAAACTGAAGACGTACCTTCATTACCTAGACCCATCAAAACATTACACCACTCGACGATTGATTTTGCATCTGTCAACTTTGCATTGTCTTTATACTTTAACTCTTCTTGTTCTAATGCTCTTTTCATGCATGCTCCTGCACCATCATGCTCCCCCTTTCCATGTCTGGCCTCACAAAAGTTCCACATATGTTGAATACATGTAATGACATGCATCTTGCACAACCAGTAGAACATGTGCAATTTCCTGAACTGTGTTGCGTAGTTATCAGACCATATTATATGTTGATCGTATTCTATGCCCCTCTAAGCCAAACCACTGTAGAACATCTAGAAGAAACCTTGCACAAATTCTGGAGAATGTGTGTGATCATCACTAATGTAAAAGTGGCACTCCCTCAATACCTTCCTTTGCTCATCTGTACTATCAGATGCATGAATGAATGCTATGTGCACAAATATCGAAACTTGTGTGGAGTTTTAATATTGTGACTACACCTCATGTTGTGGTTGTAGAGTGTAGTTCTCTACAAATTCAACCATGGATACTATGCTTCCAACTGGAAAGGTGTCCTTGCATAGCTTGAACTATGTGTCCAACCATCGGGCTCTATGGGTATGCATTGCATACTCAGATAGTATACTATCACGAAATGTGGTCATAAATTGGTACACTGGAATCTTCTCAATAACCAAATCACATTTTTTTTCTTGAGACCCATCTTTTGTAGCATATGCCACTATTTTATACTTCTCGAACTCTACTAGTTTTTTTCCCACCTCATCTGTGCTTTCCATATGTTGACATACTGGCATACGCTAGAAGCCACTGCAATGCTCGCATGAACCATCCAAGCATGTTGTCCTATAGAATATCTAGCCATCCTCTATTTCACATAAAAAAATTGATAAGAACTGTAGACATCCAAATTTGATCACTTCCATATGATCAAAATCGTCTACTCTATTCATCTATTTCATTAATAGTGATTAAATAATTTATTTAACCATTATTTAATTTTCTACCTAAGGTTCCTAAACTATGTAATTAAATAAATTAAATACTTTACCTTATCCCTTTTTCTTCTCTAAATTAAATAAATATGAAAAATTACTTAATTTATTCTTTTAATCCATTTGGATTAAAATCAATTTTTAATTCCCTTTTTTCTATCTCCTTGTCACATCCTCCATAACCCTCTTTTAATCCAGATTAAATTAATTAATCTGTTATTAGGATGTGCATCACTTATTCTTGATTAAGTTTCACATCCTCCATAATCTCCCACTTGCCTCTAATCTCTCATTAATTATCCTAATCCTGTGTTTGCACAACCTTAATCAGAATCATTAGCCACATTTAGCTTACCTTTTCTGGTCAACCTTCTCACTTACCATTTTTAGCTTGGACTCTCTTTCCCATGTGAATTTTTAATTCACATTTATTTTCCCAAGGCTCCTCTCTTCCCCATGTGAATTTTTAATTCACTTTTATTCTTCCAATGTTTACCCTATCCCCATGCAAATGTGAATTGTCATTTTACATGTGCCCAAGGCTTCTAGAACCTTGAACTTGTCACATCTCTCACATGTGGAAAATCCCCACCTTTTTGGAAACCCCCTCTTATCCACTAGATTCTTCCAATCATTATGAATTTTTATTCACTCTTATTGCTCCAATAAATCTTTTCATCCCCCAAGGTACCTACAAGGTACTTATCCTTTCTCCACCTCATGTACTTCTCTTCCACCTCATTTCCACATCATTCCACCCTAAGACATCTCACATTCCACATGTCAAGATGTGATGGCTTGTGAGTCCTCAACTCACCATAGCCCTTCATCTTGATCTTGTTGGATCAATCAACCGTTGAATTCTCTAGATAATTCTCATTATCCTTTAAATACCCCCTCATTTCTCTCATTTTAAAAAATGAATTCTTTTGCTACCAAACTCTTGCCAAATTTTCATTTGCAGCATTTTAGCTTTTCCATAGTATTTCTCATCAATCCATATTGCATCTTGCATCCAATTCACTCCATTTCCATCCAAGGAGCACACAATACATCCAAAGATCAAGGGCCAACCAAAGAAGGAGAAGCATGAAGTTATAATCAACAATCTATTTATCTTATTTTGCTTTCATGTTTACTATTTCTTAGGCTAATCATTGAGCTTCCCTTTTCTTATGTTAGTTCTTCTTATTCCATCATTAGTTTCATTTTAGTATCTTACATTAGGACTTGACATTTTAAAAGGATCACAAGAACTCTCTTGAAGATTTTGGTGGGGCTTCTATGCCACAATCCTACAAAACATCATTAGTATGCAAATCTAAACATATAGAATGATAAACATCATAATGGTTAGAAAACTCAATATGTAGTCTACAACAACAAGTAATGCGTGTGTGATTTATCTTGACATAAAAAGGTTTAAGCATTTTAAAAAATCTTTGAGAAATACTAATTTGAGAATAATCATTTTCAAATTTTCAAAAAAATTGGGTTTGAGTCATACCCAAAAAATGCTTTGGATATGGCTCACAATTCCGACTACCGATTCTCCTTATTACCACATCCCTTTGATTCAGAGACAGCCTTGTGTTGTTCTTCCAATACTCTTCAATTAGTGTTCTCAAGGCTTGGACAACTTCTTTATCTTTTCATGACAGTCTCCCCGAGAATTCCCATAATTCATTTGTACCATTGCCCTCAATTCTTTGTCTCCTTTGAATGGCTCTTGATAAAGTTTTTCTACTAATTCCCATTTGTTCACTAGTCTTTTTAATTAGATGAGCTCTCTTTGTTTGATAGCTTACCAAAATTGATGTAATGGCACGTCGGGTGACATTACTATCCTTTGAGCATGAGGTCTTACCCACACTGTCATAAGCATCCATTAGATTCTTCATAATAGTGTCTTCACTTGATGTATTCGATGTTCTCAACCCAAGAGTCTTCATGATGTTCCTATACTTTACACCCCGCATCATTTCAACAAATATTTGGCATCTTGCAATCTCATTTATCCTTTCAAAGAATCATTCCAAAATCTTATTAGCATATCTTCTACAAGTGTGTCTTGAAATCTTACCGTGCATGTGCTACAAAATCTCATCATCAATATTAATCAAATACTTTAGCTTTCTACGCAAAATTCTAGGTGGTGTTCTCCAAGGTACATACATCTCAACATTAGGAATTTCATCAATATTTAATTGAGGTGGGCTATATTGCGTACCTTCGATTGAGGGTGGAGAAGAAGACATACCTTGATGTTCACATGGGGATGATGGCATACCTTCTTCATCAATTTTGAGTGATGATGTACTCTCAACTTGAGATGTGTTGGATGGTGTCCAACAATATTCACTTACGGTACATGGTGTCCCTCCATATTCACTTGCAATAGATGGTGTCTATCCATATTCACTTGTGCTAGATGGTGTCCCTCCATATTCACTTGTGCTTAATGGTGTCCCTTCATATTTACTTGTCGTAGAGGGTGTGTCTCCAACTATAGTATTTGAATCTGTCTTATGACGATGCTTTCGCATTCGTGCCTGTTGTGCTGCCAATTCCCATTCTCTTTTTGATAGTTGAGGTTCATCTACAATCGCGTTGTTTTCATCAATTGTTTCCAATTTCTTATTTTCATGATATGCCACCACCCAAACTCTCTCCTTTTCTTTCAAGGTTTCCTTCTCTTTGTCTATTATTTTCCTCTTTGTCTTTTTCTTCGTCATGGTGCATAATTCTATATGTACCATGGTAATGAGACGAATATCAGTTCCTGAGAAATGTATCCATTGAATTTAATTGAAAAATATATGTTATTTAAGGCTTCATTTAAATAATACTTACAATCATCATGTAGAAAAATGTGTAAAAATTATGGAAGCACTAGGCTGGCCAGAGCACATTCCTAACTAAAAGTGAATAACCATGATGGTGATTCTGAAAACTAATGAGTGTAATGGAATTTTGAGTGTTTGATAATTTTGTGGTGTAGGATCACCTTGAAAATCTATGCTTCCATTTTTAAATTTGATAAGTTTGTGGTGTAGGGAGCAATTGATAATTTTTTGAAACTGCTCATTTCAAGCCAGTCAAGGATTTGAGTAGGATTTAATTATGAAATGACCATCCCAACTACTATTATGACTTGTTTCTTAGTGGGATGGCATGTACATTGTTAGATTAGGGTCTTTTATTGTTGAACATGTTTATGAATGAAACTAATGACAATAGGATGGGGTTCTTAGCTCAAACAAGCACTTTTCCATGAGAATTTGAGGAACCAAGGAGTG
Organism: Sequoiadendron giganteum; assembly: GCA_007115665.2. Classification (NCBI taxonomy): domain Eukaryota; kingdom Viridiplantae; phylum Streptophyta; class Pinopsida; order Cupressales; family Cupressaceae; genus Sequoiadendron; species Sequoiadendron giganteum. Next base: position 245,534,719 of record CM021102.1, read on the forward strand.
ATTTTGAAAAATTATTGAAGGAGTGGTCTATGTAATGAACTTTTGACCTTGTTCAGGGTATTTTGAAGATTTTCAATTCTTTGGAATGGTCTGGGAAGGCCTACATATAGGAGTTTCTATAAACCCTCCCTCTTTGCATTGAAAAATTGGGGTTTTTGTATTGGAAGCCTAGTTGAGCGAGTAAGGTCCTAAGACCTAGAAATTATCTTGTTTTGAGACCAAATTAAAGAATTTTTTGGGGTTTGGAATTCTGGTGTGAAGAGTTTAGGTTAGTTCCTTTGTAAAATTGGCCTACTTGGAGGCCTAAAATAGTGAAAAGGTCAATTTTCTTAAAGTTGTCCCAAAGGAGTCATGTGATGGGTTAAGGTATGTCTTGTAACTCTGAAATGGGTGCTACAATCATTCTTTTATTTTCCTAGTGTTTTGGAATGTTTTGGAGTTAAGGGCCCAAAACTGGTTTTGCACATTAACTAGATTCCAAGGGTGAAATGTGGGAAATAATGTTTATGTTTGTTGTCCAGCTTGGAGGAGTGTTGGGATTGGTCCATTATGCCTTTTTAATCTTCTTAGATGCCTCTTGAAGGAAATTTGACATCTTCAATGGTTTTGGGTCCTCTAACTCTGCATCAAAAATGAGTATCATAGTTTGAAGTGTGTGCATGGTTTGGGAGATACATGTGATATTTTGTAGATGCTTTGCTACTAGTAATGTGGACAACGAAAAAAGGCACTAAGTTTTTGTGTAAGGGTAGACTTCTGAAAGGTTTCATTTTTTTTGTACTAACTCAAACAAAGATTTATTAAGCAAATAATGTTTTGGTTGTGCCTTAAGAATTATAGTTTGGGTTTGTAAACAATGGTGCCATTATGGAAGATTTAAGATAAATTGTTAATGACATAAACATTGGTTGATGTTTTGAGGAACCTAGTTGATTGTAATAAGTTATTTTCAATATTTTCAAGGTGTTTTGAAGGTCCTTAAGGAATTGGGAACTCTTAATGCTAATTTGAGTATACGAATCAAATGTTTTGTGAAGGGAAATATAGTTGAATAAGTGTATCAAGAAAGGTGTTGATTTCTTTCTTTGTACTACATCATTTTGTGTAGAGTTATTGGAAGGTGTTTGGACCCTTCGAAGGAATGGGAGAGGCTTGGATTTGTCTTAAAGGATGATTTTTTGTGAATGGTTATGAGTTTATAATCAGCTTTATGCTGCGTTACAATCAATTTTATGATGGTTAATCTATTTTTTTGAGTCTGAAAAAAGAGTTGAAACCAAGTTCTAATGTTTTGATGAAAAGAAGCTTGAGCTTGTTTATTGATCTTCTTCAATTTAAGTTAGGGTCAGAAGTACCCTTGATGATTTTTGGATCCTGGTAGATGCTCTGCATCAAGATTAAAATGGTGATTTGCAAGTGTATATAATGGTAATTTAAAATGTGCATTGATAACCTAAGGTTATAATGACAAAAAAAAATGAAAGCAAACCATAATAGAATGAAAGAAAATGTGTAAAGACTTCACATACCTTAAAAACCAGACTTTCAAATGGAGGAGTTTAACTCAATTATGTAGCCTTAGCTTCTTCTTTCTTCAAACTCAACAACAATTTGACTTGTTCAAAAGCTTGTTCCCTTCCACACTTCAATTGTATATCAGTTTTCAATGAAATTCAAACTTCAATTGATATTATATGTCTTTCAACATGGAAACACTGCTATTTCATGCAAAGGTGGTAAAAAGATCATGGAAAAGGTGATGGAATGTGAAAAACATGCTTGCACACTTCACAACATCACAAAGCTGATTTTTGTCAAAGCATGTGCTGAACCAAGGGAATATGTAGACTGTGGGCCTTGAAATCACGGGTATATAGAGTTTTTTACCATTTTAGTGGAGTCAAAAATATGCTCGTATTATGTGAAATTTGGTTTTCTTAGTATATTTCTAAGAGTGGGAGAAAGAGAGAGTGGGAGGGAGAGAGGGGGAGAGGGGGAGATAGAGAGGGAGGGAGTGGGAGGGAGAGAGTGGGAGATAGAGAGGGTGGGAGAGAGGGGGAGAGGGGGAGAAGGGGAGAAGCAAAAAGTGGGAGATTGAGAGAGTGGGAGATAGAGAGGGAGGGAGAGAGGGTGAGAGTGGGAGAAAGATAGAGTGGGGGAGAGTGGCGTATGGGTGGAGAAATAGAGTGGTAGGAGAGAGGGAAAGTGGGAGGATAGATAAGGAGGGAGAGAGGAGGATATTGGGAGAAGGGGAGAAGTGGAGAGTGGGGAGACCGAGAGAGTGGAGGAGAGCAAGATAGAGATGGGAGGGAGAGAGGTGAGAGGGGAAAGATAGAGTGGGAGAGTGGGAGAAAGAGAGAGTTGGAGGGAGAGAGGTGGAGAGTGGGATATAAAGAGGGAGGGAGAGAGGGGGAGAGTGAGAGAAAGAGAGAAAGAGAGAAAGCGAGAGAGTGGGAGAATGGGAGACCCTAATCCCTCAACCCCTATACCCTCTTAATCCCTCAACCCTCAACCCTCAACCCTTCAACCTTAATCCCTCTACCCCTATACCCTCTTAATCCTTGAACCCTCAACCCTTAAACCCTAATCCCTCAACCCCTATACCCTCTTAATCCCTCAACCCTCAACCCTTAAACCCTAATCCCTCAACCCCTATACCCTCTTAATCCTTCAACCCTCAACCCTCAACCATTAAACCCTAATCCCTCAACCCCTATACCCTCTTAATCCCTCAACCCTCAACCCTTGAACCCTAATCCCTCTACCCCTATACCCTCTTAATCCTTAATCCCTCAACCCTCAATCCTTAAACCCTAATCCCTCAATCCCTATACCCTCTTAATCCCTCAACCCTCAACCCTTCAACCTTAATCTCTCTACCCCTCAACCCTTCAACCTTAATCTCTCTACCCCTATACCCTCTTAATCCTTGAACCCTCAACCCTCAACCCTTAAACCCTAATCCCTCAATCTCTATACCTTCTTAATCCCTCAACCCTAATCCCTCAACCCCTATACCCTCTTAATCCCTCAACCCTCAACCCTCAACACCTATACCCTCTTAATCCATCAAATGTCAACCCTCAACCCTTAAACAATAATCCCTCAACCCCTATACCCTCTTCATCCCTCAACACTCAAACCCTAATCCCTCAACCCTCAACCTTTAAACCATAATCCCTCAATCCCTATACCCTCTTAATCCCTCAACCCTCAACCCTCAACCATTCAACCTTAATCCATCAACCCCTATACCCTCTTAATCCCTCAAACCTCAACCCTTAAACCCTAATCCCTCAACCCCTATACCCTCTTAATCGCTCATCCCTCAACCCTTCAACCCTAATCCCTCTACCCCTATACCCTCTTAATCCTTAATCCCTCAACCCTCAACCCTCAACCCTTAAACCCTAATCCCTAAACCCCTATACCCTCTCAATCCCTAAACCCTCAACCCTCAACCCTTCAACCCTAATCCCTCTACCCCTATACCATCTTAATACTTAACTCTCAACACTCAACCCTTAAACCCTAATCCTCAACCCCTATACCATCTTAATCCCCCAACCCTCAACCCTTAAACCCTAATCCCTCAATCCTATACCCTCTTAATCCCTCAACCCTCAACCCTCAACCCTTCACCTTAATCCCTCTACACCTATACCCCTTAATACTTGAACCCTCAACCCTCAAGCCTTAAACCCTAATCCCTCAACCCCTATACCTTCTTAATAATTCTCAACCCTCAACCCTTCAACCCTAATCCCTTCTACCCTATACCCTCTTAATCATTAATCCCTCAACCCTCAACCCTTAAACCCTAATCCTCAACCCCTATACCTCTTAATCCTCAACCCTCAAACCCTAATCCCTCAACCCTCAACCTCAACCCTCAACCCTTCAACCTTAATCCCTCTACCCCTATACCCTCTTAATCCTTGAACCCTAAACCCTCAACCCTTAAACCCTAATCCCTCAACCCCTATACCCTCTTAATCCCTCAAACCTCAACCCTTAAACCCTAATCCCTCAACCCCTATACTCTCTTAATCCCTCAACCCTCAACCCTCAACCCTTCAACCCTAATCCCTCTACCACTATACCCTCTTAATCCTTAATCCCTCAACCCTTAAACCCTAATCCCTCAACCCCTATACCCTCTTAATCCCTCAACCCTCAACCCTCAACCCTTCAACACTAATCCCTCTACCCCTATACCCTCTTAATCCTTAGTCCCTCAACCGTCAACCTTTAAACCTTAATCCCTCAACCCCTATACCCTCATAATCCCTCAACCCTCATGTTGATGGTGAAAATAACACAAACAACATTAAAACAAAATATTTCTACTCTATTTCTCCTGAAAAAGAAAGACAACATATAGTAGCCTAACTCTCAAGGTCCTAGTAGTTGGTTCTCAACTGTCTGGTGTCACTCAATCGGTTCATGCAACTGTAATGTTCAAGGGGTCTGTGTTAGTAACAAATAATGAAAGCAATAACTCATTTCTTACCTAACTATTTTAGTAAATCAAGGGGGTTTCAAACAAAAGAAAAAGATAGATCAAAGGGAGACCAGTAAAACATGAACAAAAACTCATCTAACATCCAAACATATATCTTCAACAATGAATGTTTTTCAATCAGATCAAGAAAACCAAATTATGATACAATTCACAGAATAATCCATACCATTGTATACATCTGAGGTGCTTATTTTAATTCGCCTATCACAACCACTTCAAAGATTTCAAAAGAACACACATTCATTCACTGCCAAGATCATAGATCAACATATTTAAACAATTTTTTATCCAATGACAATCTAACAAAATAATCCTTAAATCTGGTTTCTTCTAATGACTTTCATCACATAAGAAACTAGCATGCTTTAGCACAATCACTAGCATTCAGATAGACTATAACTTATCAGCCTTATCAAGTAAAACAACTCAATTCTAACACCATATTGCATAAACCTATAATTTTATTAACTGTAAAGTATCTAGTAACAATGTATCTCAGTAGTAACTACAAAATTCTATCTCCTAACATTAGATAAGCCAATTCTATTCTCGATTAGCCGACCTTTACAATATGATACCCACAAGGTATTTATAGATATACAAAATTTGAACTTCACTTCTATTTTAAGGCATCCACCCTTTTAGGAATAAAAATTTCTTGGAAACTCAGATCGATTTGATCTTGAGTTCTTACATTAGACATTTGGTTACAGTGGAGAATATAAAAACAAAAGAGAAACATACCATGTGCCTCAAAATTTTCAGTGTTGCATACAATAGGCAAAGAAGAAGAAAACCATGCATGCAAGAGATTTATGCATGTGAAGTTGGATCTGCAATAAACTCATCATAACTGGCAAATACTTGCTGTAATATATCTATTTCTAGCCCATCAACCCAACTATCTTCAAATTTAATCACTCCAATTCTGCTACAACAAACCCTCTCATACCTTTTATCTTTGTCAACTCTCTTCTAGCATCTTTTGTCTCCTCTTTGACATCCATTAGTTGATCTATCATCAAATCTTCTCCATCATCTTCTTTCTGCATGATTCCTCTAAATCTTTCATCCCATTTCTCTTTTATCTGACTCAAAGGCATGCCTTCCTTGCTTAATACATTAACATCCACTAAGAGAGTAATAACCACCTCCAATTCCTCAAACTTCTCAGTCAGATTATTAACAGCATCTTGAACCTCATTCCTGTGTTTACACAAGTAGTCTATTCTAAATCAGAGTATACAAGAGGTCTTTTCCATGAAATACTTATTATCTTCCTCAAGTATTAACTTTTCATGAAGAATATTCAAAGGCAATGTATTAACCTTCTCCAATTTCTGACTATACTCTTTATACTCATCTTCTTGTTTCTCCGATGCTTCAATATATTGCTGCATTTATCTTATCAACTCTTCTATGCTTTTGTAAACCTCAAAACCCTCGAACAAAACTTCACCTACCTCCCGATTCAACTTGTCTACCCATCTGTCTACCATCTCCGCTTTGCCTCTTACCTGCACCAAATCATCTACCTCCTTTTTGCTTAACAAAATTGGAGTCTCAATGGCCATTACCTGTTGTGATCTCGAAGAGGAGACACTTTTCAAAAATTAATACAAATGATCCAACTGAGCCTTAAGCTCATCTTTCTTTTGTTTATCTTTTAACATTCTTGATTTAGTTGTTGAAGCTACCACATCAACTAGGTTCATCTATTGATTCCTCATGGGCCTTCCCAAGTTGACAGTACTCAACTGATAATCTGTTAACTGCATGTCCCCTACCTCCTTTTCTATCATTGGCATGGCACACTCAGCAACAATCTCTCCCTTGTTCGTGAGTCTGGTAGAGTGTAGAATCTTGGCCTTCTTCTTAGGCCTCTCTTGTTCAATCTCCATCATATCCTCCCAATTCAGAGGTTGTGAAGGTGTTACTGTTCTTTTCTATAGGTCCAGATTTAGCCAAGTGGGAGCACATGGAGTAGTAGTCATCATAGACGAAGAGGAAGCAATAGTAGTAGTAGAAGGTGGCTAGACATTTACTTGGGGTTGAGAATCAACCCTTGATTTCTCTTGTTTTTCTTGCACTACATGCATTTGCACAAGCCTTTTAGCCTCTTCCCTATCTTTTTTTTCATGTATCTTCTTATCTTCCTCTTCTTTCTTCAACCTCTCTTCCTCTAATCGATCTCTCTCCACTTTTTCCCTTTCCAATCTTTCCTTTTCTATTCTTTCCTTCTCTAATTTTTCTTTCTCTAGAGCTTCTTTTTCTAGATTCTCTTTCTCTAAAGCCTTTAGTCTTTCTCTCTCTAGTCTTTCCGCCTCTAAAGCCTTAAGCTTTTCTGCCTTTTCTTCTTCTTCTTCTTGTTTCTTAACCAGCTCTTTGGCCTCTCTTTCCTTTCATAATTGTTTTGCTTCTCCTTCCTTTTGGTGAGCTTTCGCAGCAAGTTTTAACTTGGCAACCAAGATTTCTTTCTCCCTCTAGTTTCTTGCCTTCTCTTCTTCAAGGTCATGAATCTTTTGTATTAGTTCCAACTTTTCATTCTCTTCTTTAACATTGAGTTCATATTCTTGTTGCCTTTTTTGTCTCTCTACTTCATCAGCTGCTGATTTTGCTTCAATTTGTTGTTGTTGTAGTATGGAATCAGTCTTTGTATTCATGACATTTTTCTCCTCTATCTTCCTCGCTTTTACATTAGCATCCTTTCTAACTCCTTCAAAAAATGTCTATTTCTCTTCTTGTGTCATCATTTGTTCAGTAACCTCCTCTAGAGGATTATTCTCTTGCAAGTCCTTTTCTGACACAGTCTCGTCTGAATATGTTCCAACCTCATGAATTTCCCTTTCCACTTATTTTCCCTTTCCAGCTTCAGCCATACGATGAAGAGCCCCCTTTTGAATTTCTTCACTCTGCTTCTTTACAAGTGGGACTTGTATGGAAGATTCACCTAATGCAGGTGTTGATATAGCAGATCATTTCTGAGCATCTCCTTCTTGTATTTCTGCTTCATCATCTACTACTTCAAGTTCTATCTCTTTGATATCTGGGGGAAAGAACTCCAAAGGGTCTTTAGAAGGCTTCTTTCTTTTGATTATTCTATACCCTTTCCCCTTTTTAGGAGCTGGTCCTTGAGGCACTTTGGTTCTTAACACCAACTAGTTAACACTTCGATCCAAGACTATTCTTCCTATCTGTTTAATATCAATAGTTTCCTCACTATCCCAGTCAATTGGATCCAAGCTCTTAGTTCCTATATTTAAAGCCTCTTAAGATGGATCTAATACAATTCCATCATCCACCAATGTGTTAGGAATATCATTTTTAACTACAAATTCTGACATGAGTGCAATAGGTAGTCTTTCATAATTCTTTTTCCTTAAATCATACTCATCTTGTCGGTCACTCCAGAATTCTTCTAACAAATTGAAATTTTTATCAAACACAGAAGGAAACAAGGCATACATCTTAACCTTCAGGTCAAAATACTTACGAGTTGTGTATAAACCCAATTTCAACTATATCAGCTCATTGCAAACAACCTTTTCTCCTACCAGATGTTGACAGCCATACTCGCCCAATTTCATGGGAAACTGTAACATCCTGTCTTATGTTTTAAACCAAACCGAGCATTAAATCCAAGAGCCTGATATACAAACTCCATCAACACTATTCTATTATTGCAACATCTTGGAAGCAAATGTGGATGGCCTTCAAAACCAGCTAACCTGAAATATGTGAATATGGGGTATTGGATATACCAACATCCCCATTCAATAATGAAAGCCATGGCTTTCTGACTCAACCTATACCCTACATCTCCATTCAATTGATTAATGACTACATATATGAATGCGTCATTGACTCTTCTGAACTAAGTCTCGACAACCTGAAGAGACAACTGGTCATAATGCTCCCACACTTTCTTTTGTCCATCCAAGACTCCCATTATTCCTGCTCTATTTAAACCTAGAAAGATACCCAAACTTGCTGCTGCATACACAATGTAAGAAGTCATAAAGAAGCATTTAGTCTGCTTGATGCTGGTCAGTTTATCATGAATAGAATTTGACACAATCATCGGCCAATCAAACTGCTGGGCTCCATTTAAGATTGTTTGGATGAAAGGAAACATCCACTCCTTGAACCGAAATGTATCTCTCTTCCCAAAAACTATAGACAACATCATGATTAAATATGATAACTCCTTATAGAAATCTGCCCTCTTTGGATGGTCTACAACCTTGCTCAAAGATTTCTTCTCCATCTTCAACAACTTTTTGTTCAAATGAGACTTATTGGACTCTTTATAATTACTATATTTCTCCAAAGCCTCTGCCTCATCCAACTGCACCAAGTTCTTAGGATCTGGGACATTAAATATATTTTGAAATGCCTGAGCAATGAGATCAATGATCACATTGTTTTGTGAATCCATGCATTGTCTAGTCGCAAGATTGTAGGCACTAGTTGTTGTTAAGATCAACTCTGGGCATTGGATTGATAAAGGAAACAAAGTAATATGAGCCAAACTAGACTCAACAATCCTCTTCATTCTAGGTGTCGCATCCTCATTGAATGTTTCAGTATATGCCTCCTCAAAGTTGTACTGGCCCAATTTTGTGTCAGTGATGTCTAACCAGTTGGATTCCACTTTGCTCACTTTCACAACAAGACTCTTGTGATTTTACCTCATGATATAAGGCAATTATTCAGGCTTGATCTTCTTTGGTTTAGGCGCTTCCTTTGATGTCCTTGTAGGTTGGTTTCTTTGAGAAGCTTCTCCTGAGGTTCTTGACATCTTAGTTTTCCTACTACAAAATCTCTAGTTAGATTCTTGAATAAGCATCCCAAAAATATGTCTTTAAACTTATACCTTTCAAAGCCACATCGGAGGCAAAACCAGGCAGCAAACATCTAAATAACCTTCTTCTAATATACTATTGGACTCAGAGTCAGAACTAGAATGGACACTCTACTAATAAGAAGTGGACTCGGAGTCGGAAGTGAAATAGTGATCGGAACTAGAACCGGAATGGAAACTGATTCGGTTTCCTTCATATTTTTTGTTTTCACATTTGAGTTCGGTTCTGCTTCCACTTCCGCTAGGCAAACATTTTTATAAAGTAAAGCTTCTTACTATAAGCGGAGTCGGAGATGAGATGGAAGATGGAATTGACACTAAACATAAAAGACGTCCAAAACTCTAAATCAATTGTGATCCCGCTTCTGACTATGTTGACCATGATGTCATGAAAGATTTTATTGATTTAACGCATAAATCCATGATTAAAGCTAAGGTCATATTAAATGAAAAGAGGGCTTAAATATATCATGAAATTGACCATGCCCATATGACCGTGGGGACGACTGTATTTTAGGGCATCGTATTTTAATCATTTTAAATGCAATCACTGAAACACACGAAACCCTAATCTAGAAAACACGACAAAACTATGGCACGGATTTAACCCCTCCTAATTTACCAGATTGAATGCATGAAAAAACCCTAAGTAAAAACAAGATTCAACTTAACCCTAACTCACTGTAAAAACATGAATTTAATCTACCTCATTGTGAAAAAACCTAACTAAATCTACGTATTAAAAACCTTAACCCAACACGACGCGATCATGATAAAACATGAAAGCGACCATGCCCTAACTCACTATAAAACAAGAAATGCAATACAAAATCAAGAACAACAAACAAAAAGAAAGAATACAAACACGCAAAACTTTCAAGAAAGAGATTTTGTTCAAAGATCCAAATCAAACAATACGAACGAAGAACACAAAAGCAAAAAGAAAAAGAAAAATGAGAACAAAAGCCTACCTCGAACGCAAGACCTAGCTAACCTTTTGAATTGATTTGCAACAATTATCTCCTTCTCCTTCAATCGATTCACTTAGATAGACTCCGCAGCAGCTCTATTTCACTCTTCAAGTTTTTAACAGTGATAATAATGATATGTTTAATCCTTAATGAAGGTAAAAATGAGAATTTCTACCTACGCGGGCAGCTGTCATTAATGCATTAAATGCATTTTAGGTAGAGTTGGAATTGAAAGAGAACCAACACTTCACTACAGTGTGACTTCATTCAAAAATTCAATGACCCAGAAAATGGCAAGGGTGGAATCGAAATGGAAATTAATCTGGAAACTTAAGAAATTTCGCAACTTCATTCCCATTCCGGGTCTGGGTCCGCTAACAAAGGGCAAAATGAAAACCAAACACGAAAAGTAAAATAAAAGACCAACATAATAAAATTTAAGACAAGGACTTAGACTAAAACAGAAAGTTCAAAAGCGGAGGTGGAGACGGGATGGATTATGATTTTGCAATTTTCAATAAACACCAACTTAACGCCCACTCTGGTTCCGGCTCCGATAAAGACAAAAATAAAAGGCCAAAAAGAAAGACTACCAAGATGGGAATTGGAATGAGTTTTGAAAGAAATTTTAGAACCCAATTTGGTTCTAGCTCTGATTCTGACAGACTAAATCAAAATAAAACAAAGTGTTGAAAGCAAAAGACTCTTGACGTTTTTTGAAAAACAACAAGAGATAAAAATAAACAAAAAGGGGGACCCATTTTGACCAGGGAAAAAGATGGGGTGGTTATGCAAGGCATAACAAATGGCGACTCAGCTAGGAAAATGGTTTACCCATTTTCAAGATACCCAAAGAAAATTTCAGTCACCCTAAAACTACTTGATATATGAAGCATACTAACTTGAATAAGATCAGATATGTAGGATAAGTTTGAGCTAGAATCTCATATGTACGTTCTCATGAGTTATTTCTGAATCTGAGTGTGTGCCTATCTTGTGCATCATTCTTTGCAAATACTTTCTCTATTTGTGAATAACTGTACCTTAAGATTCGAGCTACATAGGTTGAGTCCTTTAACTATCGTGCAGTAAAATCCTGGGAATTGCTCTGCTTCGAGACAGACGTCCATAGCCCCGATAGAGATACCTCTAGTTCTCTCAAAGCATTGCTCTACTACCAGCCAGGTGTCCATAGCCCCGATAGAGATACTTGATGACCCATTTGATATTGATTTTGCCTCCTCTTTCTTTCTGTTCTTTCATCCTTTTTTTTTTAGTACCTTGCTGATGGAACTCTTTGTGCACTCCTCAATACTTCATACATAATGAATCTGAAACATGGGTTGAAAACTACTATGGATTTCGTGATAGTTTTGGAATCGGATTTTTCACTTGAATCAAAGGGTAGAGCCACTCCAGAACAAATAGGTACCTACTCATGCAGATGTTTTTCTAATTTGGTGACAGATCTTTGATTAGAATTCATGAGATATTCACAGTATATCTTCTATCCTTAATAACTTTTCGAACCCAAACTAGAATGGTCATAAAACATAAGTTTCAAAATGAAATCCTTCTCAATGGTTATGATGAAAATACCTAAACCAATTTCTCTCCTAGTACCAATAGTATACTTTGAATAACAACCCCCTAACTTGAGATGAGAAAAACAAAGATCCCCAACAAAACAAAACAAAACAAAAACAAAAACAAACAAACAAACAAAAATAAAGAAAGGAAACAAACAAAATAAAAACAAACTAACAAAAATAGAAACCTAATTACATATGATATAGTATAATACAATTTCTTTCAAAACATCAGACCTTCTATGCACCAAAATAGTGCTTGAGAAAATTACCATTAACTGGTAATGGAACAGGCACCCCTATTAAGGTACTTAAACGAAAAGCATTTTCACCTAGTATTTCAGCAATTTGATAAGGACCTAACCAAAGTCTATCAAACTTCTGATGATCTCCTTTCTTTTCCCTGGCCTTATCCCATAATAACACAAGATCTGATATTCTAAAGGCTTTTATTTTGGCTCTCTTGTCAAACCAATGTTTGACAATAGCCTGATGCTTAGAGAATTGCTACAAAGCAGCATCTCTTTGCTCCTCCATGTTTAATAAATTAAGTAGTCTAACCTCGATCCTATCATCCTTGTTATAAAATTCTTGCATGAACTTAAGGACAGGTATCTGTAAATGAATCAAGAAGATTGGATCTTGGCCATTAACCAACATAAAAGGTGAGTTTCCTAGGGCTGCTTTAATTATGGTTTGATCTGCCCATAAAGAAAATCTCAACTCGGTATGCCAGTCCCTAGGATTATTTTCTAACAAATTTCTTATAACTTCCAACAAGTTTTTATTTGTGGACTTAGCCACTCCATTTACCTAAGGGTAATAATTGGAAGAATACTTCAAAACAATCTTATGTTCATAGGCCCATGAAATAAACTCAGCGGAACAAAAAGCAGGTTCATTATCACATATCAGAGCAAATGGAACTCCAAACCTAGTTATGATGTTCTCTATCAGAAAATTGATGACCACCTCTATGGTACTATTATTGCAAGGTTGTGCCTCAGTCCATCGTGTGCAGTAGTCAGTTACAGTCAAAATGAATTTATGACCTGCAAAAGAATTTGGATTAATTACACCTACAAAATCAAGTGCCCATTGGGAAAATGGCCTTACCTCATATACCGGTTGCAAGGGCATTGCAGGATTTCTTTCTCTAGATGCAAAAGTTTGGCATACATGACAAGTCCTACAGTGTTGATGTGCATCTCTAAACACATAAGGCCAATAATAGCCTAATCTTAAAATATGATGAGCCAAAGCATCGGTCGATCCATGCCCTATTCAATGAGTTCCATGAAACTCAGAAATAGCATGCTTTGCTTCTTGTTGATCCAAACAGCGTAGATAAATTCCATGAAAATTCTTTCTGTAAATGGATCCCCTTTTGAGCATGTAATGAGCACTCTTCATCCTCAACGCTCTCCTCTGAGTAGCATTCATTCCTTCTAGACATTTTTTATTGAGGAGGAAGAAGACTAAACTATATACCAGGGATCCTTTGTGAATGATTGGATAGTGTACTGTTGGCAAGTTATACTTCTGTCTACTTCAGCCATTACTTTTGACAACCTTTGTCCCCAAATGAGTTTCATTAGGTGAATTTTTAAGTCAAACTCCTGTAAGATTTCCATCCATTTTCCTCTTCATTCCCCTAATTCACTTTGCATCAGGAGAGACTTCACAGCTGGATCTGGAACTATGGCCATAACTTGACTTCGGATTATGTAATGCCTAAACTTCTTTACTGCTCGTACCAATGCAAAGGATTTTTTTTCTAGTGGTGAATATCTTACTTATGCATTCTTAAATGGAGAGCTCGTAAAAGCAATCGGTCTTTCCTCACTTTCCTCTCTTCTCTATGTTAAAACTACTGTGCATGAAAGTTCAGAAGCAAAAGAATAAATGTAGAAGGGTTTTACATAATCTGGACTTGTCAAAACATGTGCCTCAAATATAGATTGTTTAATCTGCATGAAAGTGGACTTAGCCTCTTCACTCCATTCAATCTTTGCATCCTTCTTCATCATTTCAATGAGGTGTTTGAAAATTTCTGCAAACCCTATTATAAATTTCCTAACAAAACTGATCCTCCCAAAGAAAGACCTCATTTCCTTCTTACTTGCTGGAATTGTCAATTTCAAGATGGCCTCCACTCGATTAGGATCTATGGAAATCCTCTCCTCTAATATAATGTGACCTAAAAATTTTCCTTTAGAAACTCCAAATACACATTTCTTTGGGTTAAGAGAGACACCATAACTTATACATTTCTTTAGAACCTTTTCCAGGTCTGTAGCATGATCTTCTCTATTTCTGGAGAAGATGGTTAAATCATCTACATAAATGATAATACATTTTCCTTTTAGATCCTTGAAAGCTACATCCATCGCCCTTTGAAAAATAGCTCCAGCATTAATGAGACCAAATGGCATCTTCCTGTAAGCAAATGTTCCCCTTTTAGTGGTGAAAGCAGTTTTCATCCTATCCTCATGAGTAACCAGTACCTAATTGTATCCAGAATACCCATCCAAGAATGACATCATCTGGGACCCATTTACCTTTTGTAATACTTCATCAAGAGAAGGTAATGGATAATTGTCTTTCTCAGATGCCTTGTTTAGATTCCTAAAATCCACACATAACCTGATCTCACCATTCTTCTTGCGAACAGGAACTAAATTAGTCACCCAAGTAGAATGTCTAGCCAGAAAGATTATTCTAGTAGATAAAAGTTTTTGCACCTCCTTTTGAATCAAGGGTTCAATTAAAGAATTGATAGGGCGTTGCTTTTGGCGAAAAGGCTTGCCATCTGGCTTGAGAGGGATGGTATGAGTAATGACTGATGTGTCAAAAGTTTTCAAATCATCATAACTCCAATCTATAGCTTCAATGTTCTGCTCCAAAACCTTGATATCTTGTCCTTAATTTCCTAAGGACAAGTTTTCCTTATAAGAACATTCCTTTCCAGACCTGAGTGAGTCAAATTAATAGATTCATACTTACCTCCCTCACTCTTGGTAGGCATCCTTTGATGAGCCCTTGGATTTGAATCAAATATCCTTTCTAAAGAAACCATCCCCTTTGGAATGCTATTACTCTTTAAATCTAATATCCCTTTTGGGCTCCCTTTCTTAGGATCCCAATCTCCCTGATCTCGTTTAGATTCATCAATTATTTTTCCTTGAAATACATCAGAACTTTCCAAAAAGGCTAAAATGTGTTGATCATCATCAAATACTTGAAATTGTCTAACATTATCAGGAATAGCTGGTACTGAAACCAACTCAACTAAAAACCTCTTCAGATCAGAATCTTACATTGGTTCTAATGTACTAACAGCCACAGCCAAAGCATCTACAATCTGGTTAGCCTCCCTAGGGATCAAACTAATCCCAAAAGCATCAAAATCTTTTATTGTGACATGTATATTGGCTACGTACCTGCTTTACAATCACCTCAAAATCTCCCATAACTGTGAGAGCAGTAACCTTCTTCTTATGAGCAAACATAAGACCTCGTGCAAGTGCTTCATATTCAGCCACATTGTTTGTGCAACCAAACTGCAATCTATAAGAAGCAAAGTAAGTCTTCCCTTTTGGGTTAGTTAGCTCAATCCCAGGTCCACTTCCTGCTTTAGATTTAGAACCATCAAATTTAAGAGTCCATAATTGACCCTTGGCTAGGAGTTCCTTCTTCTTAGGAATAACAGGGGATGACTTACTTGAGATGTGTGGCGGCTCAGACTTTAGCTGTTTATCAGAATGTAACATGGAACAAAGTTGAGTTGAGGATTTTTTTATGTTTTTGGCCTATCCAAGAATTACTTCCTGAACACCCTCTTGGGTCAAATTACAATCCAACTCACTTCTTATCAATTCCTTGGGTATTGGCAAAGTTTGTGGGGCAAGTGTATCAAATAGGAACTAGGACATCTCAACTTCCTTTTGAACTTCAGAACAAACAACCTAAGTTTGTTCTTCTGGTGAAAGACCTTCCTGTTGAGAAATACTAGCCCGTGTAAGAATAGTTGCATCCTTAAGTTGGAAGGAAAACTCATTGATGGGGGTCTGGGCTTGTTCCTCTTGACATATTTGTTGATGTTGATCTACATGACTTAGAATATCTAAGCATGATTGACATGTTAATTCTGAATGGTTATGATAATATATCCTACACTAATCAGGAAGCAACAAACTACTCAAATCAATTTCTACTCCTAAAACCTTCTTATCTTGTTGTAATTTTCTTATCAGAACCTACTGGTTGATGCAGATCATTGTGTCATTGTGTTCTAAGGATAATGTATCTTTAGAACTAGCTATAGAGAAAGTATGAACTTCCTCTTGTTTGAAAACACTTATCTTAGTCTCAAAGAATGCTACTTCATTTGAAGCATCATATTCTGTGATCATGTGTTTGAGCCTAGGTTCACTTTCAATTCTTATTTGTGCAGCAACTCCTTTCCATGGTAACCACATTTGCAAGAAATCCAAGGACAGATACCCCCCTATGCTTTTCATTAACTCCCAACTTAGAAGCATACCATATGTTTCTGGGATATCGGCTACTTGGATATCTATATAGGTTTGGATCCTTGGGTCTGATCCAACCTACACATGCATGTTCTTTAATTCACCCACAACATTGACTTCGATTTTATCCAACTGAATCACCTTTTTATTGGTTGGGATAGGACTCAATCCTAACTTCTTACAAATCGAAAAAGGCATGACATTCCCTAATGCTCTAGAATCTAATAAAAAATTATGCAGATTCTTTCCAAAGATTCTCAAACTTAACAGGAAAGGTGGTGTACTGGTCTTACCTTTATAAATGGTTGCATTTGTCTCCTTTGTTGGAGTCACTTCACCTTTCCCTGTTAGGCGATCTGCCTCTTCCAAAGCTTTTAATACCACCTCCCATTGAGCTGGGCACCACTTCATGATGTCAAAGAAAGATAGTGATGTCTTCTGCCTTTATAATTCTGCAATGAAATCAAACTCTGAATCATTCCTAACTTGATATTTACGAAAAAGAGGTGGATTACCTCTATTCTGAGAATCAAAAGGTCCCTTTGGTGGTGGCGGATTGTTATCTGCATTCTGGTTAGGTGGAAACATGTTATTAGGGGGGGAAGATGTAGTGAATGGGCCCTTATTCTGATTTCTCAGAAAGTGACCTCCTTTGGACTGAAAAGCTTGAGCATCATATACATCTTCCTCTAGCTCATTATCTCCTTACATAGGGAATTGATATTTTTTTTCAATGGTTTCATAAGTCATGGCAGTGCTGACTGGCCCATTATCCTTATTGGAATTTCCTACTAGAGGATGGGCATTAACGTGTGCAATCTTCACAATATTTTCCATTTCAAGGCAGTTAACCTCAGAATGTGTTGCAGTATCATGTAACCTGCACCAATTAGTCATAAAGTTGAGGTCAACAACATTGGCAGTATGTGGTCTCTCCTCAGCTGACTGATAGTTATGGGGAACTCCCCCGTTGTTTGGCCCAGTATTCCATTGCCTATTGTTGTTGTTGTTGTTGTTGTACCTCTGTTTATACCCTCTGTTCTGATTCTAATAATTCTGATTAGAGGAATTTTGACCTTGAAAGTTTTGATTGGTATTCTGGTTCCCACTCTGATTAGAATGATTACCCTGATTGTTATAACCTCCCTAATTTTTATAATTCTGATTTTGGTTATGGGGAGGATTTTTCCTTAGTTGTGCCATGTCATTAGACATTTGAGATAGAGTCTTCTTAAGAGTCTCTAACTCACTAGTCAATTGGGCAGTTTGCTCATTTTGCACATTCTGTACTATGGTTGGAGAATAAACATGGGTTGACCCTCCCGCTTGTTGTTGTGGATTTTCAGGTTGTTGGGGAGAATCTTGCATGCCATTACCGAAGAAGGGCATAGTAGGTGGAGCTTGTAGTTCAGACACAGGTCCATATTGGGAATAAGACATCCCTAGGACAGTGTTGTATAATGGTGGATTAGGCATCGAATAATTCATGGGAGGAAGAGCTACTCCTAGACCTCTTGGTTGCAAACTTATCTATTGTTGAAACTTGATGGCCAGATGATAAACTTTAGACAAAGAGTCTATTTCATTAGGCTGATACGTTCTCTGCAAGAATAGACCAATTAAAGGATCAACAGCTCTTAAATATGCCTCTATGGCAATATCCTCAGCTACTAGATAAGGTTCTTGCAACCTATGAAACATTCTTTGGAACCTAGTATTGAACAATGGTAATGGCTCATGATGTTCCTTTCTTATCATGGCAAACTGGTGGTATAAAATGGCAAGGTCTACATAAACCCAAAATTGATTAATGAATGCATTTCCCAAATCTGTCCAACCTAGGATAGATCCTCGAGGCAAATTTAAATACCAGTTATATGCCATATCTCCTAAATAGTAAGGAAACAGTCTACATACCACATCCTGATGAGCAACCTGAGCTCTTGTGCAAGCATCTTTGAAGGCTTGTATGTGCTCCTCAGCACTTCTTAATTCTCCATGCATGTACTTGGGACATAACTTTTATGGGTTCTTTGGTAGATCATGAATTCCTCCTAGAATAGTCCCTAATGGAGAGGGATTATTCACAAAATAAGCCATCAGTGGGATTGGTTGAGCAGGTGGTGATATAGGTTGAATTGGTGGTGAATCATGCCTACTTGGTGGTGGTGGTGTAGGTGGATATGGTGGGAATCCAGGTGGAGTAAGTGGTGGTGGTAAGGTAGGTATCAAGATCGTACGAGCATGGGATCTAGGTCTAACCAGTGTTTGCAGTTCTTCAAATGGTTCAAGATTACTAGAGGATCTGAGGATCCTCCCGTATTTCTCCGATGAGAAAGACACAATGCAAGCCAGCTTGTTCTTTCAGGCCCTCCTTCTAGTGCCATTTTCTGTTGATGGTGAAAATGACACAAACAACATTAAAACAAAATATTTCTACTCTATTTCTCCTGAAAAAGAAAGACAACATATAGTAGCCTAACTCCCAAGGTCCTGGTAGTTGGTTCTCAATTGTCTAGTGTCACTCAATCGGTTCATGCAACTGTAATGTTCAAGGGGCATGTGCTAGTAACAAAGAATTCAAGCAATAACTCATTCTTACCTAACTGTTTTAGTAAATCAAGTGGGTTTCAAACAAAAGAAAAAGATAGATCAAAGGGAGACCGATAAAACATGAAAAAAAACTCATCTAACATTCGAACATATATCTTCAACAATGAATGTTTTTCAATCAGATCAAGAAAACCAAAGCATGATACAATTCACAGAATAATCCATACCATTGTATACATCTTAGGTGCTTATTTTAATTCGCCTATCACAACCACTTCAAAGATTTCAAAAGAACACACATTCATTCACTGCTAAGATCATAGATCAATAGATTTCAACAATTTTTTATCCAATGACAATCTAACAAGATAATCCTTAAATCTAGTTTCTTCTAATGACTTTCATCACATAAGAAACTAGCATGCTTCAGCACAATCAATGGCATTCAGATAGATTATAACTTATCAACCTTATCAAGTAAAACAACTCAATTCTAACACCATATTGCGTGACAGGTTTCTTCCTCGCATGAATGGTGCCAGTTTGGTTGAACCACAATCTAGGGTTTTGAAAGAGTTTTCTCAGCCACCTCCGCCCGTTGCTTCCTCTCGGCTTAGCTTTGGTGGCTCAGTTAAGTCCTCTGGTTATTTTTCTAAAGGGAAACCTGGTTCTGTATACAAAAATGGTCAGTGGGTGCTGGATGTTAGTTATGGGAAGTTGAGCTCTCCTTCTTGTCGGAAGCAGTCATTTGTGAGGGATCTTCAGCCTCCTTTTGATATCTATAGGTCTTCCTCTCCTGCTCTTTCTTCACGTTCATGGGTTGATGTTGTGCCTTCTCATTCTCTCTCTTCCTCCCTTGCTTCTCATTCTTCTTCTGCCCCTCTTACTTACCCAAACTCCATCCCTATGCAAAACTTTACATCCTCCACTTTGAATCCGCTCATTTTTCTGAACAATATCGTTCTTCCTCCACTTAAAGGGTTATCGAAATGGATTGCTAAGAATTTTATCGCTCCTCCTCTAGCTATGTGTGGTTGTCATAATTCTGGTTGTGCATATCATCCTTTGGTACAACCTCCTCTTTGTAGCACGGTTAAGCAACAGGCTTCTGTTATCTCCAATAAATCTCGAAAGTGGAAGGGAAAGTCTTTAAAGAATTATCCCTCTCGGAACGAGGTCACATTACCTCAGGAAATGATTGATCTGCAAATTTCAGACTTAAAGGATGTTGCACTCTTTGGTAAGTTCTGGAAATTTCAACCTCTGCTTGATAACTTAAAATCTTGGGTTGGTTCCAATCAAGTTTTTTATTTAGATAAAGGTGAAGGATTTTTTGTGGTTATTTTTTCTGAGAAAGATGCAACAAATGTTGTTCTACGAAAAAAGAACTAGATGATGGAAGGCTCTAGTCTTTTTCCTACTCTTTGGGCCCCAAATTTTAACCCTAATCGGGTCAAGCCTCATTTCATTCCCTTTTGGATTCAACTTTAGGGTCTCCCCCTAGAGTATAGAGAACATGGCATTATTGAAATTCTTGGTAATAAACTGGGAATCTTTATGAATCATGATTTGGGTTTTTTTTCTCAAACCCATCATTGCTAGTTCGGTTTTCAGTTTTATTGGATGTTCGCAAGAAATTGCCTTCTAGTGGTTTAATTAAAAAAGTGTATGGCTCTTGGGTTCAAGCTGTTGTAGTGGAAAATCCTAAGGTTTTTTGTTGTTCTTGTCATTTTCATCTTCATCCCTTCAAGAAATTTCATTCTAATCTTGTTGGGTTTCCTAGGTCGCAGTCAAAATCAATTATTCCACTAGTTTCGGAAGCTTCTTCTGCTGATTTAATCCCTATCAATAATTCTAGGAATTTAGATTATGTGCTTTATAAGAACATTTTTTATCTCTATCTCTCTTGGTTTTATTCATTTCATTCAAATTCTAAGCAGATTTCACCTACTGATTCTTCAAAGATTGTTCAATTTAATTCTCCCCCTTTTGATGTTGCAAATCAACCTCTTGTATCAAATTATGTTTTTATTAAGGATCTATTTCTTGGGGGTTTTTCACTGCATTCTCCAATTAAGATCTTCTTGTCCTCATTAAATGTTCTCAATCCGGACTTACGATTTAATTGTTCTCTCCAAGCTCATCAATGTGCTTTGATGCTAACATTGGGTGTGTCAAGCAATTGTGATAGTAAGCTTGCCATTTTTTATCAGTGTAATGTTGGTCAAATTGAGGTGGATAACTCTCAAGGATCTTTATCTTTAGTAAATCATAAGCTTAATTTTGATGTAGTGCCATCAGAACAAGACTTGGTAAATTTTGTTAACCAGTCTTTGATTTTTGTTGGTGAGCAATTTATTGATGATATTGCTTCGGAGGTTTTTAATGATGAATCTCTTAGTGAGGATGGTTGTTCTATTTCTCAGTCCAACTTTGTTCCTTATGTCATCTCAAAATCTCCTGCAAAGAGAGGTAGGAAGTCTTTAGCTATGAAGCTTCAAGAAGATATTTCAAAGGGAATTCAATTGACTTTAGATTCCAGCTTAGTTCACTGCGCAAAACAAAAGAGGCCAAGGAGAGCTTGTTGCTCTGCTAAGTTACGATGAAACTTATATCATGGAATGTCAGAGGTTTAAATGCCTCTGACAAATAGTCCCAAGTGAAACAACAATTGGATGTTTCAGGGGCTAACATCATAATTCTTCAAGAGACGAAGACCTCTGAAGAATATTTTAAATCTATTAAAAAGAAATGGCATGCATGGGGAGCATCACATTCACCTTCCCAGGGTGCCTCGGGTGGTTTAATTTGCTTCTAGAATACTAAGACGGTTAGTATTTCAAATATCTCATTTCATCATAATTGGCAGCTTATGTTTGTTTCTCATTTTGAGCTTTCCTTTTGGCTTCTGAATTTTTATGGTCCAACCAGTTCTTATGATAAAAAAATTCTTTGGGAGTTACTACAATCAAAGTTGGTTTTGATAGATCAAGACAAATGTGTTCTTGCAGGTGACTTTAATGCAATTGCTAATGAAATGGAAAAGAAAGGTGGAATAAATCCTCCCAAAGTTGTAATTTCTGATTTTATAGCATTTATTCATCATAATGCATTAAGGGATGTAATTCCCTTAAATGGATTGTTTACGTGGACAAATAAAAGGAAAAATTTCTTGCAAATTGCTAAGAGATTAGATAGGTATTTAATTACCTCAAATTGGATAGGAGCGCGGTTTTCCTTTTCCTCTGAAATTTTACCCTTGGTAGCCTCTGATCATTTTGCCATATCTCTGGTTATATCTGGTAGCAACATCAAATCTTTAAGTCATTCATCCTTCAAATTTGAAACTATGTGGCTTAGACATCCAAAACTAATTAGTTGTATTAAAAAATGGTGGAAATCTACCCCTTTTGTTTATGGTTCTAAAATGTTCCAATTAAGTAATAAATTGGATCATGTAAAGAGGAATCTTATATCCTAGAACCAATTAGTCTTCAAAAATGTGTTTTCTAAGGAGAAACTAGTGTATAAAAAATTAGTTGAAGTAAATGAGAAGATTATCTTACATGGGATGGATAATAGTTCTTTTGAAGAACAAAAGTCTTTACACCTTGAGTGGAAAGAATTACTTGCTCGGGAAGAAGAATATTGGAGGCAAAAATCTAGGGAATTGTGGTTGAAAGATGGAGATAAAAATACGAAATTTTTTCATAATTCTGCTCAGGCTAAAAAATCAAAATCTTCAATTTTCATAATTCAAGATAGTGTAACAGGTGCTAATCTTGTTACTAAGAAAGATATTCAGGCAGAAGCTATCAATTTCTTTTCCACTCTGTTATCAAAGCCTGATAATTCAAATGTAAATTTATTTGTTGAAAGGGTGAACTTTTGCAAAATATACCTTCTCTGGTTTCCTCGGATGACAATTTGAGGTTGCTTGCTCCTTTTTCTCTCAAAGAGATTAAAGAGGTTGTTTTCTCAATGGCTCTAGACAAGGCTCCAAGGCCAAATGGTTTCACTACCATTTTTTTATCAAAAATGTTGGGAGTTTATTGGGTTTGATATATTGAGCACTATGGAAGAGTCAAGGAAGTCTGGTGGAATGCTAAAAAAATTTAATGTTACTAATATTGCAATCATTCCAAAAATTTTGAATCCAAAGTCTTTTTCAGATTTTAGGCCTATCTCTCTTTGTAATACAATATACAAGATCTTCACAAAAGCAATTTATCTTCGCCTTCATCCTCTCATTTCTTCAATTATCTCTAAGGATCAAGGTGGCTTTGTGCCTGGTAGAGAAACCCCTGAAGGGGCAATAGTGGCACATGAAACCTTGCATACCATAGCCTCTAATAAATTGTCAGCCATGATAATTAAATTAGATATGCAAAAAGCATATGATAGAGTTGATTGGTGTTTCGTAAATCAAGTGCTTTTGAAGTTTAACTTTGCTTCTAAATGGTGTAAATGGGTAATGGCTTGTATATCTCGTGCAAGATTTTTTAGTATTACTTAATGGCTCATCTGTAGGTTTTTTCAATTCATCATAGGGTGCCCGCCAAGGTGATCCTTTATCACCTTTCTTATTTATCATCTTAGCAGAGGCTTTGAGTAGTTCTTTTAAATCTACAAATCTTCAAGGGAAGATTAAAGGGGTCATCTTTCCAAATACAAATTTATCAGTAACTCATTCTTTATTTGCTGATGATACTCTTCTCTTTGGAAAAGCTAACATGGTAGAAGCAAAAAACATAAAAATCCTTTTGGATAATTACACAAAGGTTTCCGGGCAAAAGGTAAATGAAGATAAATCAAAGATTTATTTGTTTAACACTAAAGATTCAATTGTTGAATCTATACTCAAAATTTTTGGCTTCAATCAAGATTAATTGCCAAGCAAATATCTAGGGATTCCTTTCTTTTCAGGTCAGAATAGGGTCTTGCATTGGAAAATAATTATTCAGTCTATTCAATCCAAATTGTTGTCTTGGAAAGGAAGATGGTTATCATTAGTAGGAAAAATTCTTTTCGTTAAGTCTATGCTTTCTTCCATTCCAAACTATTTTATGTCAGTTTTGAAAGCACCCAAGTCTATATTGCTTCAAATACAGAAATTAATTAGAAAATTTCTCTGGTCAGGGAATGTGGACACTCAAAAAAAGATACCATTAATTTCTTCAGAGGCTATGTGCATGGATAAGTTAAATGGAGGGGCAGATCTCCATAATCTTGGTGATAGAAATTTAGCCTTAGGAGCTAAAATGACTTGGAGGTTATTTTCAAATCCTTCCCTCAAATGATGTAAAATTATGCAAAATAAATATTTGGATAATCAATCTCCATCAAGAATTTTTACTGTCCTTGATCCTCCATCAAGCTCGACAATGTGGAATTTCCTCCTGTCATGTAGAAAGTTAATTCTCCCTCACCTATCTTGGGAAATAAATGATGGTAAACATGCACTTTTTTGGAATGATTCATGGAATGGTTATAATAAATTAAATAGTTACAATTTGGGCTCTTCAATAAATTTCTTGACACAAAAATTTGGATCATATGTTTATCAGTATTTTGATAATGTGGAATCTTTAACAGGCAAAGTCAATTGGAAGGATTTTTCTTCAGAGCCAATTGATCATAATCATAAGGATATCATTCCCTACTTAATGAATGATAGAATAGTTTATGTTTCATCATGTACTGATAGATTAATCTGGTCAAAATCTCTTTCAGGTTGCTATTCGGTCAAAGAGGGGTACCTCTCCATTTCAAAATCTAGTTCCAATTCCCAATCTCTCAAAGCCTATAGTTTTTGTTGGAATTCAAAAATTCTTCCCAAAGCTGGTTGCTTTGCCTAGCTAGCAATCCAGAACAAAATCCTAACAAGTGATAAACTTTCAAGGTTGAACATCTCAGTTCCTTTTAATTGTGTCCTTTGTGAATCAAAGCTAGAGGATGTCAATCATCTGTTTCTCTCCTGTTCAATTGCACAAAGTTGTTGGCACTTTGTTTTATCAAAGCTAAAAATTCAATTTCCTCTTCCTAATACTATATGGGATTTATTTTCTAGTTGGCCAAAATTATACAAGTCTTCCATTTTTGCATGTATATGGGAAGTGATTCCTACATCAGTCTTATGGTCTATCTAGTGGGCAAGAAATTAAATCATCTTTAGGAAAGAAAAACAAAAAGTTGAGCATATGTTGTCTTCTTTGGAAATTCATATTTCATAAATTGTCAATACTTATGTTTCAAAAACAAAGCACATTGGATCTTCTTTCATGGATTGGGATTCCAAAGTTCTTTCAAATTGGCCTCTTTTGATTCTGCCTTTTAAAGGTAGTCTTCATCATGTATCAAGCAAAGTTGATAGATCTAAGATTATATGGTCTCCTCCCTCTTTGGGATATTTGATATTAAACTTTGATGGAGCTTCAAAAGGTAACCCTAGAATTTTTGAAGCAGGTACTATAATAAGAGATGCTACTGGTATAGTCCTTTGTGCCAAATCTATCAAGTTAATGGTGGGTACAAATAATGAGGCTGAAGCACAGGCTCTACTATTTGGCCTAAAAATGGCATTAGATTTCAAATTATCAAAGTTAGATATAGAAGGGGATTCTCTTATTCTAATTAATGCTTGTAGGGAAGGATTCTCTCATAATTGGAAGTTATCTTATATGGTAAAGAAAATTCAAAAACTTATGGAAAATTTCTTGCATTATAACTTATTGCATACCTATAGAGAAGGAAATAGGGTGGAAGATTATTTAGCCAATCTGGGCTGCAATCAACCTAAAAAAGAAATGCTTCATATTGTTCAAATTGGGAAATGTGACTTTGCATTGGGGCAATTAATTTCCAATGAAGAAATTTCTATTGATCAAAGTGGATAAAACTTGATTAAGTCTTTTTGTTGTATTTTCCAATTATGGATATGATAGGTCTTAAAGTTGATCTTTTAGCTATCATATTTATGGATGGCATGTCAGCAAGATTTATTAATCGTTTTGGCCCGATGGAGGGAGTCTTAACATAGGAATACATGATGATTAATTGCAATGCTTTTGTTCTTATGTATAAAAGAGAATGTGCAAAATGTGAATGATATTGAGATCACGGATTTGGTTGACCTGTTATAAGAATGATTATAGGAGAGGTCTGACATGAGGTATATATCGTGCCTTGTCTAAATCGACCAGCTATAGGTAAATATAATTATGATAACATAAAGGTAGGAATTTCAAATATTCCTGATGGCAAGGTCATGATTACAAGTACAATGTTGATCTCATTGCATGGTAAATTTGGTGTTCTCTCGTACCTGATGGGATGTTTTTTGTTGGTCCAAATTAGCTTGGTTGCCATCAGTAATATTTGATATTCTTATATAGCATTTGGCATTTGTGTAAAGGATATCATGGTAATACTTCATCATAAGTTGGTAAGGGATTTGTCATGATAAAGAGGTAAGCCTCAAAATCATGGGAGCCAAAAGTTTATAAATAGGCAGCATTGTCTTATTTTATACATTAGAAAAAAAAAAGAGTTCTTTTAATAGTTATTTTATCTATGTTAGCTATTAAGCAAAGTAAGGCAGGTTGAAATGGAGTATCATCCTCAAAAAATTTGAATGTGGTTGCCAGTTCAAAGTTGGGAAACTTTGGCTTCTGGTAAGCTTGATATTCAACATCTCCAATCTATCTTCAAGTTTTGTTGCTCATGTGATTATAAATGTTTCAAATGCATAATTGGGTCTGAGATTCTTCAGCCAAAGTAACGAAGGTTGATATTTCCGTGAAATGTTTTTTCCATCTTTCTTTCTAATATCATGGATATTATTCAGTGTTTGGACACAGTTAAAGTCATTGCCGACACACTGGTAGTTGACATTTTTTTGAAAAATGAAGCAGTTCTTTGTAGTGCTCAAAAATATATCTTCTTGCGTGGAGAAGGTTATATCGGTGGGATCTTCCCTCCTCATTATCTTCCTCATAATAAGGCAGTGGTTAATGCTTTTGATGCATTAAAATTATCTGTAGAGTTTTCTAACCCTTGTCATTTGAATAAGGCTTTGTCAAAATATTCTAACCAGCTGGGAAGGGATTTGGCAAATAGATTCAGGGAGAAGTTTTATTATATATCCTTTCTTCTTTTTCATAATTGTCAACATGCAGCTTCTTCATTGCAAAGAAATCCAAGGCAGGGGAATATTCAAGCTCAGGAAGGCTCCAGTTTGTTGAGGGAGGAAGTAGGAATTGAAAATCAAGAGGACAATATGCACGACTTCATGCAGATGGAGGAGTAAAGGGAAATTTTTTAATATTTGCAGATTATGTACATGCTTGTGAGCAAGCAACCAATAAGTTGTATTTTCAATGTATAGGTTTACACTTTTAGGCAGATAAACTTTGTTATGGCTGTATGACTTTAAAAAGTCAACATTTTGTAATCAGAAGCACTACATTTTTGGGCCAAAACCGAAAGTTTTCTCACTGGCTCTTTCCTGCCGGTATGCCCTTTGAGCCAATTAAATCTATACTTTATTACATATAGTAAATATATATATAATGGCTTGCCACTTTTGTTAAAAAAAAAAACAATGTATCTCAGTAATCACTACAAAATTCTATCTCCTAGCATCAGGTAAGCCAATTCTATTCTCAATTAGCCGGCCTTTACAATATGATACCCAAAGGGTATTTATAGATATACAAAATTCTAACTTCACTTCTATTTTAAGTCATCCACCCATTTAGGAATAAAAATTTCTTGGAAACTCAAATTGATTTGATCTTGAGTTCTTACATTAGACATTTGGTTGGACTAGAGAATATAAAAACAAAAGAGAAACATGCCATGCACCTCGAAACTGTCATTGCCGCATGCAATAGGCACAGAAGAAGAAAATCATGCATGTAAGAGATTTATGCATGTGAAGCTGGATCTACAATGAACTCATCATAACTGGCGAAGACTTGTTGTAATATATCTATTTTTGGCCCATCAACCCAACTATCTTCAAATTTAATCCAGTCCAATTCTGCTACAGCAAACCCTCTCATACCTTTTATCTTTGTCAGCTCTCTTTTATAAGCTTTTGTCTCCTCTTTGACATC
This sequence comes from Sequoiadendron giganteum, assembly GCA_007115665.2. Lineage (NCBI taxonomy): Eukaryota > Viridiplantae > Streptophyta > Pinopsida > Cupressales > Cupressaceae > Sequoiadendron > Sequoiadendron giganteum. The sequence goes on from CM021102.1 coordinate 245,562,875, forward strand.
CATTAGTCGATCTATCATCAAATCTTCTCCATCATCTTCTTTCTGCATGAGTCCTCTAAATATTTCATCCCACTTCTCTTTTATCTGACTCAAAGGCATGCCTTCCTTGGTTAATACATTAACATCCACTATGATAGAAATAACCACCTCTAGCTCCTCAAACTGCTCAGTCAAATTATTAACAGCATCTTGAACCTCATTCCTATGTTTACACAAGAAGTCTATTCTAAATCGGAGTATACGAGAGGTCTTTTCCATGAAATCTTTATTATCTTCCTCAAGTATTGACTGTTCAAGAAGAGTAGTCAAACGCAATGTATTAGCCTTCTCCAATTTTTGACTATACTCTTTATACTCCTCTTCTTGTTTATCTGATGCTTCAATATATTGCTGCATTTCTCTTATCAACTCTTCTGTGCTTTTGTAAACCTAAAAACCCTCGACCAAAACTTCACCTACCTCCCGATTCAACTTGTCTACCCATCTGTCTACCATCTCCACTTTGCCTCTTACCTGCACCAAATCATCTACCTCCTTTTTGCTTAACAAAATTGGAGTCTCAATGGCCGTCACCTGTTGTGATCTCGAAGAGGAGACACTTTTCAAAAATGAATGCAATTGATCAAACTGAGACTTAAGCTCATCTTTCTTCTATTTATCTTTTAACATTCTTGATTTAGTTGTTGAATCCACCACATCAATAGGTTCATTTGTTGATTCCTAGTGGGCCTTCCCAAGTTGACAATACTCAACTGGTAATTTTTTAACTGCATGTCCCCTACCTCCTTTTCTGTCATTGGCATGGCACACTCAGCAACAATCTCTCCCTTGTCTGTGAGTCTGGTATAGTGTAGAATATTGGCCTTCTTCTTAAGCCTCTCTTGTTCAATCTCCTTCATCATATCCTCCCAATTGAGAGGTTGGGAAGGTGTACTATTCTTTTCTATAGGTCCATTTTTAGCCAAGTGGGAGCACATGGAGTAGTAGTCATCATAGACAAAGAGGAAGCAATAGTAGTAGTAGAAGGTGGCTGCACATTTACTTGGGGTTGAGAATCACCCCTTGATTTCTCTTGTTGTTCTTGCACCACATGCATCTACACAAGCCTTTCAGCCTCTTCCCTATCTTTTTGTTCTTGTATCGTCTTAGCTTCCTCTTCTTTCTTCAACCTCTCTTCCTCCAATCGATCTCTCTCCACTTTTTCCCTTTCCAATCTTTCCTTCTCTAATTTTTCTTTCTCTAGAGCTTCTTTTTCCAGTTTCTCTTTCTCTAAAGCCTCTAGTCTTTCTCTCTCTAGTATTTCTGCCTCTAAAGCCTTAAGCTTTTTAGCCTTTTCTTCTTCTTCTTCTTGTTTCTTAACAAGCTCTTCAGCCTCTCTTTCCTTTCATTATTGTTCCACTTCTCCTTCCTTTTGGCCAGCTTCCTCAGCAAGTTTTAACTTGGCAACCAATATTTCTTTCTCCCTCCGGTTTCTTGCCTTCTCTTCTTCAAGGTCATGAATCTCTTGTATTAGTTCCAACTTGTCATTCTCTTCTTTAATCTTGAGTTCATATTCTTGTTGCCTTTTTTGTCTATCTACTTCATCAGCTGCTGATTTTGCTTCAATTTGTTGTTGTTGTAGTATGGAACCAGTCTCTGCATTCATGAAATTTTTCTCCTCTATCTTCCTTTCTTTTGCATCAGCATCCTCTCTAGAGGATTATTCTCTTGCAAGTTATCTTCTGACACTGTCTCGTTTGAATCTGTTCCAACCTCATGAATTTCCCTCTCCACTTCTTTTCCCTTTCCAACTTTAGCCATATGATGAAGAGCCCCCTTTTGAACTTCTTCACTCTGCTTCTTTGCAAGTGGGACTTGTATGGAAGATTCACCTAATGCAATTGTTGATATAGTAGATCCTTTATGAGCATCTCCTTCTTGTATTTCTACTTCATCATCTACTGCTTCAAGTTCTATCTCTTCGATATCTGGGGGAAAGAACTCCAAAGGCTCTTTGGGAGGCTTCTTTCTTTTGATTCTTTTATACCCTTTCCCCTTTTTAGGAGCTGGTCCTTGAGGCACTTTGGTTCTTAACACCAACCAGTTAACACTTCGATCCAAGACTGTTCTTCCTATCTGTTTAATATCAATAGTTTTCTCACTATCCTGGTCAATCGGATCCAGGCTCTTAGTTCCTATATGTAAAGCCTCATAAGATGGATCTAATACAATTCCATCATCCACCAATGTGTCAGGAATATCATTTTAACTCCAAATTCTAACGTGAGTGCAATAGGTAGTCTTTCATAATTCTTTTTCCTTAAATCATACTCATCTTGTCGGTCACTCCAAAATTATTCTAACAAATTGAAATGTTTATCAAACACAGAAGGAAACAAGGCACACATCTTACCCTTCGGGTAAAAATACTTACGAGTTGTGTATAAACCCAATTTCAATTATATCAGCTCACTGCAAACAACCTTTGCTCCTACCAGATGTTGACAACCATACTCACCCAACTTCATGGGAAACTTGTGACATCTTGTCTTATGTTTTAAACCAAACAAAGCATTAACTCCAAGAGCCTGATATACAAACTCCATCAACACTATTTTGTTATTACAACATCTTGGAAGCAAATGCGGATGGCCTTCAAAACCAGCTAACCTGAAATATGTGAATATGGGGTATTGGATATACCAACATCCCCACTCAGCAATGAAAGCCATGGCTTGCTGACTCAACCTATACCCTACATCTCCATTCAATTAATTAATGACTACATATATGAATGCATCATTGACTCTTTTGAATTGAGTCTCAACAACTGGTCATAATTCTCCCACACTTTCTTCTATCCATCCAAGACTCCCATTATTCCTACTCTGTTTAAACCTGAAAAGATACCCAACCTTGTTGCTGCATACACAATGTAAGAAGTCATAAAGAAGCATTTAGTCTGCCTGATGCTGGTCATTTGATCATGAATAGCATTTGACACAATCATCGACCAATCAAACTGATGGGCTCCTTTTAAGATTTTCTAGATGAAAGGAAACATCCACTCCTTGAACTGAAATGTATCTCTCTTCCCAAAAACTCTAGACAGCATCATGATTAAATCTGATACGTCCTTATAGAAATTTGCCCTCTTTGGCTGGTCTGCAAGCTTGCTTAAAGATTTCTTCTCCGTCTTCAACCACTTTTTTTAAAAATGAGACTTATTGGACTCTTTATAATTACTATATTTCTCCAAATCCTCTACCTCATCCAACTGCACCAAGTTCTTAGGATCTGGGATATTAAATATATTTTGAAATGCTTGAGGAGTGAGATCAATGATCACATTGTTTTGTGAATCCATGCATTGTCTAGTTGCAGGATTGTAGGCACTGGCTACTATAAACATCAACTCTGGGCATTGGATAGATAAAGTAAATAAAGTGATATGAGCCAAACCAGACTCAACAATCCTCTTCATTCTAGGCATTGCATACTCATTGAATGTTTCAATATATGCCTCCTCACAATTGTACTGGCCCAAGTTTGTGTCAGTGATGTCTAACCAATCAGATTCCACTTTGCTCACTTTCACAATAGGACTCTTGTGATTTTACCTCAAGGTATAAGGAAATTATTCAAGCTTGATCTTCTTTGGTTTAGGCGCTACCTTTGATGTCCCTGCAGGCTAGTTTCTTTGAGAAGCTTCTCCTGATGTTCCCGACATCTTCTTAGTTTTCCTGCAGCAAAATCTCTAGTTAGATTCTTGAATAAGCATCCCAAAAATATGTTTTTAAACTTATACCTTTCAAAGCCACATTGGAGGTGGAACCAACCAGCAAACATCTAAATAACCTTCTTTTAATATACTGTCGGACTCGGAGTCAGAACTGGAATGGACACTCTACTAATCAGAAGCGGACTCGAAGTCTGAAGTGAAATAGTGATCGGAATCGGAATCGGAATGGAAACTGATTTGGTTTCCGGCAGATTTTATGTTTTCATATTTGGGTTCGGTTTCGCTTCCGCTTCCACTAGGTAAACATTTTTATAAAAGACATCCAAAACTCTAAATCAATTTTGATCTCACTTCTGACTAGATTGACCATGACATCATCAAAGATTTTATCGATTTAATGCATAACTCCATGATTAAAGCTAAGGTCATATTAAATGAAAAGAGGGCTTAAATATATCATGAAATCAACCATGCCCATATGACCATGGGGATGACTGTATTTTAGGGCATCATATTTTAATTAGTTTAAATGCAATCACCAAAACACATGAAACCCTAATCTAGAAAACATGACAAAATTAGGGCATGGATTTAACCCCTCCTAATTTACCAGATTGAATGCGCGACGAAACCCTAAGCAAAAACAAGATTCAACTTAACCCTAACTCATTGTAAAAAAATGAATTCAATCTACCTCATTGTGAAAAACCCTAACTAAATCTACGTATTAAAAACCTTAACCCAGCATGCGGACTCGGAGTCAGAACTGGAATGGACACTCTACTAATAAGAAGCGGACTCAGAATCGAAAGTAAAATAGTGATCGAAACCATAATCGGAATGGAAACTGATTCGGTTTCCTTCATATTTTTTCTTTTCATATTCGGGTTCGGTTCCGCTTCCGCTTCCACCAAGTAAACATTTTTTATAAAGTAAAGCTTCTTACTATAAGCAGAGTCGGAGATGAGATCGAAGATGGAATTGACACTAAACATAAAAGACATCCAAAACTCTAAATCAATTATGATCCCGCTTATGACTATTTTGACCATGACGTCATCAAAGGTTTTATCGATTTAATGCATAACTCCATGATTAAAGCTAAGGTCATATTAAATGAAAAGAGGGCTTAAATATATCATGAAATCAACCATGCCCATATGATCATGGGGACGACTATATTTTAGGGCATCATATTTTAATCATTTTAAATGCAATCACTGAAACACACGAAACCCTAATCTAGAAAATACGACAAAACTAGGGCATGGATTTAACCCCTCCTAATTTACCAAATTGAATGCACGACAAAACCCTAAGCAAAAACAAGATTCAACTTAACCCTAACTCATTGTAAAAACTTGAATTTAATCTACCTCATTGTGAAAAACCCTAACTAAATCTACGTAGTAAAAACCTTAACCCAGCATGACACAATCACGACAAAACATGAAAACGATTATGCCCTAACTCACTATAAAACAAGAAACGCAACACAAAATCAAGAACAGCAAACAAAAAGAAAGAACACAAACACGCAAATCTTTCAAGAAAGCGATTTTATTCAAAGATCCAAATCAAACAATATGAACGAAGAACACAAAAGCAAAAAAAAAGAAAAATGAGAATAGAACCCTACCTCGAACACAAGACCTGGCTAACCTTCTGAATTGATTCGCAACAATTATCTCCTTCTCCTTCAATCGATTCGCTCAGATAGACTCCGCAGCAGCTCTATTTCACTCTTCAAGTTTTTAACAATGATAATAGTGATACATTTAATCCTTAATGAAGGTAAAAATGAGAATTTCTACCTACGCGAGCAGCTGTCATTAATGCATTAAATGCAGTTTAGGCAGAGTTGGGACTGAAAGAGAACCAACACTTCACTACAGTGTGACTTCAATCAAAAATTCAATGACCTAGAAAATGGCGGGGGCATAATCGAAATGGAAATTGGTCCGAAAAATTAAGAAATTTCGCAACTCCATTCCCATTTCGGTTCCGGGTCCGCTAACAAAGGGAAAAGCGAAAACCAAACATGAAAAGTAAAATAAAAGACCAACACAATAAAATTTAAGACAAGGACTTATACTAAAACAAAAAGTTCAAAAGCGGAGGTGGAGATGAGATGGATTGTGATTTTGCAATTTTCAATAAATTCCAACTTAACACCCACTCCAGTTCCGACTCCGATAAAGACAAAAGTAAAAGGCCAAAAAGAAAGACTATCGGGATGGGAATCAAAATGAGTTTTGAAAGAAATTTCAAAACCCGATTTGTTTCTGCCTCTAATTTCGACAGACTAAATCAAAAAATAAAACAAAGTGTTGAGAGCAAAAGACTCCAAAATTTGTTTGAAAAACAACAAAAGATAAAAAAAAACAAAAAGGGGGACCCATTTTGACCAAGGAAATATATAGGGTGGTTATGGAAGGCATAACACCTCAACCCTTCAACCTTAATCCCTCTACCCCTATACCCTCTTAATCCTTGAACCCTCAACCCCTAAAACCTAATCCCTCAACCCCTATACCCTCTTAATCCCTTGACCCTCAAACCCTAATCCCTCAACCCTCAACCCTTAAACCCTAATCCCTCAATCCCTATACCCTCTTAATCCCTCAACCCTTCAACCTTAATCCCTCTACCCCTACACCCTCTTAATCCTTGAACCATCAACCCTTAAACCCTAATCCCTCAACCCCTATACCCTCTTAATCGCTCAACCATCAACCCTTAAACCCTAATCCCTCAACCCTTATACCCTCTTAATCCCTCAACCCTCAACTCTCAACCCTTAAAACCTAATCCCTCAACCCCTATACCCTCTTAATCCTTGAACCCTCAACCCTCAACCCTTAAACCTTAATCCCTCAACCTCTATATCCTCTTAATCCCTCAACCCTCAACCCTTAAACCCTAATCCATCCAACTCCTATACCTCTTAATCCCTCAACCCTCAACCCTTCAACCCTAATCCCTCTACCCCTATACCCTCTTGATCCTTAATCCCTCAACCCTCAACCCTTAAACCCTAATCCCTCAACCCCTATACCCTCTTAATCCCTCAACCCTCAACCCTTCAACCCTTCAACCCTAATCCCTCTACCCCTATACCCTCTTAATCCTTAATCCCTCAACCCTCAACACCTATACCCTCTTAATCCCTCAACCCCTATACCCTCTTAATCCCTCAAACTTCAACCCTTCAACTTTAATCCCTCTACCCCTATACCCTCTTAATCCTCGAACCCTCAACCCTCAACCCTAAAAGCCTAATCCCTCAACCCCTATACCCTCTTAATCCATCAACCCTCAACCCTCAACCCTAAAACCCTAATCCCTCAACCCCTATACCCTCTTAATCCCTCAACCTTGAAACCCTAATCCCTCAACCCTCAACCCTTAAACCCTAATCCCTTAATCCCTATACCCTCGTAATCCCTCAACCCTCAACCCTCAACTCTTCAACCTTAATCCCTCTACCCCTGTACGCTCTTAATCCTTGAACCCTCAACCCTCACCCCTTAAACCCTAATCCCTCAACCCCTATACCCTCTTAATCCCTCAACCCTCAACCTTTAAACCCTAATACCTCAACCCCTATACCCTCTTAATCCCTCAACCCTCAAACCCTAATCCCTCAACCCTCAATCCCTATACCCTCTTAATCCCTCAACACCTTAATCCCTCTACCCCTATACCCTCTTAATCCTTGAACCTTCAACCCTCAACCCTTAAACACTAATCTCTCAACCCCTATACCCTCTTAATCCCTTAACCCTAAACCCTCAACCCTTAAACCCTAATCCCTCAACCCCTATACCATCTTAATCCCTCAACCCTCAACCCTTCAACCTTAATTCCTCTACCCCCATACCCTCTTAATCCTTGAACAATCAACCCTCAACCCTTAATCGCTAATCCCTCAACCCCTATACCATCTTAATCCCTCAACCCTCAACCCTTAAACCATAATCCCTCAACCGCTATACCCTCTTAATCCCTCAACCCTCAACCCTCAACCCTCAACCCTTAAATCGTAATCCCTCAACCCTCAACCCTTAAACCCTAATCTTTCAACCCCTATACCCTCTTAATCCTTAAACCCTCAACCCTCAACCATTAAAGCCTAATCCCTCAACCCCTATACCCTCTTAATTCCTCAACCCTCAACCCTCAACCCTTAAACTTTAATCCCTATACCCTTTGAATCCCTCAACCCCTTCAACCTCTACCCTATAACCTATTAATCCCTCATCCCTAAGCCCTAAACCGTTAAACCCTAACCCGTAAACCCTCTACCCTCTACCGCCAATCCTCTACCCTCTACCCTCAACCCTAATCCCCCAACCCTTAAACCCACTTAGTAAACTCTCTACCCTAATCCCTCAAACCCCTTGACCCTTAAACCCTCAACCCTTAAACCCTTAAACACTCAACCCTAAACCCTCGACCCTCAACCCTAACCCTTTAAACCTTAAACTGTTAAACCCTCTACCCTCTACCCTCAACCCGATAATCTCTACCCTAAACCCTAATCCCTCAACCCTTTATCTCTCAACCCCTATAACCTCTACCCTATATATTGGACCCTCAACCCTAATCCCTCGACCCTATACCTTAAACCCTCTACCCTTTACCCTATACATTAAACACTCAACCCTTAATTCTCAACCCTCAGCCCTCAATCCCTCAACCCTCAATCCTTAAACCCTAAACCCTCTACCCCTTACGTTGGACCCTGAACCTAATCCTTCAACCATATACCCTCAAACCTATACCCTAATCCCTCTACCCTCAACCAAGTAAATCCTTAACCCCAAACCCTTCAACTCTAAATGCTTAAACCTTAAACCTTCTACACTATACCCTCAACCAAATACCCTCTACCACCAAACCTATTCCCTCAACCCTCAAACCTTAAACCCTAACACCCTAGAAACCATCAACCCTATAGGTCCTCCACCCTAATCCCTCAACCCTATACCCTAAACCCCTATCACTTTCTCTCTATCTATACATCTCACCTCTCCCTCCTTCCCTCCCTCCCACACTCTCTAATTGTCTCTATCTATCGTCTCCCTCTTTCTATGTGCCTCTCATTCAATCAATCCCTACCACCCTCTCTCACTCCCTATATCCATATCTCTTTATGTCCCTCACACTCCATCCCACTCTCTCCCACTACCTCTCTCTCCCTCTCTCTCATGTCTCTTCCTCCCACCCCCTCTCTCTCTAAGGTCTCTCCCTATGGAAACCTACCTAGGTAACTCTCTCTTTGTCTCTCTCTCCTCTCTCTATCTATCCCTCCAACCCTACCTAGATAAGTCCCTCTCACTCCACCCCCCTCTTTCTCTACCTCTATCAGGTCACTCCCTCTCACACCCTCTCCCTCTCTTAGGTCTCTCACTCACATTCCCTCTCTCTCCCACTCCCTCTCTCTCACACTCCATTTCACTACCTATCTCTCAAGTCTCTCCTCTCACCCCCCTCACACTCTCAAGTCTCTCCCTTTCGCACCCTACCTACATAACTCTCTATTTCTCTTTGTCTCTCTATCTCTCTTCCCCCTCTCGCTCTCCCTCTCCCTCAATTCTCTCTCTCCCACCCCCCCTCTCTCTCTCTCCCTCCCTCTATCCCTCCCACCCTACCTAGCTAAGTCCCCCTCACTCCAACCCCTTCTCTCCCACTCCCTCTCTCTTAAACTCTCACTTCGACCCCCTCTCCATCTCTCTAGACTCTCTCTAAATTCTCCCTTCATCTAAAGACATACATAAATGCATACATACAAGCATAATACATTTGTACATATAATCTTACATCCATAAAAGCATACATACATACATGTACATAAAAATATATCAGCATACATTAATATATTAGCATTTAAGATAAAGTAAGACATAACACGAGTGCGTTATAGTGCGCTCACATTATGGGTTAGTAGACATGTTCCCCACAAAAGCAAAAACCATGTCAAAGTGAGATATAACGGCTCGCGTTATAGCACGCTCGTGTTATATCTTGCTTTGAGAACTACCAAACTTTAAGCTTGGTATTGCCTTGGAATTCCAGCCCAAAGGTTTGGAGGGCATTCCCAATGACCAAAGATGTGTTTTTAAAAAATCCACCATATTTCTCATAATCGAGATCGTGCTCACCGTCAGGATTGCACGTGGTTCAATATCGAAAAAATCGAGCACATGGGTAATGTTGGGTTATCTCTTAGCTATCCAACGATGTAATTTTTTTCACGTTCTGAAAATGTTAAGTCTTTCATCCATAATTTATTTTATCTATATGTCTTTTTTTTGCCAAAAAGCAATGTTTGGTATTTTTTTCGTTATAAATTAACCGTTCATCAATTTTTCAAATAAATTACATTTTTAGAAACTAGACTCCATTCTACAAAATTAAAAAATTAAAAAAAAAACAAATCAATTAGTTTCCAAAATTTGTAGGGGTAGCACGACCAAAATTCTATTTTCAGGATATGTCCACTTCGCAAATTAGTAAAAAATAAAATATTCATTAAAAAAATATCAAAAAATTGTGCATCAACTACATACTGTTAGCTAACTTCTGACCATTGCGATTTTAAAATACTAAAAAAAAGTTCACCGTACGAGGGTCGTACAAGAGTTGCTATGTTATGTTTTTTTGACAAAAACACCACCAATTTGTGTACATCTCTCATTTGAACCCCTTAATCTCAACCATTTTCAAAATAAATTAGTAGTTTAGAAAGTAGACTCGGAGCACTTGAATCGTTCTTTTTGTTCCATCTCAAAATTTTGAGTCTAAGTATCCTCAATTTCACGTCCAAGGTCAGTATTTCCTGATTTAAGAAAAAAGTTGTCCACTTAAGTCCCCTTTTTGGGAACCATCTTGGTGCACTTACCCAAATATCTTTAACAATCTTCTTCCTCTAATCTTCCCAAAATATTTCCTCTTTCAACTTTTTTAATATTAGTTAGGTCCCTTTTTTCTCTATTGGACTACTTACCTTCTCAATTCTAATTTTGTTTATACTCAAATCATATTAGACATAGGTTTATCTACAAAATGTATAGAATAAATTATGGTGATCTATAACACATTAAACACCTATAATAGATTATTGTGATAAGGATCCACCAACTCAAACTTAAATATTTTTCTCATTGGTTAACCTTGGGAGTTACCTACATTATCTAGTTTTAGTGTGTAAATTCACTAGTAACATGCACTTGATATTATCACTTTTATATATAATTTTAAAGATAGGTGTCTCCAAATTTTATGTGGTTCCATACATTACCCCTCTTAGTACCTATAATTAAGTGGGTATAATTAATAATTATCACAATTCTTAAATACATGTCACATCATTCAAATAATTTATCATTATGGATAGTAAATAAAATGATATAGGTTCCAACTAACTATTTGGATTGAAAACATAGATACATGTGATGATTAAGAACACATGAAAATAGAATAGAAAATTAGGTAGATACATGGTGGAATACAGGATCCCAACTACTTAACACACGCTCATGGAGCCATAGTCCTCCACTTGGAGAATAATCATTTAAGTGAGTTTAGTAGGTGTAAAAGAAAAATATGTTTTTTAATTTTTGTCCATGACCTTTCAAGTGATTACAATGTAATATTTTGTTTAAGGCAAGTGTTGGATGATGTCTTTAAGAGTTCAAGAAAATTCTAAAGAGATATTTTAGCTTGTGTGGATTGAAATTGCTACATGAGATCGCATTCTTTAGGGTTATTAGAAAAAATATGGGATGAAGGGGGAAGATTAAAATAGTATTATCTCGAGAAGGGAAGTTGGGATTCATATATTTTTTATTATTTCATTCAATGTCACATTGGGTACATGACTTTAATTGTATAATTTAATGTATGTTAGCGGAGGAGAATTGTTTGTATTTTCTATGACATAAATTAGTCTAAATTTGTTTTGTGATTTTTTTAATGTTAAATTGAATGTTTCTTTGAATGGTGTATTTTGAATTTGTGTTTAATGTGATTTTTAGTTCAAACTATGTACATTATTTAATTATTTTATTAATATATTTTTTTTAATTGTTAACATGCAGTGGCCCTTTCAACATGGAGAAAAATTTACTAGTAGCCGATGACTTTACTATAGAGGATTTCTTACATAATGACTAGACTCAAAACCCCTTACCTCAACCTCTCCATATCATAGCCCACCACCACAAAACCCCACACCTCCACCCTCTCCACCTCCTAACCCCCCACGTTCTACAACTGATCAAACTCAGTTATGAGAAAAAATAAATGCAAACTTAAATATCACTCAAGAAAATATCAATTTGATAAAAAATGAGCCTAACATTCCCCCCATCTAGCATGATTTGTATCTTCGATGCAAACTGTTGTCGACTTTGATTGATCCATCAATGTAGATTTAGATAGTTTTCACCAATGGAGAGAAGAGAGGAGACAATTTTATGCATATGGAATATCTTATAAAGAGAAACAAGACCTTCAAATTAGCAAACAAACCATTGCCTAATATTTCATTAACCCCCATACTGACCAACCAATTCCACCCAATAAAAAAGGAATTGCAATTAAATGGTGTAGGCACCCGCAGATAGCTACACATTTTTGGGAGGGATGCTGGATGGTATTTAATACTCCACCACAATGCCAATTGTAAGGTGCCCCTTTATTTAAAAGAAATTATGGGTTGAGTTTGAGTTGGGTAAAAAAACCCAATTATTTTGATATGAAGTTATCAGGGAGTTGGGTGTGAGGAGCACATGTCGATCCTCAACGACGTTCTCTGAATCCACCAATTTTTCTCCTCCATCTCCTGGTCATGGACTGATCCTCTTTCTTAAATTTAAATTCAAATTTTGACTAATTGGCCTCATACACATTCCCACCTCAAGTTGACAAAACACACATTTGGTGCAATTTTATGTTATGTTATATTATTTAAAGGCATTCAATGCATACATTGTAGATAGCCAAGTATCATTTAGAATCCTCTCACCTAGCAAATTTAAGGAGTAATCAATAGTGATACACTTGGATCTGGTGATCTAATAAGAGTAAGGAATCTGCATACACCATCTTAGGATTATTTTTTCTATCTTTGAGCTTTATCACATTTATAAAGGTTGATTGAGTAGAACTTGTAAGTGGTCTCCTTGTGATATGATAGTCCTATCAAAGTATTATTAAATATTATCAAACTTGCTAACATTAGAAAAGGAAAAAAAACATAGAGGTGTAATAGGTGGACAAGAGAGTATAATTCTATTGTGCCTAGGGTTGAATATAGACTCAAAATACTAATACATCATCACAATATTATCCTAGACCTATGATTTCATCCTTTGATAGAGTATAGATCCAATAAAAATCCAAGGCAAATATCATATTGTCATTATCTATTTTAGACCTTGAGACGTTTAGATTTTTTTGAAATTCCAAATTTATATATGTTCTTCTAATATGGAGCTCATTACCCTTATCTTCATTTATTTTTTCAAAGTAGCAAGCACATTTGTCTAAGTTATCAATCACAAATTATCCTTAGTTAAATTAGACTAGTTTTTGCGTATTTGTATGATTGTGTTAGATTAACCTAGGTTAACACTAAATAGACCTTATTTTATATTTTAAATAGATATTAAGATAAAAGGAAACCTAAAAAAATATTAATGTCATAAAAAATAAAAAAGATTTTCAATAATTATCCTATTTGTTACAACATTAAATTTTATTAAAAAACATTTTAGATCTTGAGATTGTTAGAAGATTTTATGACTCTCACAAAAAGTTATTTTGTGTGTAATGAATTAATATTTTACTTATAAATTATTTCATTTAATTTATTCATGTAATTACATATACAATTGTATATATTTAGATGAATGATAAAACATGGATGAATGTCCATACCTTATTCTCTAAAATTATCCATATAATTGTACAAAATTAAGAACATGAAAGAATATAAAATATCTATAACTATTTGTTTATAATACAAGTTAATAATAACACTTAAATAATGATAACTGTTACAAATATTTATAGTTATACATTAAATATAATTATACAATATTTTAGAAAAATATATATATATATATTGAATTAAAACAGTTTACAAAGAATAAGAGCTACCAAAAAGTAGCTGAAAAATACAAACATTAACAGACCATAAACACAAATCAACCTTAAGAAATCCTTTGAAAAACTTGTTAACAGACTGGAAATAAAATTTTAAATATTTCTACTTATCAAGTAATTTCAAATACATTGGCAAGCCGATGACAATTAACGCCCATTTCGATATCAAATGGCATTGCTGTGACCATCTCTACAAATAGAGTAGAAATCAATATTTGAATTTTGATCCACCATTGACAGATGAAGGAAATAAGATGGCAGAAAAACGACTAAAGATATACTGAGCACTAAAAATCAAAGAGAACAATTCCATTTGTATGTTGAATTCTGGTATAACCCTGAAACAAAGAAACCCAAACAATAACATTGAAAGAGTATTATTGGATCCTGTGAATTATTTGTAGTTACTGTGAACAAAAGATAGCATGCATGTTTGGATATAACAGCAATAGAAATGGAGTATAACGAAAACAATGGACCTAAAACCACCTTCAGATATACGAAAAATTGTCAAACCATTTAATTTTATACTCGTGTACAGTAAACCAGCCATGATTGAATTTTCCTCTTTTCATAGATTTCAGAGTACGAAGAAGCGAGCGACTGGTCTGATCTCAACTTAGTACAAGACTTCATTTTCGTAAAAACCCTAGTTTTAAATCCTACGAATAACTGAGAGCATCCAGCAGAGCTATTCGGGCGGCTACCACAACTCTAAACAGTTCGTTAATCTGAATTTCTAAGGGAGCCATACTTTCTTCCAATTCTGCGATGCAATTCTTTAAACATACCATCGACTGCCTCAATTCCATATCCTGCCCTTCGTCTAGCAGGACTGACTTGCTATTTACTAGCAGATGATACACCGCCCGGGAAGATGACTCCACGCCATGCAGCTCGTCCAGCAAAACGCGGCCGGCGCCTTTATTTCTACGCCTTTCGAGCTCTTTCTTTACTTTAAAGTGAAGGGTTTGAAGGGCACAGGCCCAGGCGGAGTGCCCGGCGCAGGGCAGCGGCAGGGAGCGCCTCGATTTGCCTGAAAGGGCGATGGTGAGAAGGCCACACACGAAGACAGTAAGATCCTTGACTGCGTGGATCGGTTCCACTAAGTCCGCTCCTGCAGAGGCAGCCACCCGCTTTTCGCCTATTCGCCGCAACATGGAACTGCAATTCTCCAGCCGAGATTTGCTCTGAGCTTTGGCCAACGACTCATTGAAACTGCTGAGGGATTTTCGGGCCCTGACTAGCTGCCAGGCGCCGATGGGGCCATTAAAGCAATGAAGCACGAGGTGAAGCTTTTCCTGGCACTGCTTGATGTCGCTCATTTTCTCACGCAGAGCGTTGCATACGTCGAGGAGCTTCACGGTATCATCGAGGATTTCGTCCATCCACTTTGAATTCTGCCGCAGGACTGCTTGTTGGATTTGTGGAAAATTTTCTTGAAGCTCTCTATGCATCGACAGGCACACGTCCAGCCGACGCTCAGATAGTTCTCAAACCCCTGCAGCCGCTGGAGCTCCGCGCAGAGATGGGTTTCCAAGGTCTCGTGCTCCGAGTTGGCATCAATTGCAGGGTATATTGTCGACGAGGAAGACGATCTTGGAAACTTAAAGCAAACTATAAGCCCTGCAAGCCTCTCTTTATTTCCTTCTTCCCCTTCTCCTCCGATCGACCGTGGAAACTTTGAGAATACTGTAAGCGTTGAAAGCGGCCTATTATTTCCTCCTTCAGATTCTCCTCTGATCGACCGTGGAAACTTAAAGCATTCTCTGAGCCCTGCAAGCCACCCATTTTTTCATTATTCTTCTCCGATTGACCATGGAAATCTTGAACATAATTTGAGCCCTGCAAGCCGCTCATTCTTTCTTTCTTCTTCTCTACAGATGGAAAGTGAAAACTTAGAGAAAACTGTGAACCCTGCAAGCCACCTATTATTTCCATCTTCCTCTTTACATCAGATGGAGAATGGAAACTTAGAGAATACTGTGAGCTTTGCAAACTACTCATTATTTCTTTCATCTCTTCTGATCCATCATGAAAATTTTGAGCTTTTTGTAAGCCCTACAAGGTGCCCATCGTTTCTTTCTTCCTCTTCTCCTGTGATCGACCCTGGAAACTTTGAGCCTTTTGTAAACTCTTCGAGCCGCCCATTATTTCCTTCTTCCTCTTCTCCTCTGATTGATCCTAAAAGCTTTGAGCTTTTTGTAAGCCTTGCAAACTGCCCATTATTTCCTTCTTTCTCTTCCCCTCCAATTGACTCTGGAAACTTTGAGATTTTTGTAAGTCCTGTAAGCTGCTCATTATTTATTTCTTCCTCTTCTCAGATCGACTCTGAAAACTTTGAACTTTTTGTAAGCCTTGCATGCTTCCCATTCTTTCCTTCTCTTCTGATTGACCCTGGAAACTTTGAGTATATTGTAAACCCTGCAAGCCACCCAGTATTTCTTTATTTTTCTTCCCCTCCAATTTACTCTGGAAACTTTGAGCATATTGTAAGCCCTGCAAGCAGCTCATTATTTCCTCCTTCCTCTCCTCCTTCAATCGGCTGTGGAAACTTTGAACATATTGTAAACCCTGAAAACTTTGAACATACTGTATACCTTTAAAGCAGCCCATTATTTCCTTCTTCCTCTTCTCCTCTGATTGACCATGACAACTTTCAGCATATTGTAAGCCCTTAAAACTTTGAACATACTGTAAGCCCTGCAAGCAACCCATTGTTTCCTTCTTCCTCTTGTCCTCCGATCGACAATGGAAACTCTGAGCATTTTGTAAGCCCTGCAAACTTCGAACATATTGTAATCCCAGCAAGCAGCCCTTTATGCCTTCCTTCTTCTCCTCCAATCGACTGTGAAAAGTTTGAGCATACTGCAAGCCCTGCAAGCCACCCATAATTTCCTACCTCTTCTCAGACTCAAATTGGAAATTAGAAATTACAAACAACACATTTCAACTTGCTCCTACAGTAATTTTTTATTGAAATTTAATATCAAAGTCAACATTTAACAGTCACAATCACGAGTTTAGGATTGAAAGCCTTAAATATACACATACAGATATACCTTTTTCAGTTTTATTAGCTGTAAGAATTCTATATTTGGCCTAGTCATAAAGACTGCACTTGTTATTCATCTCCATGACGGAATAAATATTTGTTTGACACTAAAAATTGGAAAGCATTCATCACCTCCGATGTTGAGATCATATGTTCCAATTCTAAAACAAGACACTAAGATCAGGTGTATTGCCTGCTCTTATCAGTAGAATATCTGAAACATGCTTCAATAAACCAAACGATATTAATATAAGCAAGAATGTGGAATCTCGTGGAGAACATTCCCGCGTCAACGAATCGATTCCCAGCGAATGCTATAGGTATTCAATTCTATTTACAGAGTTCTTTTTGTTTGCAATTATTTTAAAACTAACATAAATGTAGGCGTGCTGATTGGTCGGCAGTTGTGCCAACTCCTAGATGATGATTACTATTTTTAAATATATAAATTTTGTTGTTGTTGGCAATTGTGCTTGCAATTCAATTGGTTTTTTTTTAATATATGAGTTGTCTAACTTGATAAAAAAAAAATTCATATATAAGTATAAATCAATTTAGATTAAGTTAATTAGTTTTTTATTAATAATTTTTGTGTCTTCAATTCAATTGGTTATTTCTTATTTTTAAAAGCATATAAATTTGTTATCTAGAAAGTTTTTTTTTACTAAGTATAATGTTATAGTTGTAAAGGAAAATAACTTTTTTACTTTATACATTAGCATAAATCAATTTAGATAAATTTAATTAGTTAATTTTTTTAATGAATATTGCATTTATTAATAATTAAAAGATAATGTTATAAATATTCGAAAAAAAAGGTGGGTGAAAATAGTCACACTTCAAGAGTTCAAATGGAGTTATAGCATGAAGCAAAAAACAACAAAATTATGAAAGGTCATTAAGCAGCGAGAGCAATAACAAAGGGAGAGGAGGTGGGCCCTAATCATCTAGTTTGTCTCATTCATCGACAGGGTCTAAAGTGTCAATGGGGGATCTCAACCATCATTACCATTTTTATCACCATCTTATTTATCTTTAGTGGCAATTCAAACAAGAGAAATAGAAAGAGCTAACCAAGGGAACTTGCTAGAGTTTTCCCAACAACAACCCCACCACCAAAAGCTAGGGGAGAATCAAAACAACTATTAGTGGGTTGAGACCATCCTCGTTGAACATGATCTCCTCTTGCATGAGGTAAAGAGGCCTAAGAATGAGCATCTTAGTTGCCATGAGCAAATTGGATACATCCTTAACAATTCCCACAAGCTAAAGACCGGCCTCTATTGGAGGTGGGAGTCAAAGGAACCCTGGCAATAAAATAAGGGGCATTACCCAAGCAATCAAACATCACTTGGAAGTGAGCAACTTCTAGTGCAACTTTGTTCGCTTGCACTTGAATTTGTAGAAACATGTTAGAACATATCATGGCTTTATAATAAAAAGAGAAATTATGACAATAGAGCATCCAAAAAAATAGCAAAATTTATATCTTTTCAAATGCTAAAGAGAACCTCCACCCTAGAAAGCATGCCAAATATGGTTGTATCTAGAAGGAATTCTAGACCACTCCCCTAGAATAACACCATATGTTAAGAAAAAGGCTTGAAGAAATCATGAATCTAGGTCCAAGCAAGTTGAGCTTTGGAACACAACTATAAAATATGCTTAGAAGACTCCTAATGATCACAGAAAGGGCATTGTGGATATGGAATCCCTGAGTGGGTTAACCTAGAACCAATGGAAAGTACTTGAAAAAGAATACACCAAGAAAATGAGTGGGATTTGGCTCAAGAATGGTCAACCATATGGTGCAAAATATATGATACTAAACTAATAATGGAGATTGTAGAAGTAATCTTTGGTTCAAAATAGGCACCATTGACAAATGAGGAAAGAAAAGAGTATCCATTGTGAGGCTTGTAATTCCAAAATTTTGTATTAGGATACCATTTCTAGTATTTCTACCAACCTTGCAAGATTGAACTCTAATTTTGTGAACCATAAATTAGTAGGAATAACATCAATAACTATTTAAAAAGTTTCACAATCTTAATTGAAGAGATGAAACTTTTTCTTGACTTCGGGCTAGGTTAGAAAATTCTTGGTTACTTTGGAAAATAGGTTTGGGAGGGTCTTAACCCTCTTTTTTAGTAAATCTGAAAGCATAAACCCAAGGGGTCTTAGCAAGAGGATGATTTTGGACTAAAAGATAGAAGACTACCAAATCATTTGTCGACTAATAGAAAGACAATTATGAAAACTAATACCATTTTAAAGAAGTCAATGCTTTGTAGCTTCCCAAGATTTCCAAAGAAATTTCATCACAAAATTCCTTTGGATTTGAATAGTATCTTTCATTATGATAAGGGTGTGAAATCTAGTCCCTTTCCAAATTGGTCTAACATAAAGAAAACTAGAATAAATATAGTGACTAACTAAAAAATGTTAGCCTCATTACCTTCCAAAGCTATAATGATCTATTTGGCACACATAGCCAATTCTTGGCATTGATTGGAGACTAAACCCAACCTCTAGAATTGTGTAAGAGACAACAATAGTCCCATGCCACCCAATGGAAACCTCTATGGTTCTCAAAGAAGACACAAAGAAAGTCTCTAAGAATCTTTTCCAACTTCAAATATGAGGTTGTAAAAGGGACCCAACAAGAAGGATAAACATGAGTGGTTGTAATAATCATTGAATAAATATAAACTTTATTGCTAAAGATAAGAGTTTAGTAACCTAATACACCAACTTCTCATTTCAAGCTAAAATAGCTTTTCATAAAGCGGTTGAAGAATCTTAAAAATAAAAATAAAATCCCCAAAAACATAAATATTTCTCCATGCCCAATCAATTTCCACCCATAAGGGTCAAGCTAGGGAGTCTTAGGAAGAAAATAATTCCTATAACATTGAGTCTTTTTCCATAAGATATTGAAACTAGAGGCTTTACAAAAGATAACCAAGCAATAAAGTGTTGGAGAATGTCAAGATCGGAGAGCTCCAAATAAACTTCCACGAGCAAAAAAAATAAACTTACGATAGTATGTCTATCAATATACAATGAAGAGTGTATAATGCAATGA
The DNA here is from genome assembly GCA_007115665.2 of Sequoiadendron giganteum. Lineage (NCBI taxonomy): Eukaryota > Viridiplantae > Streptophyta > Pinopsida > Cupressales > Cupressaceae > Sequoiadendron > Sequoiadendron giganteum. The sequence goes on from CM021102.1 coordinate 245,582,915, forward strand.
TCAAGCCTTGCATATATAAGCAAGGATGAGGAGGTGAGAAGGTAGGAGTGAAACTCTAGCTACCCCTCCAAAGATGGGACATTTGTGAGCTCACTTGACAAGTGTGTGAACAAGTGTCAATAGGTGTCTCAAGTCATTAGGGCAAATGTCTCAACCGTAATATGAAGTGAGATAGAAGAAAAAGAAACCTAAGTAAACTTAAGGTAGGTGTGAATAGGTCAATCCTAGAAAGGTGATTAACTAACTAGGTATAATAATGACTCTATTTACACTAACACCCCCCTTAAAGTGCAACTTAGGGAGTAATGTATGCAGTAATGATGAGTCCTAGCTAGTCCATGTTAGGTACTCATGTACAAATATCTCATAAAGTGGAGTAAAGGAGAAAAACCCGGTGGGAATAAAAACCACTCTCCAAAAGAGAAATGATGCAATGAAATAAAATGTACAAGTGAGGAAGATATAATAAGGACTCATGATGACCTCCCAAGGACTACTTCTAGCATAAACAATGAATGTTCCCCCCATAGGAGAAAAAATAGAGAAGGTCATGTGACCCCCCATAAAATGTGAAGTGATGAACTCCATGTGAGGAAATGTGTCATCCAAAACCTAAAATGAGAAGAGAAACCATGCATCTTCCCCTCAAGATGATGCTTGTAGTGTTGGTAGATGCTCAACACTGGATTTTAAAGATGATCAATGATCACCAAATAAAATTTCTTTCCTTTGGAAGAAACAACAAAACAAATATGTGCAAAATGACTTCCCATTCCAAACAGGAATGTGCAAGAAGAAAAATGAATGCCTCTGAATGATGCACATGATCCAAAGACTAAAATGATACCAATTATGACTTTGAATGATGCTCAAAGATCTCCAAGCCAATGTTAATGTGTTATAGATGTTGATAATATGGATCAAGTGCCATAGAAGACTCTAGAAAAAGGACCATGGGTGTATGGTGATATCTTAGCCGATGTGAATTTGGTAATGTTGTAAAAAATGATAATTGAGTTGGATAAGTCAAATCATGAATTTTTGCACAATATGTCGTGATAGAAGCTGATGTAGGAAAGACAAGAGCAATATCCAAAGATGGAAATTATGATGCAACTTCATCAAACCTAATATCAAATAAAAGACGAAGGTCCTCAATAGCATCATCCAAATCTGCAAGGGTGGGTTTCTACAAGCAAAGATGTGATGTCTAGTAGATATGCATCCTAATTTGGAATGACAATAGCAATAACCTAATGCAAAGAATCATTAGAAATCATGAATGAGTCAACACCAAATTTAGATGTAGCAATAGGTGATATGGGAGATGAGATATCAATGCAAGTCATCTAACTACATTGTTCATCCCCAAATGTTTGTGTCTCATAAGATGCCTTGGTGATATTATTTTTTGCAAGCTCAAATAGTAAGTCAACAATTTTATGAGAGATATGAGAAAAAAATTAATCCACATGTTGATTTCTCCCACAATATTTGCACTTATTTTTCATTTTTTAGACATAGTCTAATTATAAGCAAAAAATCAATGTGAAATGCAAGATTGACCCTCGAAAATGATTAGTGCTAATTGTAGCCCCCCAGAATAATGTGCAAGAGATTTTTACAAGTTGTGAAGATTGGATACCAAATTGACTGTTTATAAAGCATGGTAATTTTTATAAAATGAAATATCTAAATCTTAATTTTACATGAAAAATTGAATTCCTTGTGAAATTTTGATAGAAATAAAAAAATATCTTGTAAAATTTCAATAAACAGGGTGAAATTTATGCCCCGTTGAAATTCTCTTACAATGTTAATTTCAAAGGTTTTAAAATACAATTAAATAGAAGAAAATAAGAAATGTCTCCACAATAAATGTCGATGTCAAAACCAACTTTCCAATGACTATTTACAATTAAAAAACCAACTCCCCATTTGCAAGTTATGCAAAAACGAAAAAAAGGGCCCCTTTACAAGATTTTGTCAACTCATAAAAAACACTATTTGGATGGCGAACAAATTTTTTTTAAAATAAAATGCCAAAAACATTAAGGAGTTGATGGATTCAAGATGCCTACCAAGTCTAGAAGAACACCAAGTCAAATATAATTGAGAAACTAGGAAGTGGCTTGGAGGTTGTTGGAGTTTGTTGCTTGCGCCTTTTTTTTTCTTCCTATGATGTTGCCCCAAATAAAAATTTGATTGATTCATTTGTGGATGTAAAGTATACATGCAAGTATTGACCAAGAAAATTAGGAGATGGCACCTTGGAAGATCCTTCTTTACTAGGCAGATGAATGCAACACTTTATGATGAGATATTTTTTCATGGAAGGTGTTGGTGACAAACGGGATGGCAAGTGTATCGACCCCAAGGCCCCAAATTTTATTTTACTTATTCACCTTAATCAATTTGAAAGTGGAGGCATGGAGGTATAGACTAAGTCTTTGTGGGGCTATTGGAGAGTATGGCACTGAGATGGCATATGAGGTTGCATGAGGCCTAGAGGGAGGTATACCCCAGTTGATTCCTTTAAATACAATAAAAAATAATGCAACAACATTTCTCCTTCAAATTCCCCAGCATACAAGCTTACAGAATATTCCTCAATTGATCACAATAGATGATACTTATCAATAATGAAAAATGTTGGAATAATCACCCACCAAATCCTCATAGATTGGTGAAAAGAATATAAGATCTCAATAAACCTCTACACTCCATAGGTGCCCACCAGTGTTGGTCAATGGGTAGAGATCAAACCAAAGGGGCACAATGGAGGTGTTGAGAGAGTCTTTGTAGGTGTGTCAAACAAAACACCTTTTCCACATTAGGAATTTTTCATAGTTGAACCAGTAATATCAACTACCAAAAAAGATGGCCCTTGGGTAGCAATAATTTCAAGCCAAGAATCTTTCACATTCAGATAGTCTCCAAAAAAATCCTGAAGAGCACAATGATGAAATTATTGGATTGATTCTCTTTTGGAGCTCTTTGTTCAAAAAAATTGTGAGACAATTGATAAGTATGAATCCTTCACAATTCTATTGAGAGTTCCTTTGTGGCTATGTGAAAAGTGGAGGGCGCTAAGAGGGTGTGGAATGCATGCAATCACCCCAAAGAGGAAACTATGTTAGACACATAGGACAACTGAGAGGGGGTGAATCAGTTGAACATTAAAATCTTAAGCCCTCATTAGCCATCAAACCCTTATTAATCATCAACAAAATGTAAACATATAAACAAATTCAATACCATACACAAGAGAACACCAAATTTACATGGAAAACCCTAATCAAGGAAAAATGATGGTGAGGATTAGCTCACACATATATGAGTAGCAACATTGAATACAATAGGCTCACTGCCAAAATGGATCACTTCCCAAAAGAGAGGAATGGCTCACTACCAAGGGCTCACTACCCAAAGGACTCACTGTCTAGAAAAACAAAGAATAGAAGAAGACTATTATAGAGAGATTCGCTATCTTAGAGCAACAAGAAAAATCAACCATAGTAACTCTACACCATTCACAACCTTCAACTCACTACCTCCAACAACTTCAAGAACATTGAAAATGTACACCTTCTACTCATTGCATTTGGTAGCCCTAAGTGTTGAGGCTCGCACTTAGATCATGACACTTGATCACATTTGCAACATACCACACTTGCACATTTTCCACACAAATTCACACTCATCTCCAAAAATTAACCTTGCTAATATATCCTCCACAACCTCAAAAACTTTTTCCATGTCGACCATATTGAAATGTATGCACCTCAAAAGTGCAACCACTAAATAGGTCAACACCAAACACTTTCACAGTGGAAAGAAGTGAAAACATACCATGCCAAGGGTTAACTAGGACCCAAATCTACACCAACACACTTTTCCACATTGCCAAAAACAACAAATAATCTTTGTAATTAGTGCTAGCACCCAGGTTGAACAAACCTACACTAACACTAACAAGTGATCACATACATGCCTCTCCAAATCTAAAAAAATATTGTGGACCACAAAGAAATACTTCACCACATCCACACAACATCCCAGAATATTCCATCATTAGAATATTATGTAATACCGGGCACCACAACCACCTACAATTGAGAACACTAGCATCTTGTGTAACCAACAACACTGCCACATGCATACAAATTACTAACCAACCTTGTGGAACACTTGAACACACAAAACTCCAAGGAAAGGTAGATACAAGAAATATTAGCATGTTCCTAAATCTACAAGACAAGAAACCTCAATGTGAAGAAATGTGGAGCAATTCCATTTCTCCCAGACAACCTTCTACATAGGCAGCCACACTGTCAAATACATCTTCCACTGCCTCACGATCTAGAACTTGAAACTCTGGATGTAGCACCTTTGAACACCTCTAATAATCACATCCAAACCACACAAGCATATCTTCAACCATGAATAAATGTAGAGCACAAAATTGGACACAGCATTCTCACACTACACACTTTTATTCATTTTTTTTCAAAAGCACTTGGAAACCAAGAGAGCCACCTGCATCAACAACACCACAAACACCTTCTGAACATATCTATAGCATCTACAACACCTGATCAATACCACAAACACTTCTCAACATGACCACACTAGATGTTGACATCAAATCACAACACTAATGACAACATAGTGCAACAACCTCCAACAATCTCCCTGATCATACTGGAGATTAACATCAATGTGACATCAAACCATAATGCATCCAAACTAGGGGTTGACATCAATCACAACACCAGAAAACTCTAAATATCCAACAATCTCCCCCTTTGTCATTGATGGCAACACCAACTCTGAAAACCATTAATCAACAAAAACAACTTTGTAACTCCAACACTCAGACAACTCTCCCCCTTACTTCGGTCTCTCCCCCTAACTAGGACATTCCTTAAACTTCTACCGCTTTCTTAGGCTTCACTCTCTTTTTCCCTTTCCTTCATTTTTCTCCCCCTTACTTGAGGAGTTTTTCAGACTTCAATTTCTCTCTATGTTTTTTAGACTTTATCTCTCCCCCTTTGACATCAATGTCAAAGGGAAATATCTACATACTTCACTTCAAAAAAATCCAACAAGAAACTCTCTCTCTCGATTACTTATGCTCTCTCTCTCTCTCCATAGCTCTCTACTGTTCTCTCCCCCTTAGGGGCACAAGATATGCTCCCCTTGATTGCATCAATTAAAACACACCACTACCTGCACCCCTTGAGAGGTAGCCTTCATCAATCCAAGACCAAGAATGTATCTTGAAATGCTCTCCTGGATAGATACACACCCTTATGCATCTAATTGGAAGGAGGGGAAAGAACCCCTAACTTATGTCAGAGATACTCAAATGTATCTTTTAGAAGATCCTTTGTGAAAATATATACAACTTGATCCTTTGTAGGAACATACTCTAGCTTCACCTCATTCTCTACAACTTTCTCTCTTAGAAAGTGATATTGGATAAAGATATGATTTTTCCTTGAATGCATTACCATTTTTTTTGAAATATTGATAGCACTTGTATTATCACACAAGATATAGATAGGTTCATCATATGACACTCTAATATCCTTCAATGTTTGTTTCATCCATAACACCGGCATACAACATGATGTTGTTGCAATATGTTTTGCCTCTGCAGTCGATGATGACACTGAATCCTGCTCTTACTCAACCAAGAAGCCATTTTCTTCCAAGAAAGAAACCACCTCCACTTGTACTTCTTCTATCATCTGCACAACCTGTCCAATCTACATGTGTATGGGTAAACCCACAAAAGTGGTTTACAATTCCAATGAGGAAGGAAAAGTTGCAAAAAATGACCCCATGAAAAAAATTTGGTTTTTGGGGGTTTGAGCGAACCCAAATGGTGTTTGATAGAACCCCTCTTTGAGCAAACCCATTTAATGTTGGGTCCCACATTTCCCAAAAAAATAATTAAAAAAAATGCTTGTGGAAAGGGGGTTCGAATGAACCCTAGTTCGAGCGAACCCTGAGGGATTCCCTAGAAACCCCCTTTTCCCCCATTCTCCCTCAGCACCAAAAAACTCAAAATTTTCCCTTCAAAGCCCGGTTGAGGATGAAAATGGAGGAGACTTCACAAACCCAATTAGATGATGGTAGTCCGGAACCAAGCTATCCAACGACTATAATTTAAATATGTTTGGTTTTATTATGTATTTTTTTTAGTTTGATTAAACATAGGTTTTCATAAAAATCAAGCTCTCTATTTTAGCACATGTGGAAAAATAGATTATCAAAATAAAATTATAAAAAAATATGTGAACTAGGTATTGATGTCCTTGATCCATAAAAAAAAAATGAATTTTGATACATACAAAAAAGTTATGTTTGTATATAATCCACCTATGTTTGAATTGCATTGGTTTGACTTCGAAACTTGATTAAGGAGAAAATATTCAATAAAACACTATGAAACCAAATGAAAGGGCTAGATATCGTAGTTACAAATCTAAATTAAAAAAAATAGAATTTTATCCTTCATGGAAAAAAAATTATGTTGTATACGAGTGATCACTTTTTTAAAATGTTGTTTAATGAAAAAAACTAGTTTTCAAGGAGATGGAAAAAGAAGTGCAATCTGATTCCAAAAATTTTGAAAAAATATTTTTAGAACCTATAGACAAAATGTCACAAATCACTAGTTTACATCATCTTCAAATTGCTCATGGTTTAGCACCTATAGGTGCCTGAAAGTGAATATTTAGTTAGAAACAATCAGTTCAATGTCCAATTTGGCAAAAAATTGTAAACTAGTATTGTGGGATCACCCATATAAGCACTCAAAGAGAAATCAGTATCCCTAGGATACCATAGACCAAAATCTGGAGTGCCCTTCAAGTAGTTGAATATCCTTTTAACTGCTGCAACATGTGATTCTTTAGGATGGGTATGTGCAGGATCATCATGGAAAAGATAGGCCCTTAAGTGGGAATGAAATTTCAGAAAATAAGAGCTAGACAACTTGACGTAAAATTTTGAATAAGTTATCTATATTATTTGAAAAATATGTAACAATAGAATTTGTAGAAAATTGAATGTAGTTTCTAAACTACTAGGTTTATTTCTACAAAAAATAAAAATCTATTTCCAGGAAAATTTGAAATTTCAATGTAGTAGTACTTAAATTTCAGGGAAAAAATAAGAAGTAGGTGTCTATTTGACCACCCTAACCACAATAAAATGATTATATTTTTTAATAAGACTTTAGATATAAGTAGGGGACTCATGTCCCGATGTGATGCATATTTTTTTGTAATTTTTTTCCAAGTAAATAATTAATTATAATTTTTTTATGACAACTTTTTAAAAATATAAAGACTCGTATGTCTCTAACCACCTTAACTTGGTCAAAAATTCATGAAATTCATTTTTTTATTTTAATCTTATATTATGCAAAGCATAGAATGTGAAGCATGTTTTGATTCAAAAAATATAATACCATTCAAGTTATAGATGTTTTTCAATTAGCCTAAAAATCAACACTTTAGTCGTAATTCAATAGAAAATGAATAATAATTATTTATTAAATTCAAATTAAAGAATAGTTTATATTGGTGGAAAGTTGAGAATCTCCTTTAAAAACCCTTTTCGTTTCATCAAACTTTGGGTAAAAAAAATCGTCAACCACATACCCATCATATTGCCACTTTTTGGCCCATCATGATCCTGCACATACCCGGATCTTCTTGAAATCTTTCCATAGGACAAACTGCATGCATAATATCTGGTCTAATAGTAGCAAGACATAGAATTCCACCAATCATTGATCTATACTTTCTCTGATCTATCATAGGATACTCATCATTTTTTCTCAACTTGCAATCAATAACCATGGGAGTACATACTGGTTTAGAATCCCCCATTCCAAACTTCAGCATTTCATTGACATAATTTGATTGTGAAATGAAAATATCATGTTATGATTGATTGATTTGTAACCCAAGGAAGGAATTCATCTCCCCAAGCATTGGCATCTCAAACTCTTTTTGCACCTTCTCTGCAAATCTCTTCCACATACCTTCATTTCCTCTAAATATTATGTCATCAACATACACAACCACAATCAGGATCTGATATCCCTCAACCTTCAACTAAATGTTGCTATCTACAATACCCTTTTTGAATCCTTGCTACAACAAGTATCTATCCAATATTGCATACCAAGCTCTAGGAGCTTGTTTGAGTCCGTACAATGCCTTTTTTAATCTGCAGACCATATCAATATCTTTTGACAATGAGAAACCTTCTATTTGTTCAATGTAAACCTCTTCTTCTAACTCACCATTCAAGAAGGTAGACATAACATCCATTTGATACACCTTGAAGTCTTTATGTGTTGCAAAAGCCAAAAAACATTCTAATGTCTTCCATTCTTGCCACCTGTTACTTTGATTTTTGGTCATTACTTCCAAAACCCTCATTTTTTTCTCTTAAGTACAAGCTTTGTCAATATTTACTTTAGGTTTATGAAATTTGGCGTATGTTGACATCCCTTTTGAAATCTATGTTTTTATCCTCTATTTTGTGCCCCCTTGTATTGTTGGTTTTCGGTGAAGTTATCATAACCCTTCTAAACACTGAAATCTTTGTGGAAAAAGTATGTCTGAATATTTAAAAGTTGTCGACCTGTACCAAAGGTTATATAACTTTTCAAAAGTCCACTATTGAATAAAGGCTAAAGGGTGAAAGGAAAATTCTATGTGTTTTCAATATCCTCAATAGGTTTGGAAACCATTATCTGTCTCCAACAAGGTTTCACAGACCTCCCCTTTTTCTGATTATATAAGTATCTTATTTAAAAGAAAAATGAGGGCAGTGAAGTATAGAGTTTTTGTAAGTGCGACAGATTTTAAAGGTCTTTCTAGAACCATTCTTAATGAGTGATGTCAATACAATAAAATGCTTGATTAAGCAAGTGTAACCACTAAAACACAAATGTGCAGGAAAATAATATAAACAGGTATCATTAGTAGATGCACGGTAACAAATTAAAAGGGGAAAATACTCAGATGCAAAGAAGAACACGATGTTGAAATACATAAGCTTCATATTATATATATATATATATATATTCGGTGTTAGAAAATGGTATTTTCATTTCAAAACAAGAAGTTATCCATATATTTCTTCAAAACATAGAGGACAAACATAAGGACATGTATCCCCTCCACCAAGGAGCAAGTGCTCAATCTGGGTAGGCAAAAATAGGTTCTCTTGAGACTACACAAAGTGGGTGAATAGCCCCATGTCATTTTGTTCTAGCCTTGCATGAAGAATATTTATCGCCTCCTTTGTAACCTCATGTTGGATTGTAGTGGTAATGCATACGACATCACCTATGAGGTCAGTTTTGGGAAAATGGCTTAGTCCTCCAATGGCAGCCCATACCCTCATCAGATATTCAGGATGAACTAAGTACTCCACCACCCTTATACCCCAATCACGCTTACCTGAAGTGCAGACTACATTGTCTATGAAGTGTTCCAGGAGCTCTGCATTATGGACATGGACACGGTTTAGAAATTTCTCCCCAAGAATCTTGTGTAGTACATCTTCTTCCACATAATTTTGGGTCATGAATACATATCTCAATTGAACCGTCAATAACATGTGGTAAAAATTGCATTCTATGTCCTTCATCACAATGAAATCGTTCCTTGAAGAAGCATCAATCTCAACACTCGCCATCTCTGAGAATATAATTCAAATTATGGAACTGAAGGTCTTTTTCACTAAATTTATAGAAATTAGGTAGCATATATGAGCTGGAGATTTATTTGAGACTAGGTGAATGAAAGGGCAATGATGTGGCTCAAAGATTAAATGCTGATGTGATAAAGATTTATTACAAATCTTGGTTTTTCTATGTAAAATTTCAAGTTTCCCCTTAATTTGGATGTTCATACGTATAAAATTATGAAGATATGTATTTTTCATTTAATTCGAGCTCTAGAAATTACACCATTTACAAGTACAGCAAGCCACATGAAAGGATTGTGGACAAGAAACATTTCGATTGAATATCAAATCTTACCAAAGAGGAAATGTAATAATGGTTATCCCTAATCATTAATTTTCTTATTTTATCAGATTCTTTAAGTGAAAAATTAGTTGGCAAGAAACCATCATTCGATCCAATGACCGTTATTTTAACCACCAAGATTCAAGATTGAGGTTTTTCCTATAAAATCATATCAAAATGACTCTGCAAGGGTTCGAATTTATTTGATATACACTATGATGTAATTGAGGGGAAATAGAACATATTTTTGGTAATTGAATTATGATTTTAGATTGCTCTAATCTTTGAGTTATGAGTTATGGGTATAGTGTTTGTCGAATTAGTCTATTGGCTAAATTGATAATGTAGAATTATTCTCTATGTGGGATAACTTCTCGATGCTATATTCATTTATTTGTGATCATATCAGTTCTTTAATATTATATTCACAAGCCATTATTGTTTAGCTTAGTTAATGGATTCTTTAGCTCAGTCACACTAGTTTCATATTGATGAATTAGTGTCTATTTACCTTTCTTCTCTTTCTGGTAAAAAGCATTCAAAAGATGGGAATACTTAGAGAGAGGGTTTTACCTTGGTAATAATTCAAAGGAAAATCACAAATTCACTTGTGATCTTTCCAGAGTTGTTAGCAATATTAGTCTTTATATCCTGGGCTATAGAGTTTTTATTTTAATATTATAATAAGGGCTAGTTCATTCACTAATAGATTTTTGGCAACCCTGTTGGGGATACATTGAGTAAAATATTTGAAGGTCATCTTTGGGTCATGTATCAAGATGGTGCTTCCGCATGGGAATGTATTTCATGTACTACAGTTGGATCCAGATTGGATGCAAGTTGAACATGAGTATATTATTTCTCAATTAAATACCCTCAACTAGAGATAGAGAAGGAATGTTGTAGAATACATGAGAGAAAAAATTGTTTTGGAAGAAGAACTAGCTCAACGAACACTGAGGATGGTAGTGGAATGACCTCCAAGACTAGAATTTGTGTATTATGATAATCCACCCCCTCATCTGAATCAATGCCCAAATCCTCCTCCCACTCAACCTCCACCCAAGAATTGACCTGGGGTGTGACTTCCTTTTTACTGCTGGAAGGGAGTTAGCGGCTTTGAAATTTTATGGCTTCAATTATTTCAAACCCTTGGGGTAACTTGTCAAACCATTAGCCCTATCCCACTATAATGATTTACCGTACAACTCAAGGAAGAATTTTCCAAAATTATCTGGCAAGAACCTACAAGATCCTGAGGAACATATCTTGGCTATGACAGTTGTGAGTGGAATTTTAGGAATCCAAGAAGAAGATGTTTTTGTGAGACTGTTTGTTGATAGCCTTATTGAAAGTGCAACAGAATGGTTCAAGGGTCTTGAAAAGGGATGTATAGCTGGTTGAGGTATTTCAGAGAAGAAATTTATTGGCCATTTCAAAGATGTAGTTAATGTCACTTCTTTATTATGACATTTTTTCCAAATTATGAAAGAAGAGAAAGATTCTACCTAAGACTTCATTGATCATTTCAACTAGGAACTCCAACGGATTCCACCTCTTGAACAACCAAGTAAGCTAATTGAATTTCACATATTTGTGTCTACATTGCATCCTGAAGTTTAGCTTATTTTAAAAAGGGATAAAATTTGTGGGATTGAACAAGCACAATCAGAGACAATAAACATTAAGGATGACTTAATTATTTCTGGAGTATGGAAACAATATTATATTAAATAATCTACTTCAATCTTGGAATCACCTAAGTACATATTTTTTAATCATCAAAATACATTAAACTGATCTTGCCCTATCGCTGAGAACACAAATCTAATAGTTTTCGATCTTGAACACTTCTGAAATCATAACAAGGTGAGAAAGGGAAATGAAGACGAAATCTTGGATGCTCAAGTATATAGTCTAGATTCTACTGGAATAGAAGGAGATCCTATTTCATCAAGTGAAGAAGAATATTTTCTCCTCGAGTAAGACATGGTCCCACAATGCACTCAGTTTGTCCTAGTACTCCTTTTTTTTTATGGACACTCGTGATTCTCATGGGAGATATCAGTTATCAGATTCTTTATGTAATCTTGAATATGAATATTTTATGTTTGAAAGTATTAATATTGAATCCTTGGACAAAATGAATTGAGAAGATGATAATTTGTATTCTAAGGATAAGGTTATTGTAAGATTCATAGATATCAGGCAATTCACTAGTTCACAGTCTGATTCAAAAGAGTGGGATACTAATCTCACTCAAGAATGGTGTTATGAGGGTAACCTACATGATGAAGAGGAAAATGGGATAGAGTGGAATAAATGTTCAAATACCCTGTTCATTTTTGACAAATCTTATCAAGTAAGGAGCAATCCCATTTTTGAAAAATCAAATTGTTATCTTCATGATGATGCGACAAGTGAAGTTTCCTATTGTATGAATGTCGATAATGTAGAGAATTATAAATCCATAAAAAATGGGGATATATGTGAGTTGAAAAATCAAGATGATTGTGATAGGATAATTCACGAACTGAAAACATTGTTGATACAGTTGCACCCTATCATTGAAGAGACTAATGAGGAAGGGCAACCCGTTAAATCATCTAAGTCGTCAAGGAAGGATCAAAATCATGCCTATGAAGAAGAGTCCATTCAAAAGGTGAGACCTTTAGAAGATGCAATACATGACAAGATAAGCACTGTATGAGGTCGCATTCCTCTGAAAGAAGTATATGATGAGAAGTGGTTGTTTGGGAGCATAACGATTGGTAAGGTTTTCCTTAATGGACTCAGATCTTTATGGGAAAACTTATTTTGTGCCACCCTCCAGAAGCTGCATGGGAACACTGGCTTTTTCAGGTCCGATTCATTCTTCTCTAGGCTAGTTAATAGTTTTGTATGAGTAGCTTCCCTCCCCTTTGGTATGATTTATCATACCGTGTACATAGTCTCAATATTGGTGTCTTAGTTTGTGTTTGTGTTTGTTTTATCTTTTTGGTTGTTTAATTTATTTTTTATCCTTTCCCTCTCACATGAATATGTTTCCCAATGGATAAAGCACTAGCCTTTGAAATGCATTACTGGGTTCCTGGCTACATCCTTGCAGTCGTTTTTCCCAAACAGAGCCATTGTTAATTCGGCTTTAATCATTTCTTCCAAAATCATTTTTTTTCCTCCTAAGTACAAGCTTTCTTGATATTTCCTTTAGTTTATTAAACTTCGACAAACACCACTAGGGTTGTTATACTCCTCATTATGTTGGAATCCCTTTTGAAATATATGGTTTTATCCTTTGTTCCATGCCCCCTTGTATTGTCGATTTTCGGTGAAGTTATCATAACCCTTCTAAACACCAAAAGCTTTGTGGGAATAGTCTAAGTTTTAATATTTAAAAGTTTTCAACCTGTACCAAAGGTTATATAATTTTTCAAAACTCCACTATTGAATAAAGGCTAAAGGGTGAAAAGGAAAATTTTATGTGTTCTCGGTATTCTCAATAGGTTTGGAATTCTATGATAGGGTTTGACAAACCTCCCCCTTTTCCAATTATATAAGTATCTTATTTCAAAGAAAAATGAGGACGGTAAAGTACAAAGTTTTTGTAAGTGTGGAAGATTTCAAATGTCTTTCTAGAACTTTTCTTAATGAGCAATGTCAATACAAGAAAATGTTTGATTAAGCGAGTGCAACCATTAAAACACAAATGTGCACAAAAATAACATAAAAAAATATCATTATCAAATACAATAACAAATTAAAAGGAGAAAATAATTAGATGCAAAGAAGAACACGACGCCAAAATACATAAGCTTCATATGATATATATATATATTTGATGTTACAATATGGTATTTGTGTTCCAAAGCAAGAAGTTATCAGTATATTGCTTCTAGACACAGAGGACAAACATAAGGACGTGTATCCCCTCCACCACTTCTTGCAAGCACTCAATCGGGATAGGAAAAAATAGGTTCTCTTGAGACTACACAAAGTGGGCAAATAGCCCCATGTCATTTTGTGCCAACCCTGCATGAAGAAGAGTTTTCACCTCCTTTATAACCTCATGTTGGATTGCAGTAGCAATGCATATGGAATCACCTATGAGGCTAGTTCTGGGAAGATGGTTTAGTCCTCCAATGGAAGCTCATACCCTCATTAGATATATAGGATGACTCCACCGCCCTTATACCCCAATCATGCTTCCCTGAAGTGCAGACTACATTGTATATGAAGCATTGTAGGAGCTCTACATTATGGGCATGGACATGGTTCAAAAATTTCTACCCAAGAATCTTGCGCACTACATCTTCTTCCACATCATTTTGGGTTGTGAATACATCTCTCAAATAATTTGTCAGTAACCTATGGAACGGACTACATTATATGTCCTCAATCACAATGAAATCATTCCTTGAAGAAGCATCACTCTCAACACTCACCATTTCTAAGAATATAATTCAAATTGTGGAACTGAAGGTCTTTTTCATTGAATTTAGAGAAACCAAGTAGCATATCTGAGCTGGAGATTTCCTTGGAACTAGGCAAACGAAAGGGTAGTGATGTGCCTTGAAGATTAAATGCTGATTTGACAAATATTTATTACAAATATTGGTTTTTCTATGTAAAATTTCAAGTTGCCTCTTCATCTGGATGTTCACACATATAAAATTTTAAAAGATATGCATTTTTTATTTAACTCAAGCTTTGGAAATTGCACCATTTGCAGGTACGACAGGCCATGTGATGAGATTGTGGACAAGAAACGTTTTGGTTGACTATCAAATCTTATCGAAGAGGTAGTGTAATGATGGTTATCCCTAATAATTAATTTTTTTAGTTTATAGGCTTCTTTAAGTGAAATATTAGTTGGCAAGAAATCATCATTCGATCCAATGACCGTTATTTTAACCGCCAAGATTCGAGATTGAGGTTTTCCTATAAAGTTTGATCAAAATTACTCTGCAAGGGTTCAAAGTTCTTTGATATACACTGTGATGTAATTGAATTATGATTTTATATTGCTCTAATCTTTGAGTTATGAGTTATGGATATATTGTTTTTCAAATTATTCTATTGGCTAAAATGATAATGTAGAATTATTCTCTATATGAGATAACTTCTTGATGCTATATTCATTTATTTGTGATCGTATCAGTTTTTAATATTATATTAACTGGCCATTATTGTTTTATTCTTTGAGCTTCAGCATTAATGGATTCTTTAGCTCAATTGCACTAGTTTCATATTGATGAATTAGTGTATGTTTACCTTTCTCGGCTTTCTGGTAAATGGCATATTTTCAAAAAGATAGGAATAGTTAGAGACGGAGTTGTACCTCATTGATAATTCCAAAGAAAATCACAAATGCAATTGTGATCTTTCTAGAGTTGTTAGCAATATTGGTCTTTCTATCCTGGGCTATCAAGTTGTTATTTTAATATTATAATAAGGGCCAGTTCATTCATTAACACCGTCGTAGCAAAAGTCTCTTCAAAATATATTCCTTCCACTTGTGAGTAGCCCTTACACACAAGTCTAGCCTTATTTATAACAACCTTTCCATCTTCATTCAGTTTGTTCCTAAAAACCCATTTAGTTCCTATCACATTCTTGTTTGTTGGTCTTGGGACCAATTCCCAAGTCTAATTCTTCTCAATCTATCTCAACTCTTCTTCCATAGCTTTGATCCAATTCTCATCCTTGCATGCTTCTAGTAATATTTTAGGTTCTACTTTTAAAAGTAAACAAAAATACATTTGTCATAGTATCTTTTCTCCTTGTCAACACACCTTTTCTCTTATGTCAAATGATTTGATCTTCAGAATGATTCTTCTACACATACTTGTTGATGATGAAAATGACAAAAACAATGTTAAAACAAAATATTTCTACTCTATTTCTCCTGAAAAAGAAAGACAACATGTAGTAGCCTAACTCCCAAGGTCCTGGTAGTTGGTTCTCAACTGTCTGGTGTCACTCAATCGGTTCATGCAACTGTAATATTCAAGGGGCCTGCGTTGGTAACAAAAGATTCAAGCGATGACTCATTTTACCAAACTATTTTAGTAAATCAATGGGGTTTCAAACAAAAGAAAAAGATAGATCAAAGGGGTAAACCAGTAAGTATGAATCAAATTTATCTAGCATCCGGACATATATCTTCAAATAATGAATGTTCTTCCAATTATGGGTGCTGCCACAATAATGGGTTACACTTTTTGGGACATCCTGATTTTTGCTGAAATCACATATTTTTAGAAAATATAATGATTTAAGCCTTAAAAAGGTTCCATTTTAAGGGTTTTAATTGAAGAGGTTTTGATCAAACCCACTTATATCAAACCCCCTTGGATAGAAAGCCGCTAGTTTTAAACCATACCTGTAATGGAGTCTCCTCTACACCTATCAAAATGCTGATAAAAAACCACTTTTGATTTACCTTTTAGGGGATCAAATTAATATATTTAAAATTATTTTCTTGTAAACCTGTAGCGCTTATTATAAGCTTCCCAAAAAGTATAATTTTAAATATATTTAATTTTATTATTATATTTATTTTTTATTTCTTGTGAATGTAGGTTTTTCAATGAACATCGACGTCTTTATTTCACACATATGAAAAAATAGGAAAAGAGAGAAAAAAAATTCTTAAAAATCCATGTACACTAGCTATTGATGTCCTTATTCCAACAAAAAAAGAATAAGTTAATTCAAATGAATACAAAAAAATTTATGCAGATGAAAGTATAATATATCCAAATTATAATTACTCTGAATTAGAACATTAATTAAAAAATATATATGCAACAAAAAATTATGAAAAAATATCCATCCCCTAGATAATGGTTTGAAAACACTGTATTTAAAAATTATAATTGTATGCTTTCTATAAAAAAAGTTATGTAGCCGAAAATAAGCATCAGTTTTTGAAAATGATGTTTAGTAAAAACAAAAGTTAATAAAAACTACATAAAATAATTCACAATTTATTTTTTAATTTTTTTAAAAAATATAATTAATTTCTCAACAAAAAATATCACAAATCACTAGTTTGCTTCATCTTCAAATTCTTAATGGTTTAGCTTCTATAGGCGTACGAAAGTGAAGATCTGGTGAAAAATGTTGATTTCAATGTCAAGTTTGGCCAAACCCATTATTGTGGGATCACCCCAATCAGATCAAGAAAACCATAAGATAACACAATCTATAGCATAATCTATACCACTGCATACATTTTAGGTGCTTAATTAACTTCACAATTACACATCACAAATATTTCAAGGATTTCGAAACAACACACATTCATTCATCATCAAGATTATAGATCAACATACTTTAATAACTTCAATTCAATGATGATCTAACAAGATAATCCTTAAATCTGGTTTCTTCTAATGACTTTCATCACATAAGAAATTAGCATGCTTCAGCACAATCATTGGCATTCAGATAGATTATAACTTATCAGCCTTATCAAATAAGACAACTCAATTATAATACCATATTGCGTAAAACTTGTAATTCTATTAACTGTAAAAAGATTAGGTACAAAGTATCTCTGTAATCACTACAAAATTCTATCTCCTAAATTAGGTAAGCCAATCCTATTCTCAATTATCCAACCCTTACAATATGATACCCACAGGGTATTTATAGATATACAAAAGTTCAAACTCCACTTCTATTTTAGGTTATCCACCTTTTTAGGAACTAAAATTCTCTTGGAAACTCAGATCAATTTGATCTTGAGTTCTTACATTGGACATCCAGTTAAACTAGAGAACAAAAACTAGAAGAGAAAAAAAAAAGTCGGGCGCTCCAAAAACTGTCAGTGTTGCATGCAAGGGAGAAGGAAATCATGCATGCAAGAGATTTATGCATGTGAAGTTGGATCTGCAATGAAATCATCATAACTGGCGAAGACTTGCTATAACACATCTAATTCTGGCCCATCAACCCAACTATCTTCAAATTTGATTCACTCCAACTCTGCTGCAACAAACCCTTCCATATCTTTTATCTTTACCAATTCTCTTCTTGCAGCTTTCATTTCTTCCTTGACATCCATCAGCCGATCTATCATCAAATCTTCTCCATCATCTCCCTTTTGCATGAGTTCTCTAAATCTATCATCCCATTTCTCTTTGATCTGACTTAAAGACATGCCTTCTTTCGTTAATACATTTACATTTACAATGATAGCAATGACTGCTTCTAGCTCCTCAAATTGTTCAGTCAAATTATTAACAGCATCTTGGACCTCACTCCTATGTTTACACAAGAAATCTGTCCTGAATCAGAGTATACGAGAGGTCTTTTCTACAAAATCCTTATTGTCCTCCTCAAGTATTGATTGTTCAAGAAGAGTAGTTAAAGGCAATGCACTAACCTTTTCTAATTTTTGACTATACTCTTTATACTCCTCTTCTTGTTTGTCTGATGCTTCAATATATTGCTGCATTTGTCCTATTAACTCTTCTATCCCTTTAATGACCTCAAAACCTTCAATCAAAAATTCACTTACTTTTTTATTCAACTTATCTATCCATCTATCTACCATCTTCGCATTACCTCTTACCTGCACCAAATCATCTACCTCCTTTTTGCTTAACAAAATAGGAGTCTCAATGGCCATTAATTTTTATGATCTTGGAGAGGAGACACTTTTCAAGAATGAATGCAATTGATCCAACTGAGCCTTAAGCTCATCCTTCTTTTGTTTATCCTTGATCACTCTTGACTTGGTTGTTGAAGCCACCACATCAATCAAGTTCATTTGTTGATTCCTAGTGGGCCTTCCCAAGTTGACAATACTCAACTGATAATCTATTAGCTGCATGTCCCCTACTTCTTTTTCTGTCATTGGCATGGCACATTCAGCAACAATCTCTCCTTTATCTGTGAGTTGGGTAGAATGTAGAATATTGGCCTTCTTTTTAGACCTCTCCTGCTCAATTCCTTTCATCATATCCTCCTAATTGAGAGGTTGTGAAGGGGTTACTGCCCTCTTCTGCAGGTCCAGTTTTAGCCAAGTAGGAGCACTTGGAGCAGTAGTCATCATAGAGGAAGAGGAAGTAATGGTAGAAGGTGGCTGCATATTTACCTAAGGTTGAGAGTCAACCCTTGATTTTTCTTGTTGTTCTTGTAGTATATGCATCTGCACAAGCTTTTCAGCCTCTTGACTATCCTTCTATTCTTGCCTTTTCTTATCTTCCTCTTCTTTCCTCAGACTCTCTTCCTCCAACCAATCTCTCTCCACTTTTTCTTTTTCCAACTTTTCCTTCTCTAGAGCTTCTTTTTCTAGTTTCTCTTTTTCTAAAGCCTCTAGTCTTTCCCTTTCTAATCTTTCTGCCTCCAAAGCCTTAAGCTTTTCTGCCTTTGCTTCTTCTTCTTGTTGCTTCTTAACCAGCTCTTCAGCATCCTTTTCCTTTCTTAAACTTTCTACTTCTTCTTCTTTTTGTCGAGCTTCCTTTGCAAGTTTTAGCTTGGCAACCAAGATTTCTCTTTCCCTCTGGTTCCATGCCTTTTCTTCCTCAAGGTCATGAATCTTTTGTATTAGCTCCAACTTGTCATTCCCTTCTTTGAATTTGAGTTCATGTTCTTGTTGTCTTCTTTGTTTCTCCACTTCATCAGTTGCTGCCTTAGCTTTACTTTGTCTAGTTTTTAATTGTTGCTGGTGAAGTATAACATCAGCTTGTACCTTAGCATCAATTTCCTTTTATTTCTCCGCTGCCGCCTTTGCATCAAAATTTATTTTTGCATCCTCAAATAGCTTCCATTGATCTTCTTGTGTCAAAATATGCTCAATATCCTCCTCTAGAGGCATGTTTTCTTGCATATCTTTCTCTGACTCAGTTTCATCTGAATTTGTTCCAACTTCATGAATCTCCATCTCCACTTCTTTTCCTTTGGCAGTTTCAGCCATGCTATAAAGATCTCCCTCTTGGACTTCTCCTTTCTGTTGTTTTGTAAGTGGGACTTGTGTGGAAGACTCACCTAATGTAGGTGTTGAAACAACAGATCCTATTGGAACATCCCCTTCTTGTGTTTCCTCTTCATCCCCTGCTGCTTCAAGTTCTATCTCATCAATGTCTGGGGGAAAGAACTCTAAAGGTTCTTTAGGAGGTGTCTTCCTTTTGATCCTTTTGTATCCCTTACCCGTTTTAGGGCCTGGTCCATGAGGAGTCTGGGTTCTCAGCACTAACCATTGCACACTCCTATCCAACACTATCCTTTCGATTCGCTTAATATCAATGGTTTCTTCACTGTCCCAGTCAATTGGATCCAGACTCTTGGTGCCAATGTTCAAAGCCTCATAGGATGGATCCAATACAATTCCATCATCCACCAATGTGTCAAGAATATTTTCTTTAACACCAAGCTCTGACATGAGTGAGACAAATAGCCTTTCATAATTCTTCTTTCTTAGATCATACTCATCTTGCCGATCACTCTAGAAGTCTTCTAGCAAATTGAAATGTCTGGTAAACACCGAAGGCAACAAGGCATACATCTTACCCTTTGGATCAAAATACTTATGAGCTGTGTATAAACCCAACTTCAATTGTATCAGCTCATTACAAACCACCTTTGCTCCTACCAAGTGTTGACAACTATATTCACCCAACTTCATGGGAACCTTATGACATCCGGTTTTATGTTTGATCCCAAACCAAGCATTAACTCCAAGAGCTTGATACACAAAGTCCATTAGCACTATCCTGTTATTGCAGCACCTTGGAAGCAAATGTGGATGGCCTTCAAAACCAGCTAACCTGAAATATGTGAATTTGGGGTATTTACTGTACCAACATCCCCATTCAGCAATGAATGCCATGGCTTCTTGACTCAACCGATACCCTGCATCTCCATTCAATTGGTTGATGACCACATATATAAATGCATCATTTACTCTCCTAAAATGAGTCTCAGCAACCTGAAGAGACAATTGGTCATAGTGCTCTCATACCTTCTTCTGTCCATCCAAGGCTCCCATTATGCCCACTCTGTTCAAACCTGGGAAAATCCCCAATCTTGTTGCTACATATACAAGGTAAGAGGTCATAAAGAAGCACTTGGTTTCCCTGATCCTTGTTAGTTGATCATGTATGGCATTAGAGACAATCATTGACCAATAAAACCGTTGTTCACCACTCAAGATGGTCTGAATAAAAGGAAACATCCACTCCTTGAAGTGAAATGCATCCCTCTTCCCAAATACCCTAGACAACATCAAGATCAATTCTGACAATTCTTTGCGAAATTCTGCTCTCTTTGGCTGATCATGAAGTTTGAGCAGAGACTTCTTCTCTGTTATTAACCATTTCTTATTCAAATGAGTCTTATTGGATGTTTTATACTCGCTATACTTCTATAGGGCCTCTACCTTAGTTAGCTGCACCAAGTTCTTGGGATCCAAAATACTAAATATACTTTGAAACATCTGAGGAGTAAGATCAATGATCACATTATTTTGTGAATCCATGCATATTCTTGTAGCAAGATTGTAGGCACTGGCTGCTGTTAAGATCAACTCTGGGCACTGGATTGACAAAGGAAATACAGTGATATGGGCCAAACTGGAATCAGCAATTCTTTGTGTCCTTCCTGTTATATTTTCCCATTCCACAAAAGTTTCTTCATATAACTCTTCAAAATTGTATTGCCCCAAATTGGTATCAGTGATATTTGACCAATCTAATTCCACCTTGCTCATCTTCACAACCGGACTCCTATGACTATACCTCAAGGTATAAGGTAATTGTTTTGGCTTCAACTTCTTTGGTTTTGGTGTTGCCTTTGATCTTCCTACAAGCTTATTCCTTTGAGCAGCTTCCCCTGATGTTCCTGACATCTTTCAACTTTCCTGCAAGCAAAACCTCTAATTAGATCTTTAAATATCATCACAAAACATGCTTTAAAAAACCATGCCTTTCATATATGCATCGGAGGTGAAACCAGGCAGAAACATAATCTAAAACAATCTGTTTTTACAACACTTCCGAAATCGGAGCCAAAACCGATATAGATATTTCACTAGCAATGAACAGGCTCGGAGTCAGAATCAGGAAGGTGATCAGAACCGGGATTGGAATGAAAAACAGATTTGGTTTTCTTCAGATTTTTTTTTTTTATATTTTCATATTCTATTTCCATT
The DNA here is from genome assembly GCA_007115665.2 of Sequoiadendron giganteum. NCBI lineage: Eukaryota > Viridiplantae > Streptophyta > Pinopsida > Cupressales > Cupressaceae > Sequoiadendron > Sequoiadendron giganteum. Next base: position 245,605,144 of record CM021102.1, read on the forward strand.
CTGCCTCCGCTTCCGTCTAGGTTATCGTTATTTTGAAAGAAGACTTCTCATTATACGCGGAGCCGGACACGGGATGGAAATGGAATTGATACCTTTTGCAAAACAAAAATCTCAAGTTCAAGATCGATTCCGATCCCGTCTCCGCCTAGGTTGACCATGACGTCATCAAAGATTTCATCGATTTAACACATAACTCCATGATTAAAACCAAGGTCGTTTTAAATAAAAAGGGGCTTTAAAAAACACAATACTCATATGACCCTAGGGAACGACTGTATGTTAGGGCATCATATCTTAATCATTTAAATGTGATCACAGAAACACACAAAACCCTAATCTAACAAAAGACTATAAAACTAGGGCACGGATTTTAAACCTTTCCATTTTACTAGACTGAATGCTCGACAAAACCCTAAGTACAAACAAGATTCAATTAACCCTAACTCACTATAAATCATTAATCTACCTTACTGTAAAATCATTAAACCAACTAACACCATTTAAAACATAAATTTAATCTAACTTACTACAAATCAAAAATAGCATGACACGATCACGATTAAAACGTGAAAGCGATCGTGCCCTAGAACAAAAAGAACCAAAAACAAAAGCAAAAGAAACAAAGAATAACCAAACAAACAAACAAAACAAGAACCTACACAAACAAACTTACTAAGAACCACAAATTTCGTTAAAACAAAATGATTCAAAGCACGAGCAAACACAAAACACGCAACAATAAATAAATGAAGAACAACAACGATAAGAAACCCTACCTCGAACACAAAAGAACCCAGCTAACCTTCTGAACTGATCCACAAGTAATAATCTTCTCCTCATTTGATCGATTTGCTCAAATGAACTTCGCCACTGCTGCTCCTTGCTCTTCAGGTTTTTTAACAATGATAACAATGATACGTTTAATCCTTAATGAAGGTAAAAATCAGAGTTCTTACCTACATGAGCAATTTTCATTAATGCATTAAATACAATCGGGCGGAGTTGGAACTGAAAGAGAACCAACACTTCACTGTAGTGCGACTTCAGTCAAAAATTCAACAATCCAAAAGTGGCAGGAGCGGAATTGAGAGAGAAACTGATTCGATACTTTAAGAAATTTCCAAACTTCATTCCCATTCCGGGTCTGGGTCTGCCAACAAAACACAAAATGAAACCAAACAGAAAAAGTAAAACAAAAGACCGACATAATAAAACTAAACACAAGGACAAGACTAAAACCAAAAGTTGAAATAGCAGAAGCAGGGGCGGAATCAATTATGATTTTTCAAATTTCGATAAAGACTAACTTAAGGCCCACTCTGGCTCTGAGTCCGATGAAGACAAAACAACAGACCGAAAGAAAAGACTATCAGGATGGGGCCCGGAATGAGTTTTGATTGAAGGTTCAAAACCCGATTTGGTCCCGGCTCTAATTCCAACAGACTTAAACAAAAATAAACAAAGTGTTGAAAGGAGAAAGACTCCAAACTTTGTTTGAAAGACAACAAGAGATAAAAATACATAAAGGGGGACCCATTTTGACCAAGGCAAAAGATGGGGTGGTTATGCAAGGCATAACAAATGGCAACTCGGCTGGGAAAATGGTTTACCCATTTTCAAGATACCCAAGAAAAATTTCAGTCACCCAAAAACTACTTGGCTTATAAACACTTTAACTTGGATAAGATCAGATATATGTAGGATAAGTTTGAGCTAGAATCTCAGATGTATGTGCTCATGAGTTATTTCTAAATCTGAGTGTGTGCTTATATTGTGCATCATTCTTTGTAGATACTTTCTCTATTTGTGAACAACTATACCTAAGATTCAAGCTACATAGGTTGAGTCCTTTAACTATCATGCAGTAAAATCCTGGGAATTGCTCCGCTGCCAGATAGGCGTCCATAGCCCCGACGGAGATGCCTCTAGTTCTCTCAAAGCATTGCTCTACTCCCAGACAGGCGTCTATAGCCCCGATAGAGATACTTGATTACCCACTTGATATTGAGCTTTCCTTTTCTTTCTTTCTTTTCATTCTCTCTTTTTTTTTTAACTTCACTTGTGGAAATTCTTTTATGCATCTTTCTCAATACTCAAATTCAATGAATCTAAAATGTGGGTTGAGAACTACAATGGATTTTGTAATAGTATTGGAATCGGATTTTTCACTTGAATCAAAGGTAGAGTCATTCTAAAACAAATAGGCAATTACTCATGCAGATGTTCTTCTAATTTGGTGACAAATATTTGATCACAATTCATGAGATATTCACATTATATCTTCTATCCTTAATAAATTTTCCAACCCAAACTAGAATGATCATAAAACATAAGTTTCAGAATGAAATCCTTTTCAATGATGATAATGAAAGTACCTAAACCAATTTCTCTCCTAGTACCAATAGTATACTTTAAATAACAACCCCCTAACTTGAGATGAGAAAAATGAGGATCCCCAACAAAACAAGACAAACAAAACAAACAAACAAAACAAAGAAAGAAAACAAAAAAAAAAACCAAAACTAAAAACTAAAAAATAACCTAAATAGAAACTTAATTACATATGATACAGTATAGTACATTCTTTTTCAAAAACATCAGACCTTCTATGCACCAAAATAGTGCTTGAGAAACTGACCATTAACTGGTAATGGAATAGGCTCTCCTGTTAAGGTACTCAAACGAAAAGCATTCTCACATAATATTTCAGCCACTTGATAAGGAGCTAACCAAAGTCTATCAAACTTTTGGTGATCTCCCTTTTTTTCTCCAGCCTTATCCCATGATAACACAAGATCTGATATTCTAAAGGCTTTTATCTTCGCTCTTTTGTCAAACCAGCATTTAACAACAGCCTGATGTTTAGAGAATTGTAGCAAAGCAGCATCTCTTTGTTCTTCCATGTTTAATAAATTAAGTAGTCTAACCTCAATCCTATCATCCTTGGAGTAAAACTCCTGCATAAACTTTAGAATAGGTATTTGTAAATGAATGGGGAAGATTGGATCTTGGCCATAGACTAACTTAAAAGGTGAATTCCCTAAGGTTGCTTTGATTCTGGTTCGATCTGCCCATAAGGAAAATCTCAACTGGGTGTGCCAGTCCCTAGGGTTACTTTCTAACAAATTTTTTATAACTTCCAATAAGTTCTTATTTATGGACTCAGCCACTCCATTTCCCTGAGGGTAATAATTGGAAGAATACTTCAACACAATCTTATGTTCATAGGCCCATGAAATGAACTCGGCAGAAGAAAAAGCAAGGTCGTTATCACATACCAAAGTAAATGGAACTCCAAACCTGGTTGTGATGTTCTCAGTTAGAAACTTGATGACCACCTCTGTGGTACTATTCTTGTAAGGCAGGGCCTCAGTCCAACGTGTGCAGTAATCCATTGCAGTCAAGATGAATTTATGACCTGCAGAAGAATTTGGATTAATCACACCTACAAAATCAAGTGCCCATTAAGCAAATGGCCTTACCTCATATACCGGTTGTAGGGGCATTACAAGATTTCTTTCTCTAGATGTAGAAATTTGGCATACATGACAAGTCTTGCAATGTTGATGTGCATCTCTAAACACGTAAGGACAATAATATCATGATCTTAAAATATGATAAGCCAAAGCATCAGCAGACCCATGTCCTGTTCCATGCCTTCCATGAAACTCAACAATAGCATGCTTTGCTTCTTGCTGATCCAAACAGTGTAAATAGATTCCTTGAAAATTCTTCTTGTAGATGGATCCTCCCTTGAGCATATAATGAGCACCCTTCATCCTCAATGCTCTCCTTTGAGTAGCATTCATTCCTTCTGGACACTTGTTATTGAGGAGGAAGAAAACTAAATCTGTATACCAGGGATCCTTTGTGAAATGATTGAACCGTGTATTGTTGACATGTGATATTTCTATCCACATCAGCCATCACTTTTGACAATCCTTGTCCTCAAACAAGATTCATTGGGTGAATCTTCAAGTCAAATTCTTGTAAAATGGCCATCCATTTTCCTCTTCATTCCCCTAATTCACTTTGCATTAGAAGAGATTTCACAACTGGATCTAGAACTATGGCCATTACTTGACTTTGAATTATGTAATGCCTGAAATTCTTTATTGCTCACACTAATGCAAAGGATTTTTTTTCAATTGGTGAATACCTTACTTCTACATTCTTAAATGGAGAGCTCATAAAAGCAATAGGCCTCTCCTCATTCTCTTCTCTTCTTTGTGTCAAAATTGCTGCACATGAATGTTCAGAAGCAAAAGAATAAATGTAGAAGGGCTTTAAATAATCTGGGCTTGTCAAAATAGGTGCCTCAGATATAGATTTTTTAATTTGCATGAAAGCAGACTTAGCCTCTTCACTCCATTCAATCTTAGCATCCTTCTTCATCATTTCATTGAGGGGTTTGACAATCTCTGCAAACCCTATTATAAACTTCCTAACAAAATTGATCCTTCCAAAGAAAGATCTCATTTCCTTCTTGCTACTTGGCTTTGTCAATTTCAAAATGGCCTCCACTCGGTCAAGATCTATGGAAATCCCTTCTTCAAAAATAATGTGACCTAGGAGCTTCCCTTCAGAGACTCCAAATACACATTTCTTTGGATTGAGAGAAACACCATATCTTATACATTTCTCTAACACCTTTTCCAAGTCAGTAGCATGATCTTCTCTATTCTTAGAGAAGATGGTCAAATCATCAACATAGATGATTATACATTTCCCTATCAGATCTTTAAAAGCTACATCCATTGCTCTTTGGAAAGTAGCACCAGCATTGATGAGACCAAAAGGCATTCTTCTATAGGAAAACATGCCCCATTTTGTAGTGAAAGTAGTCTTCATCCTATCCTCATGACTTACAAGGACCTGATTGTATCCTGAATACCCATCCAATAAAGACATCATCTGAGATCCATTAACCTTTTTCAATACTTCATCAAGGGAAGGTAATGGATAGTTTTCCTTCTCAAATGCCTTGTTTAAATTCTTGAAATCCACACATAACCTGAACTCACCATTCTTCTTCCTTACATGAACTAGATTAGCCACCCAAATAGAATGTCTAACTGGAAAGATTATTCTTGCAGCCAAGAGTTTCTGCACTTCTTTTTGAATTAGAGGCTCAATTAATGCATTAACCGGGCATTTCTTTTGGAAAAATGGCTTAGCTTCCGGCTTGAGAGAAATCATATGAGTAATCACAGATGTAGCAAAACAGAATTCTCAAGTTCAAGATCGATTTTGATCCCGTCTCTGCCTAGGTTAACCATGATGTCATCAAAGATTTCATCGATTTAACACATAAATCCATGATTAAAACCAAGGTTGTTTTAAATAGAAAGGGGCTTTAAAAAACACAATACTCATATGACCCTAGGGAACAACTGTATGTTAGGGAATCATATCTTAATCATTTAAATGTGATCACAGAAACACAAAAAAAACCCTAATCTAACAAAAGATGATAAAACTAGGGCACGGATTTTAAACCTTTTCATTTTACCAGATTGAATGTGTGACAAAACCCTAAGTACAAACAAGATTCAATTAACCCTAGCTCACTGTAAATCATTAATCTACCTCACTGTAAAATCATTAAACCACCTAACACCATTTAAAACATAAATTTAATCTAACTTACTACAAATCGAAAATAGCACGACGCAATCACGATTAAAATGTGAACGCGATTGTGCCCTAGAACAAAAAGAACCAAAAATAGAAGGAAAAGAAACAAAGAATAAGCAAACAAACAAACAAAACAAGAACCTACGCAAAAAAACTTACTAAGAACCACAAATTTCGTTAAAACGAAATGATTCAAAGCACGAGCAAACACAAAACACGCAACAGTAAATAAATGAAGAACAACAATGATAAGAAACCCTACCTCAAACACAAAAGAAACCAACTAACCTTTTGAACTGATCCACAAGCAATAATCTTCTCCTCGTTCAATCGATTTGCTCAAATGAACTCCGTCCCTGCTCTTCCTTGCTCTTCAGGTTTTTTAACAATGATAACAATGATACATTTAATCCTTAATGAAGGTACAAATTAGAGTTCTTACCTACACAAGCATTTTTCATTAATGCATTAAATACAATCGAGCGGAATCGGAACTGAAAGAGAACCAACACTTCACTATAGTTCGACTTCAGTCAAAAAGTCAACGATCCAAAAGTGGCGAGAGCGAAACTGAAAGAGAAACTGATTTGATACTTTAAGAAATTTCCAAACTTCATTCCCATTCTGGGTTCGGGTCCACCAACAAAACACAAAACGAAACCAAACAGAAAAAGTAAAACAAAAGACCGACATAATAAACTAAACACAAGGACAAGACTAAAACCAAAAGTCGAAATAGCGGAAGCAGGGGCGGAATCGATTATGATTTTGAAAATTTCGATAAAGACTAACTTAACACCCACTCTGACTCCGAGTCCGATGAAGAAAAAACAATAGACCAAAAGAAAAGACTATTGGGATGGGACCCAGAACGAGTTTTGATTGAAGTTTCAGAACCCGATTTGGTCCCGGCTCCGATTCCGACAAACTTAAACAAAAATAAACAAAGTGTTGAAAGGAGAAAGACTCCATACTTTGTTTGAAAGACAACAAGAGATAAAAATACATAAAGGGGGACCCATTTTGACCAAGGCAAAAGATGGGGTGGTTATGCAAGGCATAACAATACTTAGGATTCTTAGGGATCTATTCCAAAGCTTCTTCCTCTTCAAATGTTATCTCCTTTTCTTTCTAGAATCTTCTTTTTCCTTTTCACTGTACAGGGGTTCATCAGATTCATATCCTTCTATCAACATAGAACTTTGATGTGGTTCTTCATCTACGTTGACACTTGCACTTTCAACAATATTCTTCAAGCTTTTGTTATAACATCCATATGCCTTTCTCTTTGTATAATATCCAAGGAAGATTCCTTGATCAAATATTGCATCAAACTTTCTTAAGTTCTCTTCATCTCTTTTGATATAGCATTTTCTTCCAAACACTCTGAAATATTTCATAGTAGGAGGCTTTCCATACCATAACTCATAAGCAGTCTTTGAACTATTCACTCTTGCTTGCCCTCTATTAAGAATGTATACTACAGTATGACTTGCTTCTTTCCAGTAGACATCCAGTAGATTTGTTTCCTTCACCGTGGTTATTTTTGCTTCCTTAACTATCATGTTCTTCCTTTCCACAACTCCATTCTGCTAAGGATTCCTAGGAGCTGATTATTGTCTCTTTATTCCATGATCTTCACAAAAACTATTAAACTCATCAAAGGTGAACTCACCACCTCTGTCATACCTCAAGCATTTTATTTTCAAATTTATTTCATTCTCAACCATAGATTTAAATGCTTTAAACTTATCTAGAGCTTCTAATTTTTCTTTGAGAAATGTCACCCAAGTCATTCTAAAATAATCATCTATTAATAACATGAAATGCATGTCACCATGAGAGATTCTTATTTTGGTAGGTCCACATAGGTCTGTATGCACCAACTCCAAAGGTCCTATGGTAGAATATTCTCTAGTTCTAAACCTCTTCTTTGTTTGCTTTCCAAACTGACACTCATTGGAGATTGCATTGATAGGCTTTGTAATCTTTGGTAGACTTCTCACAACATCAATAGAACTAATTTTTTACTAGGCTATCAAATTTAATGTGACCCATTCTTATATGCCATAGATAGATTTCATTGATTTGTGACATAAATCACTTAACACCACCACCTTTGAGCTGATAAACATTTCCTTCTGTCCTTGTTCCTACAGCAACCAAAGTTTCAGAGCTTCCTTTTCTGATTTAATAACCATCATCCTAAAACATAAAATTGTATACTATGTTGTACATTTGACCTACACTGAGAAGATTATATAGGAGAACCTTGACATAAAGAATATCATTTGTTTTATGCTTTCCATCAAAACCAATTGATCCTTTTCCATAGATCTTAGAAGATGTATCATCACCAAACTTAACAAGACCACCATCATACTTCTAAAGTTTAAAAAACTTACTATTATCACGTATCATATGATTTGAGCATCCACTATCAATTATCCAGTAGTTTCTCTCCTCTCTTTCACGAAAAATAAAACATAGTTCCTTCAATATTGTGACTTATTTTTGAAGCACTTTCCTTCATTCATCTTTTAGGATTAGTATAATTAGTTACAAAATTTACAGCCAAGGACAATAATTCATCACTATCCTCATCAAGATAGTCTGATTCCTCGTCATCAAATACACTATTATCTTTTTCAACATAATAACTCTTCTTGATAGATTTACCTTTATGATCCTTTATGTTTGTCATATGATTCCAAACTAATATCATACCTCGACAATTTCTTAGTTTGCTTAATAAGGTGGTTTTTAAGAAATTTCTTAGGATTTTCAAGAATATAGAAGGACTTAGCATATTCCATTATCAACAAAATCAGACCCTCATGTAATATAGGGTTCCTAGGGCTCTTTCTATGTTCTTTAATCCCATTTTATAGAGAAACTAATAGATAGTAAGGAAATGAGATTAACCTTTTGTGCCTAAAATGATTCAAGAGAATGAAATGGTATCCAAAGAGTGTTGGAAATATACGATCCAAAGAGAAGTACCTCATCAAGGCAATAGTTTTTTCCACCCAAATGGGCTTGATTGACTTATTTTCATACACTCCACAAGCCACTTTGACCAGCCTATTCCTCTCATTGTCTTTGAAAGAGTTTCATAGTAAAATTCGAGGATTTCCTATCTCTAAATTTTTTCTTCCCTCAGTTGGAAGACCAGTAATCCAACCAATAAGATCCTCTGTGATGTAAAATTTCATTCCATACACTAAGAACTCTTTCCTTCCAACCAATCATGAATGCTTTAGAAATCTGCAAATCAAATCCATGTAGCTTCTCAACATAAGGGGTAACTTTTCCTTCCATCAAGATTCTCTAGACCTTCTCATTACTCTTAGTGGCTTCACAAGTCACCGATTCAATCCTACTTCTATCTACCCCCATGGAAACCAAAAATTAAAGAAAAATATCACAAAGTAAAATCCAACAAAAGATGAAAGCCAAGGTACTCTACCAGAAACAAGAAAAAAGGATCCTTTGCAAACCCAAAATTTGTGGAGGACTGACTTTGAAAAAATATTTTTTCATAATTATCTTTAAATGTTGGTTCTTTTCATAATTTCCACTATCATTAATGGGAGTCGAGCTAAACTCATAGGGGAGGCCTTTTGCAATAATCATAAAATTGTGAATCACCTTGTGACAACATCTAAACCACAAAGTGAGCACCATCTTGTAATGATTGAACTTAATCATTAAGGATAATTTTAGCTTCAAGGGGTGGAGGGTCATTACAATCCCATTCACTAGGCATCGAAGTAACCCCAATATTTGTAAAACTATCAGCAAGTATATTTCCTTCATGAAATATTGTGAGATATAATAGACCTCAAAGGAATTTATAATAGAAAGAGAAACTCTAATGATATTCTCAATGGACCAACTTAGGGATTGAACTTTGTTGAGACAATCAATAATATTCAATGAGTATCCCTCTAGCCAAACCTTCTTGAATCCTTTGGACTGAGCAAGTTTCAAATCATGATAAGCTATAGATGGTTGAAATTTGTTGATACCTAATTAACAAGTCTCAATCTCCTACATAAACAATTGTTGATAAAATTACTATGGAGGTGTGGTTGTTAGGAAATAATGTGTCATAACCTAGAATCATAATCCATTTCATATATAACCCCATGATAAATAAACATGCATACAAGTAACCATAATGCATAGGTCAAATAGACAAGCCACAAGATAGCGCAAGATATACCCTAGGAAAACTCCCAAGAGGGAAAAACCTGACTTCCAAAAGCATCCATACTCCATCTTATTATTCAGAAATAAATCAATACAAGAGTTACAATGAATACCTCTAAAGCATCAAGCCTCTCCAATGCATCCTCATGTGTTCAAGCATGAATCCACACATCCCATGCCATGCTTCACATATGCACTCCTCATAAAGACTCAATAATGACAAGCCACTCACCCAGCCAACCTTAACCACTAAACATGTGCTTAGTTTTTTAGACTCAAGCTCACACAAATACAACCAAGTGGTAAGATAAAACCATGTGCCACAAAACCATGTGAACACAAAACCACTAACCCCTTATTTAATATTGGGTACTAATTTTTCACTTTTTAAATATTTCCCCAATATTAAATTATTATCACATGCCTCCCACACATTAAATAATAATACAATGTTACAATACAATATAAAGTGATCCCCAAATAATTACCTAGTGTTATTAACCACACCACCTAGGTGCATCACAACTAAATAATTATTTAATTACAACATTAAAATATATCAAATTATGTAATGGTGCACAACGTCATATCCCAACATTCTCCCACTTGTTGTATACATTGCATAAGGCATCAATACATGAAATGTGTCATCATAGCCATACATGAAACTAGATGAATCTCCAACATGCTCTCATGCTCCATCAAAATGCCTACAATAAAACCAAAGTGGTCACCATCTCAAGAAAGAATCCTCTCATTGCTCAACATGCCACCTATGGAAGAAAAGGAACATGCCAATGTGAAGTTGCACCAATCCAAGAACACAAGCATCAAATCCAAGTGATAAAAGAGGCTCCAAACAAGTTGTTATCAACTATAAAAAACATACATGATCAAAAATAGAATCTGCAACACATCCTAATATATCCAAGCATCCATACCTCCTAGGTATCAACAACATCAATAAACTAATGCCAACAACATATGCAATCCATAAACTACAATCACAAGCTCCATGTATCAAACCTATCAATGAAGAACATACATATCCAGGAACTCCCACTACATGGGTAATGTCAAATGATGTAATACCCCTCCGTTTTGTCCTTTTGATCAAATAGTGTTCTACGCTTTTATGTTGTACTTTCTGTTTATACCTAGACTATGGTACCTGGCTTCTATTTGACCACTATCTATAAAGTGACGTTAATGTTATCTTTTGATGTGATGGTATTTTAATATGATGTTATCTTTATGGCATGTTTTGAATTAACATAAATGGATATTCGAATTAATGATGCTTATGCTTTGGATTATATTAATATGTTAGATTTGTCAATTAGTTACACTATATTGGTGAAGGGGACGGCATCACATCACTCGCTTTCCTCTTCACAGTGTGTTTTAACTATGACATGTTTATGTATGTGGATATACTCTTTGTTCACAGGTTGACAGGTATAGGACATCGACTCCACCTGGTTTCACAGGTTTGAGCGTGTCCATTGCCCAACGGTATTCGATTGGGAGATAGCAGCTAGGTTTTTCATGCCAAGTCGTCACCCTAGTCCTAGTGTGTCGTCAGGTGTTGTCGGGTTGTGTTGCTTTGATTATTGTTCTCTCTCTTCATTACTTAATTTCAAGTTAGAAAAATATAATTGAATGGTTTTATGCATTTAAGTTGTTGATTAATTTGATATGGAATTATGTTAGTAAGGTAATTTATTTTATTATTAATTTAATTAAATTAATAAATAATTTAATTGTTGATTAAATCTATTTTATTAATTAATTAAATTTATGGTGTTGAAATAAGTTAAGTTATTTATTTTGAAGTTATTGTTATATTTTGTTGAAATTGAAAAATAAGAAAAATGATTTAAAAGTCAAATTAGAAAATTTGAATTCAAAATTGAAAGAGGAAGATATTTTCTATTTCTGTTTTCTAAAATTGATGAGGGTGGTTGCATTGATATTTTGGAGATATTTTTGGAATTTCTTTATTATGGAATGTTTCTTCACAATTTGAGAGGATTAAGTTTTGGAAATTGAAATAGAGGAGAGGAGGAATTGTTGCATTGGTGTGGGTTTTGGATTGAAGTTGTGAAAATTGCTGATTTGAAGAGGGAATCCAAGTAAGGAGCTGGGCACCATCTGGATCTCCTCCAACTCTTGCATACCAGGTTCTTTGTTTATTAAATTTAGTTGTTCTATTATATATGTTTTTCTATTTGGAAACATTCAAAACCTAAGTTTGGTTTGCAAATAAAACCCATCTTCATTCTTGCTTCAAAATTTGAAAGAAAAGAAAACCCTATTTGAAAATAAATTTCTCTATGGAAGTGATGGTGTTCTTGACTAAAAGTTATAAGTTTTAATATTATTTCCTCAATTAGTTTGTTAATTCCTTGTGAATATGAAATATATATATATATATATATATATATATTCTTATGGTTTGAATTGGGAAATTAAAAAAAATAAAAAATTGAAACTCTGTTTTATTAAAAAAAAAAATCAAATTAATCTTTGGGAAAAATCCGGGGGAATTTTTTTTTTTTTTAAATTAATATAAAGAAAAGATGAAGTTTAGGGGGGCTGGGGACTCACCCCCACCGCGCCCCCATGGGAGGTGAGTGGGGGTGAGCCGCGCCCAGTGCGACCCCCGCTCCTTCGGTCTGCCGCCACCGTTTCCCATTCCACCTACGGTCGGCGCTTCACAGTCACCACCGCCTACCAGTGGTCGGTTGTGCTAAGCATAGTCGCTCCACCCATAGGGGTGGACAGTTGCTCATAGCACAGTCATCATCACCGGGAGGGCGGCTGGTAGATGTCGTCGCCCCTCAAACCGCCATCGCCCTGTGTATAAACCGCATGGCCATGGAGAAAAAGCGTGACTGGCCCTAAAACGGCGCGCGGCCCGAGGACGGCACACGCCCCCAAAGTCTCATTTGTCTTTTTTTTATAAAATAAAATATATTATAATAGTTCAATATTATATTTTATAATATTAAATATTTATATTTATATATTAATAATTAATATTTTATTATATAATATTAAGTATTAAAATATATATTAATATTTAATATTATATGTTATAGTATTAAAGTTTTAAATAATTAAATAGGTGTATTAATTGAAATACATATATAAGGAAGATTTATTTTTGGTAATTGGATTAAATAATTTTAAACATTTCACTATGGCATTTTGTAAAAATATTGATTTAAATTAATGATTATGTTTTAAATGTACATGTGAGAATTAGAATATGTAGTTTTAATCAAATTATCAATTGAAATTTTAAAATGCATTTTTGAAAGGTTAAACTTAGAATTGACAAGAAATGTGTTTAGCATCGTGATTATTTAATAATTTATTTTGCAATAAACTTATTGTAATTTATAAACGTTATATTGTGAAACGTAGAAAGATACATGATTACTTGTTACCATTGAAACAATTAGTGAAATTGAACTTTTGGTTTGAATTCCATCCTTCGATTGAAAGAGTCGATATTTAATTTTGTTTTCTTAAGGCCATTAAGTACTAAATGCAAATGAAAGATGTGGATTTAGGAAATCTGAAGTAGAGTTAATTTTGACTAAACTGCTTGTTTTAAAAGTAATCTCTTATGTTATCGCCTTGGGGAAAAATGGTCAGAAGGGTTGTTAAGTCTTCCATATGGGGTTTTCGTTATGTGGGTTATTGTGTGATGTTTGTCAACCTATTGTGAGTTCCTTGGGTAGTGCATGGTGTCTAGTCAGTGTTTACCCGGTTTCCATGAACGGGGATGTTTTGTACCTCCTTGGTTTAGGAGTGGATTATGGGATTCGCGTCTCCTTGTAAGGAGTAACCTCGCTATGTGTTTTGTTGCCTCCAGTGTTGGAGTGATTCCCATTTTATGTCACCTCCTGTGAAAGGCATGGTCATGATATCTTGTTTGTTGCACTTTGTATCCTTGGTGATTGGATGTTATGTGTGTTTTCAAGTAGAAGAGTGGCTTCCATTAGGGGCCAGAGCCAAGAAGAGGTAAGATTGGGTAACCTTCGAAAGTGGTTTAATCAAGTGAAACTAAATCAATACTTAGAAGATTAGGACTAACCTCTCACTAATCAAGATAAGTTGGCCTCACTCATAGACACAAGGGCTTGTTTAGTCTTGGGATGAGTGGGAAGGCCTAGGATGGCAAGGTCATCTATCATGTCTATATGTAAGGTATTTGATCCCGCATTAGTAAGTATGAGGGTCGGGGATCAGTTTGAGGCCACCATCTTGAAGATCTGCAATGGGTAACTCATGACAAGCTGTGTGATGACACTCTGTCTAGGACAACAGTTGGTACTTGTTTATTGTGGGTATAGTTTTCTTAACATACCTGATGTGACCATAGTCGGTATTTGATTTTATGGGTATGGTTTCCTTAACATACCTTGTGTGACCATAGTTGGTATTCAATTATTATGTGTATGGTTCTCTTAACATTCTTAATCTACTTTATATCTAGAATCAATGTGACCATGTTAGAGTTGCACTTGAGTGGTACTTGTGTTGTACTTATGTTGTACACTTGTTTTACTCGTGTTGTACTTGTGTGGGTCATGTGAGTGGTTGTATCAGTTTGATTCAGTTATGATTTAACCTGTGTCTAGAGGTGTTGGTCTTGGCTAGCATTCCTTGTTAATATATCCTAGCATGGGGGGTGGGCCTTTGGGTTCCACTTGGTTGGGTGGTGTGCACCTAAATCCGTTGGGTTATTTATTCATGTTCATGTGGATGAGACTTCCAGTTGGAGATCTTGTTGGATTCAGTATCAGTTCTTGCTTTATTTCATTTCAATTGATCTTGTATTATTTTACCCCTCAGTTGTTATCGAGGTAGAAGTTGTATATATAAACTTAATTTATTGGATTTGCCTCATTCAGGGAATGAGTGTTGTAACCTTATTGTTTAATGAATGGATTAATGAAATGGGAAGTTATCTTTATGCTTGATGTAAATTATCTTAATTGGAATGTATGTGTTTAATTATTATCTAAATAATTGACATGGTTTAAATTCATGTTTTTTGTTGAGATTCTATATAACCTTTGCCTCGTAACCTTAGAGGTTGTTGGAATTAGTTAGAGAACTTTCTTATTAATTGTACTTAAACAAAAAAAAAATTAGCCTGTTTAAGTAGTTGTTTGCAACTTCCTCTAGGGTTGCATGGTGGGGTGTTACACATATCAAGTCTACCAATCAACACTATATCGAGGTGTGATAAATGATAAAAACATGAAGTTCCAAAAACAATAATGATGATCCACACAAGAAACCCAAATAGCTATATACTCTCTCACAATATGTTTCCACCATCCTCCAAATCATTTGAACATGAACCTCCAAGAAGAAACCATATGATTAAAAGAGAAAACCGATAAACCATAACATTTCCTTCTACCAACACCTCAAAAGTGTAATTTTGTGTCAAGTATGATCTCCTAACAACCCCAAATGAGAAGCCTCAACAACACCCAAAACAATGTTCAATCTCTTAGATCAAACACAACATATAAATCAATGTATAATGCCAACATGGATGTAAGCCTCTCTAACCAAGAAGATCAAAACTCAAAGTATCCAGTCCCAAAATTGCAAATCAGACCACTAACCATCTCCTAACAATCCTCATCCATAAATGATAACATAAACTCAAATGCACAAGGAGATAACCATGCCAAACATCCCTCAAAATTAATCCTCTAGAACTAACTATCCATATCTCAAGATCTATATCTATGAAAGATAAAGCATATAAAATCATGCTAAAAAATCCTCAAATGAGTCTCCAAAATCAATCACCATGACTCTACTCAATCCCATGATAAATCTAAGCATGAAACATAACACATCTGAAAGAAGTAATGGGAAAATACCTCCCAAATGATAAACCACTGAGTAGACCAAGAGTTTGGAATGATAATGCTCCTCCAGGATAACCAAGTCATCATGACTCACTCCAAGAACAATCTCCTCTATAGGTCCATCATGAACTCATGTCCATATCCAAGTGAAAGCTCCTTGATCTTCCTGCTAAAACCTCCAAAGAATAACTATCTCAAGAAAATGTCTCTAATTCCAAGAGAACTCTAGCCTTACCTACATCTCCATGTATCCACTAGCACCTGTAATTGATCAATACATGCGAAAATCCAAATGCAACATAACACCATCATGAATTAATCAATCAAATGATCAAATACTTAATACATATAGAATCACCAAGATCAATGTCAAAGCTCCAAAAGTAGAATCAGGAACGTTTCATGACATCACGATCTAACCATCTCCTCCTAGGAGATCACTTGCAACAAGACATACATCTTGGTCTCAAGAGAACATGTACCATGCCAAAACTCTAAACTAGTATCAAGAGTAAACCATGACATAATAACACACTCCAAATGAAGAAACCGCATCTCTAATCACATGAAGGTAACCATCTCCTCCATGAAGATCATCTAGATCCACACACACTCAGCTGCAATCCCAACAACTCTAGAGAAAAAGTGAAACCAAGATCTCCAAACTAACAAGATACATAAAACTGTCATCAAACCATCACAAACCAATCTAGCACCGCCAAATCATCATTATTTAAAAGCTCCCATTGAAAGTGTGTAACCAATAAATGTACCAAGCTATCATGACAATGTGATCGAACCACATGCTACAAGTCCCATCAACTGACTAATTAGGTACTCTAACCATCCATCCTCTCACCCCAAAGAAACATACCAATGCATAAATTACCACAGACAAGGCCAACTAACAAAGTTTACAACAACAATGAATCAAACCTGATGGATATAGATATTCCACATCTGAGTCATCCCACTGCAATTAATAGGTTGCACATACCTACCAATCACATAACTCATAGATCCAATCACTGCATATCCATGACACCATAACCATAGCTAATGTTGTACCTACACTCAACTATCACCCATACGAGACTCCAAGTCTCCACTCTTGTCAAACCATGTCCTCAAAACTGAAGACAACTTGTGTACCTATCACCATCAAATCTAACTCTGAAAATGCCTATAAAACTATACCATGAATAACCAAATTGATAATCAGTTGTACCATCATAAATATCATATAATAAAATGTACTTCCTCAAGGCTTCGCCTCTTGACTCATCCAGATGCTCACACAATCACACCCTGAGTCTTAGGCTCATACAAGTGATCAAACAAGTACCATACATTCCTTGCACTATAAGCTGATAAAAAATCCAATCCACTATGTAGTACACTATACATGCTCTCCAACGCCTATTTGAAATTGAAAAATCCAATTCCATATGCAAAAGTTATGACCAAAACCATGCAACCGAGAACATTTATCTTTGAGGCCCCAAAAAAAACATGGAACCAAACCTATACCACTATGTAGCTCTCAAAACCAACTTTCCAATGAGTATAAGAATTCAAAAATATGGCATCCTGGGTGAAAGTTATTCAAGTTTTAAAAAATGTCCAATTTCGCTATATAGGCAACTCCGGTTGGTGAACTCCACTCTAAAATAAAACCCATTTTAATTTTGCAAATATTAAAAACTTAAAGACCTTTTAATGTGGCAGATTTTATTTATTTTTTCTAAAATCAATTTAATAAAATATGTGAAAGGTAGGCGGGGCGGGGGGCGGTGGGTAGTTTAGGAAGATATAATTTTTTAAATATTAAAAATCTTCTAAAGGACTTAGACCATCTTTAATTTAAAACAAAATCAAAGTTTAAAAAATGCTAAAAAATTAAAGGCAACAAAAAGACAATTCACGGACTGACACAGTATGGGTATTGTCAACAGGCCACTTACACAGGGGCAGGTACGGGTCTACAGACCCCGCCCCCCCTTATAGTATTTTTTTGTTTATTTATTTTTAAACCTTTTCAAAAGATTTTTGAAAAACCCTTTTAAAGTATTTTTGTAGGATTTGAATATTAAAAAGGGCTAATGGATATTTTTTTGTGATATATATTTTTAAGTATTTTATATTTCTTCGACCTGCAATCGTACGGACGAGGGTCCATGGAGTAAAAAAAATTGCATTTTTTTCAACTTCTCCAAACTATGTCGAGTTTAATGTCATTTTTCATGTCTCTGCTATCTTGGATCCAATGGTGCTTAGTCCATTTTATCTCATGAGGTCGTCTATGAAATTTCCCCTACAAAACCCTCATATGAAAGCTCAATACAAGAAACCCTTTTGACCCAAATTTTGTATGCCTCAGATCTACAATATTACAAAAAATCTATAAACAAATACCTACAACATATGTTCAATATCTTGTAATTCCTCCAATCTATCATGCATGTCCATGGATTCACCTTTTCTCAAATCTCTCAAAACAAGGGTTATAACAAAAACCCATCAACCATGAAAGATCCGATACCACTTGTTAGGAAATAATGCATCATAACCCAAAATCTTAATCCATTTCCTACATAACCCCATGAGAGATAAACATGAATACAAGTAACCATAATTGATAGAACAAATAGACAATCCACAAGATAACATAAAATATACCTTGGGAAAGCCCTCAAGAGGGAAAAATTCAGCCTCCAAAAGCATCCATACTCCATCTTATTATTCACCAATAAAGCAATAAAAGAGTTACGATGAATACCTCTGAAGCATCAAACCTCTCCAATGCATCCTCATGTGTCCAAGCATAAATCCACACATCCCATGCCATGCACATCACATATGCACTCCTTAGGAAGACTCAATAATGACAGCCCACTCACCTAGCCAGCCTTAACCACTAAACATGTGTTTGATTTTATAGACTCAAGCTCACACAAATACAACCAAGTGGTAAGATAAAATCATGTTCCACAAAACCATGTGAACACAAAACCACTAACCCCTTATTTAATATTGGGTACTAAGTTTTCACTTTTTAAATGTTCCCCAATATTAAATTATTATTACATGTCTCCCACACATGAAATAATAATACCATGTTACAATACAACATAAATCGATCCTCAAATAATTACTTAATGTGATTAACCACGCCACCTAGATGCCTCACAACTAAATAATTATTTAATTACAACATTATAATATATCAACCTATGCAATGGTGTACAACACCATATCCCAATAGTGGTAGTCGCAAGCCTTCACTGAAACATCTTATTTTTTTGGCTATGAGGCATATACACATGTGACAAATGAGAAGAAAACAAATTTTGAGATCAAGTGTAATGCCCTGCCACGCAACCCTAGAGGAATTTTCAATTCACAATAAAATCGTACTAATTTTTTTTTATTTAAAGTGAACTAAACATACATGCTCATCTACAATTGAAAACATCCCCTAAGGCTACGTAATTGAGATTACTTAAACCCAACTAACATACATCATCTAAAATTCATTGCATTTAATTACTTATGTAATAAGCATTAGTTCAACATACATATACATCAAAAGATAAGAAGATAAATATCCATAACATAAATTCATTACTTGAACAACTGCTTACATCACTCATTCCCAAAATGAGGAAATATTACAAGAGTGTTACATTTACAAAATTCAACCTCGTAAATACAAGAGGGGTAAAATAACTTAATACAATTGGAAATACAACAATGCAAGAAACATAATCAGAACCACAAGCTATCCAAATGGATGTCTCGCCACCAAGTATTGAAGATCAAGGGGGACCCAATGGTTTATGGTGCATGTTCCACCCAACCAAGTGGTACCCGAAGGCCCACCCCCCATGCTAGGATATAGTAACAACGTAACAAGGACTAAGATCTACTACCTCTAACCAAAGGCGGACTCATATTGACACATACTGACTCAACCATATACATGCACAATAAAAGTCTAACACTAACATAGTCACATTGCTTCCAAACATAAAATTGATCAACTATGATAAAGAATCCATACACATAACACAAAACCCAATGTTATCCTAGACAGAGTTTCATCACACAGTTAGACATGAGATCTCCTCTGGGAATTCTTCATAGGCTCTAGAGTTCCTAGTGACCTCTAACAAATCTCGGCCCTCATGCTTACTCATGCGGAATTGACTATCTCTCGTGAGGACAGAATAGTTGATCTTGACATTCCAGGCCTACCCACTCATCCCAAGTCTAAACAAGCCCTTGCATCTATGAGTGAGGTTAAGTTATCTTGATTAATGTGAAATACATCCTAATCAACTAAGTACATTACTTTAATTATCACTTGATTAAATCACTTCTGAAGGTTACCCGATTTACCTCTTTGGGCTCCGGCCCCTAACAAAAGCCACTCTTCTAATGGATAACATGCTATACAAACTAGACTCCAAGGGTAACTCAAGTGCTTACTAAACTAAACAACACAAATACTCCTATTCTTGGAGGCAACAATTAAGGAAACCCACTCCAAACACTTGGAGGGAACAAACCACATAAAGCACTACCCAAGGGAAAAATGAACGATTGACTTAACAAAGCATCAACCCACATCCTCTAGAAGACTTACAATTTAAAAACACAATAACCCTTTCCCAAATCAAGAACGTAAGGAAAAATAATAACAATAAGCAAAGGCAAGTAAATACACTATAATTTTGGATATCTTAAATCTATTTCCCTATTTAATGCTTCTCGCAGAAATAAAAATAATAACCTTCCATATTTTCATTATAAACATATAAATCCCTTCCATTAAAATAAATATCTTCTTCTATCTATCTAATCATGCACACTATTCATTTCGGTTTAAATCATTAGCTAAATACATTGCATGCAACCAAAATGCCTAAAACAGAATATCCAATATATGTACAACACTATATACTATACAAAACCTACACTAAGCATTGTTTATAAATCTACTATTTTGAAAAAAAAAATTACCAGACTATTACATTGATTATTTCTGAATAAAATTCATACTTAAATATCTATTTTCCACTATACAAATATATATATATATATTAAATATTATAGATATAATTATATAATTATATAATATTAAAATATATCCAATTTATATTAATCTAACATCAAGAAATACTATTTAATTAAAAACTTTATGCAAATTAAAAAAGGAATAACAAAAATCCAAATTAAACGCATGTTACAAAGGGCGGATGACGCACTGTGTGCAGACGGTACACTTTGCGCAGACGGTACACTGTGCGTGGACCCCTCTGACGCCATCTGTTGACTGTACATAAAGTACAATGGCCGCAGGAGCTTTGGGGGAGGCCGCAATCCCCATGGGACAGTGCGTCCTTCCCATGGGGAAGTGGGCGGTGGGGTCATGACCACCGTCCACTGTGCAAACCACCTTTTTAATAAAAACAAATTTTTTAAAAAAAATACAAAGTGTGAAAATACGCACAGGAAACGCCTACCAATTTCGCGTACGGCAATTTTCCCCAAAAAAACTAATTTAATTAAATCTTTCACAATATACTAGATATATATATTTATATGTTATGTGTATATATATTTACATAGAATAATTTTACTGGTAAATTTGGGAAAACTAAATAAAAATAACCATCTACACGAAACTGAATAAAATTTTCCAAAATACCTTCCTAAACTCACATAGACTTAATAACTAATTCTTTTTTTTAATAAACCATTTCATCAGATTCCTAGCAATACAAAACAGGAAAAATAAAAGGGATCTAGATTTCTCCATTGCAAGTTTTCTACAGAGGTTTTATTTTCAAAAAATAAATCTAATTATTTTCTATAGGGATTATATTTCCTACAACAATCTACCTATGTTGCACAATCAAAGGTTTGATTTAACAAACAATACTACAATTTCCTCAAATAAAATTAAATTCTACAGACTATTTATTTACAATTTCATAGAGGAATTTCCACGGGAAAAGAAAACTTCCAAAATCTTGATTAATTAACATCTAATCTCCATTAATAAATTCTAATTCCCAATGAATTTAACAAACAAATTCTTTAAACAATATCTATCTACTTTAAACAAATCAAGAACAAAACCACAAAATGAAACCTAAAGTTTGAAGCTACAGGAAGAAGATTTTTGATGCAGAGCCTCCTTCAAAAATATCACAATTTCTCTTCAACTATGTAGTGAATCCAAGCAAGCAACCAATCCAAAAGCACAGTTGATATCAACAAAATTTTCCAAATTCAATTTCACAGCCAAAATCTCTTCCAACCATTCGCTGTGTAATTTTTCACAAATATCCTCTCCAACCTGAAAAAGTTTTTTTTTTTCCCTCCCCAAAACTCTCCCGTGAATGAATTTACAACCAATTCTTCTAATTAATTAAACTCACACTTGTGGCATAAATCAAAAATATCTTTAACAACCAAATCCACTTTTTATGCAATATCAAAAATTAAAATATCTTAATATTAATTAACTCCCACATTTTTGAAAACTAACTTTCCTTTTAAAATACAATTTCAAATAACTTTCAATTTTCATTGTTTCTATTTAATTTAATCCACATAAAACTTAATTAATTAATTTTAATTATTTAATAAATAAATCCAATCCTTTTGAGATTAAATTTAATTAATTAAATAAATTAAATTTTATTAATAAATTTAAATATAACTTTTGAACATAATTTTAATTTTAATTCTAATTAATCACCACATTTAACCAATACAATTTTTCTAAGAATTAATTCAATAAATAAGCACCTTTCAGAACAAAAAACATTAAAATAAGGTAAACTATGACTCAACAAACAAGACTTACGACACACTAAGGCTAGGGCGTAGACTTGACACAAGTTACCTTACTACTATCTCCCATTCAACTTAACCGTTGGATCGACACACTCAAACCTGTGAAACCAGGTGGAGTCGATGTCATGTACCTACAACCTGAAAACCAAGTAAACAACACCATATGATATAAACAACATATAGTACACACTGTGAAGAGGAAATCACGGATTCGCAGGGCACTCGCAAGCGAGTGATGTGAACCCGTCCCCTTCACCAATACACTCATCAAGACTAACATTAACATCTTACTCAATAATCTCATAATAAAAACTCATGTTACAACTACCAACATCATTAAACCATTAAAGCATGTAAATAGTCATCAGATAACACATCACACAATAATAGTTCGTCGCTCAATAAGTAGTGATCAAAACTCAAATAACAAGGTGTGTCTAGTATCAAAGTAGTTGCAACCAAACAAAGCATAAAGCAATCCAAACAAGAAGTAAAACGGAGGGGTATTACATTCTCCCCCCCCAAAGACCAGGCTTACTCGTGGAAGCCTACAAACAAGTAGTTATATAACTCACTCATCCTAATTGCATCGTCCCAGGTGGATGAAGCATCATCCCTGGGATCCCACTAAACTTTGACCTAATCAATATCTCACCCTCGAAGAGCTAGCGTTCTGCACTCCGTTATGGCCATGAGCTCCAAAGCTAGTTGCCCGTCCTCTACCTATAAAGAACTCCAATCAAGGACATGAGAAACATCTAGATGATATGGACGAAGAATTGAAACATGGAAAACGTCATGAATACGTGCAAGACTGGGCGACAGAGCAAGCCGGTAAGCAACTAGACCAATCTTTTCAAGTATCTCGAAAGGTCCGATAAAGCGAGGTGCCAACTTAGAACCCTTTCCATATCGGATTGGACTCTTTCATGGATGCACCCGCAAGAATAATCTGTCACCGACAGAAAATTGACAATCCACTCTATGCACATCCGCATACTTCTTTTGCCTATCCTGTGTTGCTACTAGGTGCTCTCTAATCCAATCCACCTGCTACTCCATATCCTGCAAAATCTCCAGACACAATAATACTCTGTCCTCAAGTTGATCCCAACTCAAAGGAGTACGACAAGGATGCCCATGCAATGCCTGAAAAGGTGCCATGCCAATGGAACTCTGGAAACTATTGCTATATGCAAACTCTACAAGATAGAGACAATCCTCCCATCGTGTCTGTTGGTCCATAACATACATGCGTAACATGTCTTCGAGGATTTGATTAACCCTCTTAGTCTATCCATCTGTCTCTGGGTGATACGTTGAACTGAAGTTCAACTATGTACCCATCGCATGCTGTAATGATGTCCATAAAGCTGAGGTAAACACTGGATCCCTGTCAGAAATAATCCGATGTGGAATACCGTGCAACCTCACAATATCCTCCATGAACACTCTAGAAATGGATGATGCATTATAGGAGGAGCGCATAGGTGAGAAGTGTGCTACCTTCGTCAACCTATCAACTGTCACCATAATGGCATCATGTCATCACGAGGAGTTGGGTAAACCAACAATGAAGTCCAATGAGATAATATCCCATTTCCACTCTGCTATAAGATGCGTCTGTAAAAGTCCTGTTGGATGTTGGTGTTCAACCTTCACCCGTTGACACTCCAAACATCTTGCAACAAAATCTGCAATATCCCATTTCATCCCTGGCCAGAAATACAACTGGCACAGATCTGCGTGCATCTTCTTCACCCCAGGATGGACTGAATATGGTGCACGATGTGCCTTGATCAAAACCAAAGTGCGAAGGTCGCCTACTGAAGGAACGTAAATATGCTCTGAATGCCTCAGTAAACCATCTGCCTCAAGTGAATAACCTATGAACCTTCCCTCTAGAGGTCTACCTGCCTCAATCTCTGCCCTCACATCTTGATACCAATTGACCGCTGGAAGATTAGCAAGAATCCAACTCTGCAAATCTACTATGAGAGTCAACTCGGATATCTCATGCCTATGTCTACTGAGTGCATTAGCTACGACGTTCTCTTTTCCCTCAATATACTTCACCTCAAAGTCATACTCAGAGAAACTCCATCCAATGCCTCTGTCTAGTGTTAAGGTTTGGCCGAGTGAAAATGTATTGAAGGCTCCTGTGATCACTATGTAGCTCAAATTTGTGCCTGAGAAGAAAGTGTCTCCATCTGGTCAATGCATGGATTACCACCACTAACTCAAGATCATGTGTGGGATAATTTAGTTCATGATCCTTAAGCTTTCGTGACTCATAAGCTATAACTCGACCCTCCTGCATCAGGACTGCTCCTAAGCCCTCTAAGGATGCATCTGTACATACCAAAAAATCTCCTGTGGGATCAGGTATCGCTAAAATCGATGCACTAGTCAGCTTGTCCTTAAGAACGTGAAAAGATGACTCACACTGCTCTGACCATCCAAACCTCTTCCCTTTCCTCTGAAGAGAAGTAATAGGATGACCTATCCTGGAAAAGCTCTGAACAAATCTCCTGTCATATCCTGCAAGCCCCATAAAACTATGGATCTCTGCCACATTCGTGGGTGCATGCCAATCTAGGATAGCTTGGATCTTTGAAGGATCCACAGATATACCCTCCCCTGAGATCACATGACCAAGATACTTGATCTCAGTCTTAAAGAATTTGCACTTCGACAAGTTGGCATAAAGCTGGTTATCTCGAAGACATTGCAATACCTATCGTAAATGCTCCTCATGTTCCTTTATTGTCCTGGAATATATCAATATATCATCTAGGAACATAAGAACAAACCTATTAAGGTATGTGCGGAATACTCCATTCATCAAACTCATGAACACAAATGGTGCATTCGTCAACCCGAATGGTACCACAGTAAACTCGTAGTGGCCATACCACATCTGAAATGTCGTCTTATGGATATCTACGTCAAAAATACGAAGCTGATGGTATCCTGACTTAAGGTCTATCTTGAAAAAGATGGTAGCACCCTTGACTTGGTCAAACAAGTCATCAATTCTGTGAAGAGGATAACGATTCTTGATCATCGCTTTGTTCAACTATCGGTAATCAATGCACAACTGAAGTGAACCATCCTTCTTCTTCATGAAGATAATCGGTGCTCCCCAAGGAGAAACACTAGGATGAATAAATCCCTTCTCTAAAAACTCCTCCAACTGCAAATGAAGCTCTTTCAACTCCTGAGTAGTCATACAGTAAGGAGCTCATGAAATAGGCTCTGATCCAAGTACTAAGTCAATCTTAAAATCTATATCTCTTCGCGGTGGCATCCCTGGAATGTCATCTAGAAAGACATCTGAGAACTCCTAAAGAATGGGATGACTACCAAGAGATACCTTCTCCTCTCCATCTCCCAATCCCAAGTCCTCAACTATAACTACAAATAAATGACATCCACGGCGAACTCATATC